>JALBCR010000012.1:0-234764 GCA_030710515.1 Abscondita cerata
CTGTTATGCTTCGTTCAAGTTACGTATTACTAGAGATATATTTAAAATGTAGATTTATTTATTTATTTATACGTATGGTTACAAAATTTTATAAATGTTCTGAAGTAAAGTGTTACGTATTATGTTACAAAATATTATTAGTCATTACCCTGTACCGTGTGTTGATGAAACCATAGTTTGTTGAGTAAAGTCAGATCTAAATAGCAGTCTAGAAGTAACACGACTAGGCTTAAAAAACAGAAATTAAAATTTATTTTTGACAGTAAGAATCTACTATCAAGTTAGCCCATTTATCAATTTGTATCCAAAGCACAAATCTAAAATATTCTCCGATTATGAAGCGAGTACAATTTGACTAATGATATCATTTGAGAATGACTATACTCTATACGAGGAATACTGAGTTTAAACAGAAATCATTAATAAACATTTATTTTGGACCTTCTCAAGCAAGCAACTATTACTGTTGTATTTAGGATTAAGTACTGAACTGTACATATTTGTATTTCAGGTGCCCCAAGGTGAAAATAAATGACAGAAAATTATCGATGGATTTCCAACCTCGTAGAATTTTCCCAACTGCGTTGGAGCGATTGGCGGGAAACATATGTTGATTCAGTGTCCCGCAAATTTGTTTTCCTATATTTTAATTACAAAAAACATGCAGCATTTACTACTAGCACTAGTGGACTATAATTATAATTTTACCTTTATTGGTCTGAGATAATTATAGGAGCAGTTCAGATGGTAGAATATTTGGTAAGTCTTTTCTGCATACAGCAATTGAGAAAATGTATTAAACTAATCTAATGATTCCGTTATTGTACACGATGAAGAATTTCCACTCATTTAATAAAACAATAAAGCCATACCCCCCGACCTAACCAATTAACTTTGCAAAAAGTTTACAACTATAGACCTGGTCGAGTAAGGCGCGTAGTAAGAGAACGAGTTTGAGAATTTGTTATCCCGTTTCGTGTATTTAAATCCTCCATAACACTGGCTTCTCACACAGTTATCAAATTAAATGAACTGCATGTGTCTTGCATAATTGGATTCGAAAAATGGTAGCACGATAACAATATTGAGGATCATAAAGCAGCACAAATAATTCGAAGGTCTTGGCGTCAGGGTCGTAGACTAGACGATGTGGAGAATTTAAGAGCAGTTTTGCATCGGAACTATTTACTAGAACTCCATAACGGAGAATCCATTGCTACCTACTTATATTATAATCAATAAAGGTCATCACTTTTTGCCGTAAAATTACGTATTATGTATATTCTCTGAACTTTATATAATTTAGTGTATACAATGAAAATAAAAAAACAACATTTAATAAGACTTAGACTTACCAAGTTTGATTTTGAGACATTTTCCTGCAATTTCTGCTAAAGACCATCCGATAAGGAAAACCATCTTAGTTTGGATGTATAATTACTACCCCCTGTTCCGATCTCCGTTGATTTTTTACTTTACCTACTTCTTGGTTATATGTACCGGGTGACCCAATAACACTGTTCCTCGGCCATATCTCGGAAACCGTTCGTAGTATAACTTTGGTGTAAAAAAATATTAGGTAAATCGGCCATGAAAAGTCGCAGGAAAATATTTTCAAGTTAAAAATGATCACCAGAGGGGCGTAACTGCCATCTTAAAATTTTAAATTGCATTTTCTATAAATTTCGCATAATAAACAAAAATTATTTTCACATTTGTAAAGAGAACCAGTTTATCTATCATTTTCGTAAAAACAAAAGTTCAGTTATTTCAAAAACAAAAGATGGCGGGAGGTGTTCAATTGTTTTTGCAATAACCTGCTTTAACTTCTTAACGGTTTGACCAATTTTAACAAATTTGGTATCGTTGAAAAGAGCATTCCTTAAACAATAAGAATCAACAGCACAAGATTTTGAAAAATGGTTTGCACTAGCCTATTTTGATGTTATTTGGCGACTTTATCATAAAGAAAAAGTCATATAATTCCATTTGATTTTTTGATTTTTTTAATTTGATTCATGGTTACAAAACTAGCCCCTGGCGGAAAAGGAATTCAATTAATTTACCATATTTTGGTTGAAGAAGAAGAAAAGTGTTAAATCATATGTACCATTAAGCAAACAATCAACGGGATACTTTGGTTCTACAAGTTAAAAAGCATATCTACTTTAAGATTATTAACTCTGGTTTTCCTACATTATTTACAATCTAACAAAAAATAAGGTAAAAAGTTCAGGTAAACTTTAATATATGGATATAATTGTTTTCTTGTATTAATCCTGTTCCGATGCTACAATTCTACGTTTATTTTTAACATACAATGAACAAGTTTAACATTTTAACCGTGTTTTTTTTTATTTCTAGATTTTTCATTAGTTTCTTTACACTTATTTTGGTACACCTTATATGGATGATATGAAAATGTTTGCCAGCACAAACAACAGCATACAACAACTATTATCCATAACAGAAGAAGTGTCCACAGATATTGTTCTGAGTTTGCGCCATTCAATTCCAATTTAAAATTGCCGCTAAAATCGTATCGGAAACGCCGCGTCGACTATGAACGAGCATGCGCCGAACAAGATTGAAAAAAAGGCGACAATGGCAAAAAACTGTCAAAAGCGACATTTATTTTTTGTAATGAATTTTTAGTTAATACATTCTTAGTCAATCAATCATTTTGTTGCGTTCAAAATAAAATTAGAAAATACAGTCCACATATTATTCGACGGAACATTTTGGTCCCATCGACTCGGATTAACATCAAAAATTGAAAAAAGCCGATACTTAACGGTGACGGACATTGCGAAACTGGAGTGTAGTGGTGAGCGGAGACAAGAAACACGTAGCCTGGCGAACCTGAAAAGGTAAAAAGAGAAAAATACTGGAATAGCAGCTAAAGGTCGGGACGTGAGTGTTTAAACACAAATACTGTCCTTAGTTCTCATATATCTTTATTTACCTATTTCACTTGTATTGCCTTTGTTTGTAGTAGCAATGTCTGAAAGGGAAGATGATATACTAAAATTAAAAACAAAAGAAGTGTATTAAAAGCTAAATTAACGCGTTCCGAAACTTACATACAGTTAATTAATAAAAAGATAATTTATCACTTGAAATAATAAAACAAATTGAATCCCGTTTAGAAAAGTTAGAACTTATTTTCGATGAATTTGAAAATATACAAGCGGCAATTGAATATGAAGAAAAAATCGAGTATAACGAACTTGAACGTCAAATATTCGAAAATAAATATTTTGCAATTCATGGAAAATTAAAGCTCTAGTGGAGATATGGAGGAATTCATTAAAATAAAATGCAATGCAACGTTGGAGAAAATACAAAAATTTAAAAACTTGAATGATAAGAGAATATTCGATACAAAAAATTGCAGTCCTTTGTTTCTTCCAACGAACCTAAAATTACAGCTGTTACTTTTATAAACAAGAAACAAGAACATAGCATATTCAAATACGAAACATTTAGCAACTTGTCGGTAGAACAAAAATAGAAACTGCCAAAATTTGAAGCTGTGTTTAAATTGTTTAAGATTATGCACGCAACCTGGAAGTGCAAATTATCCAAATGTCGAAAATATCATCGACCACACAATACGATCTTGCATATTACGCCACAATTACCCCAGTCAAAAGGGCAAATAATTAGTAAATTTTTGACAAAAATAATAGTAGAATATTGCCTGCGCCATGTAATTGTAAATAGTATAAAGTACCTTAAATTCATGTTTTATACCGAAAATGAATTGTCATTATACAGGTGATTCAGCTAACCCGTTCATTAGAAGTTTATGGACTTCCCGTTGAAATATTTGTTTAAAAATTTGGAATAGGAGATTGCTCAAAAAGTTCTGTTTAACTAAAATATTTCAGCTCTTCTAGCACTTCCGGTTACACTGAAAGTGGCTACCAACTTTCTTATTTTAAATGGAATGATATATTTTTTTGTATATTTGGATTCTTAAAATCTGAGTTACTTTTATGTAACACAACCTATATGAAAAATTAATAGTTTTGAAATATTCTCATTTTTTGAGAAAAATTGGTTTTGTAGTATTGTTTTCAAACGCTTGTCAATGATTGAAAAAGAAAGTTATAGTACCAACATTTGGGCTATATTTAGAAGGACAGTTAAGTTTTTAAATGATGTGTAATTTGACATCTCATTATTTACAGGGTGTTCAAAATGTTTGGCTAAATCTGATTAACTTCAACTGCCCAAAAGTCAATTTTTTTAAATGGAACACCCTTTATCTTGTTGTTCTATGTGATGGAGAATTAAATGGTCTTATACATTATACACGATATGGAAATCCACCAAAATATTCAAATGAACACGCCCCAAGGTAGTCACCGGTAATGAAGCCAACGAACTAAATGTATTGGCATATTTTAATGCAAACCCACATTCATCGATCAGAGCTGCATCTGAAGAATTGGGACTGTCCTACTCGTCGATACAGAGAATTTTGGCACAACGTAAAATGCATGCTTTTCTATTATACACCTACAAGCTTTCCGCCCAGGTGACGAAATACGTCGTGTAGTTCTTTGTGAAAGCATTTTATTGAAAACGAAGGAAGACCCAAATTTTTGAAAAAATTATTTGACCGATGAGTCAAAATTTAGTAGAGAAGAAATCATTAATAGGAAAAATTGGCATTATTGGGCAGAACAAGATCTTCGGATGGTGTGCGAAGGCAACTTTCAAGACAAATTTACTTTTAATGTTTTTTGTTTAATTATGGATAATCGTGTTTGTTTTGAAATGTATAACGAAAATTTAAATTCTCGCAAATATTTAGAAATGCTTAGAGAAGTGGTTTCAAATTTTTGGAAAATTTACCCCTAAATCTTCTAAATTCATGTTGGTACTAAATGGATGGTGCTCCAGCCCATTCAACCCATGAGGTTTATCAAGAATTATCCCATATCTTTGAAGATCGTTGTTTTGGACGCAATGGTCTATCTCTATGGCCTCCCAGATTTCCTGACCTAACACCCCTGGATTTTTTTATGGGGGTATGTCAAGACTAAAGTCTATTCAAAGCCAGTTCATAATAGAAATGACTTATTACATCGGGTTCAAACTGCCTTTGCTGAAGTAGATGTGCAAATGGTGCAGTTGCTAAATTAATAATGAAATTAATTTGTTTATATTTTTGCAATGTAATTTTATTTAGAGGCCATAAATGTAGATATCTCTCGTTAAACAAACGGCAAGTTCTTTCAATAATTTTGTAACATTCTTCATAAATAAAAATAAATTTAGTATGTCTTCATTCGAATATTCTTGGTGGATTTCGATATCGTGTATAAATTGTCACGTCGACGTTTACAAGTTTGATAAATAAGGCACATTGTTTTAATTTCCACAGGCCACTAGTCAGAAATTATTTAATAAAATAGAGAAATATTGTGTGTTGATGTAAATACATAGATAGCAGGAAAATGGTAACAGATAGGTATAGGAAACCCTTATGAAGATGAAAAGACCACTTAATTCTCCATCACATAGAGCAACAAGATACAGAGTGTTCCATTTAAAAAAAATGACTTTTGGCAGTTGAAGTTAGTCAGATTTAGCCAAACATTTTGAACATTTGCAATTTGTAAATAATGAGATGTCAAATTACATATCATTCAAAAGCTTAACAGTCCTCCAAAATATATCCCAAATTATGTTATTATAACTTTCTTTGTCAATCATTGACAAGCGTTTGAAAACAATACTACAAAACCAATTTTTCTCAAAAAAATGAGAATATCTCAAAAACTATTAATTTTTCATATAGGTTGTGTTACATAAAAGTGTCTTAGATTTTAGCGTAGAATCCAAATATACAAAAAAATATATCATTCCATTTAAAATAAGAAGTTGGTAGCCACTTCCGGTGTAACCAGAAGTGTTAGAAGAATTGAAATATTTTAATTAAATAGAACTTTTCGAGCAATTACCTATTCCAAATTTTTAAACAAATATTTCAACGGAAAGTCTATAAAGTTCTAATAAACGGGTTAGCTGAATCACCCGGTATAGTTAATTAACATTTATGTGCAAAGAAACGTGTTTTTTTTACATTTTTTTCCTGAATGAAAAGTAATAAACCAATGTTAATGGTGTAAAAAGGAAAGTTATATAAGATAAAAAATACGAATAAAATGAGCATTAAATAGACTCAATCAGGTAACAACTTTCCAAGAATAATTGGAAAAAGTGAAATATTTGGGTTTTTTTTAAATTCGTAGATCCGTCATTTTTGAGATGTAGCATGAATCTTTCAGGAAACAGAAGGTACTTAGTTTGTGCAATACCCTGCAAATGTTGGGTAATTATTTATGCACAATTGCGATTTAAATTTTTTAAAGCAATATATTCAATCGAGGCTGAATGCTTGTGTGATCATCCAATTGTCAAAAATAAAAAGTATTGTAAACATATTCTCATTTTTTGATAAAATGATATTTAACACCCAAAAAGTGCATGCAAAGATGACTGAAAATGAACGAGTGTAAACATACGGCAGAGTAGTGGGGTACTCGTCCGCTAACGCCGTTTGAGGGGATTGAGATTTATATAAACGCGTTGCGGACGGGTACTCCCACTACTTCTCGGTTTTCTCTTACTCGGCCATTTTCAGTCATCTTTGCATGCAGTTTTTGCGTGTTAAATATCATTTTATCGAAAAATCAGGATATACGTTTAATTTCTTTCTATTACAATGTTTTTTTATTTTTGACAATTAGATGATCACACGAGCATTCAGCCTCGATTAAATATATTGCTTTAAAAATTTAAATCGCAATTGTGCATAAATAATTGCTCGACAATTGCAGGGTTTTTATACTAAGTACGTACCATTACCTCCTACTTTTGAAAAGATTTATCCTACCATCTCAAAAATGACGGATTTACAAATTTTAAAAAAGAACCACCCAAATATTTTACTTTTCCGATTTTCTTAGAAAGTTATTATTTGATTGAGTCCAATTAGTGCTCATTTTATTCGTATTTTTTATCTTCTATAACTTTCCTTTACCACACCATTAACATTGGTTTATTACTTTTCACTCAAAAAAAAGTTGAAAAAACACGTTTCTTTGCATATAAATGTTAATTAACTATATAATGACAATTCATTTTCGGTTATAAACATGAATACAAGATACTTATTTACAATTACTTGCTATGCAGGTGGTATCCTACTATTAGTTTTGCAAAAATATTCTATTTACTGCACTAAATTACAAAGCGCGTATTGTGCATTCATTAAAGAATTTAAAGAGTTGAACTTAAGCTGTTTTCGCAAACCGAAATTTGTCATGACGGCCGATATTTCAAAGATGTATCAACAAATTTTAGTTCATGCGGATGACAGAAAATATCAAAAAATCTTGTGGCGCGAGAATCCAACGGAAAAATAAAATATTTGAAATTAATTCTCGTAGTATACGGATGGTATCTTCGCCTTACTTAGCAGTCAAATGTTTATTTAAATTAGCGAGAGAAAAAGAAAATGAGTTTCCGGAAGCGTCCAATATTATCAAACGCAATTTTTACATGGATGATTTGTTAACAGGGTCGGACTCTGAAACAGAAATTTTGAAGTTACAGTGTGACATTACAAAATATTAGCAAATGCAGGGTTTGACTTGCGCAAATGGTTGTGCAATGACAAAGAACTTTTAAATAAATTCAAAACAAAAAATAACCTTAAAAATACTAATTTACACGTGTCCATTTTAACTTGAGATGTCAAGACACACATTTACTTAAAAATAATATTTTTTTATAGGGAAAAATGAACAAAATAAAACACTTGGTATATATTGGGATTCAAATAAAGACTTAATTAAATACAATATTAGCAAGATAAATTCTCAAAATAAAACCCTAACAAAAAGAACTATTTTATCCCACACTTGGCAAATTTTTGATCCCTAGGGATTATTGGGTCCGTTAATTATCATTCCAAAACTTTCATACAAGAAATGTGGTGATTAGAATTAGGCTGGGACGATGAGGTTCACAGCACTTATTGGAAAAATGGAAAGCATACCAAAATGATTTATTGTACTCGATATTGAAATACCGCGAAAAGTAATCACACCGGGTTATGAAAACTTGAATTACATGCATTTTCTGGTGCATTCGAGAAGGCATACGGGGCGTGCGTGTACGTTAGGTGTATAATGCCAACGCGCAAATGTAAAATTAATTTATTATGCGCTAAATCTCGTGTTACGCCAATAAAAAGATTAGTTTACCGCGTTTGGAATTGTGTGGTGCACTATTACTCGCTAACTTGATTTCTAAAGTAGAAGCTATGATTAACTTAAAATTTGATAATGAATTTTATTGGATGGATTCCATGGTAACGTTAGCATGGATCAAGGGTTCTGCAGATTAGTGGAAAACATTTATTGCAAATCGTGTCAACGAAATTCAAACAATGACTGAGGTGTTTCATGTAAAATCGCAAGATAATCACGCCGACTTAATCTCGCGAGGTAGCACCTTGCACAATTTAAAGTGTAATCGATTATGGCTAGAATCAAATCATAATACTTGGGTGGTTGAAACAAACTTTGTCATAGAAAATATTTCGGAACAAAAAAGTGTTTCACACATATGTACTATTAAAACAGATTTTCTAAAAACTTTAATAAATAAATATTCGTCATTAAATAAATTGCAACGAATTTTTGCAACTATGCTGCGTTACTTAAATAATTTAAAAGACGAAAACCGAAAAGGTTTTCGGTCCACTGCAGGTTAATGAGCTTGAGAAAGCACTTAAATTACTTATTAAATTTGAACAGCAGGTATATTTTTCTGACGATTATAAAAACTTTACAAGAAGGAAAACCCTTAAATGGTAAAAGTCAATTTTAGCTTTATCCTTTTCTTAAGGAGGATTTATTAAGAGTTGGTGGACGTATTCGCCACTCAAATGTTACTTATGAACAGAAGTTCCCACAGGGTTCGGTCCTCGGACCAATTCTCTTCATTATTTTTATTAATTATTTGATTTCTATGGATGAAACGGTCAAAATTCTATATGCGGATGATTCAACTTTGATAAGTAAATCTAAAGCTTGGATTGATCTTAACCGAGATTCATGTGATGCACTTGATAGCAAATATCTAGTTTGCAAGTAATGGACTCCAGCTTAAATAATACTAAAACAAGCAACATGATTTTTTATTACGGCCTGATACGCAAAACACTATTACAATAAATAATATGACGTCAGTCACAAAATTTTTAGGAGTTATTATAGACGCAAAATTTACGTGGTCCGATCATTGCAAGCATTTAGCAATAAAAATTGCCCGAAACATCTTTGCGTTACGAAATCTGAGTAATAGTGTATCTAAAAAATATTACTAAATGGCTTATTTTTTCATTAATCCATTCTAACATTTCTTATGCAATAACCGCATGGGGTAGATCCCATGGTACCCTTCAATTTTTTGTCTACAACGTAAAGCCTTACGTATTATCTGTGGCTTAGCATACCGTGCTGATTGTAGAAGTAGTTTCAGAAATGAAAAGATTTTAACCCTTCCGTCAATATATATACTTGAGACCTTAAGCTATGTAAAAAAACATATCACTTTTTTGAAATTGGTGATCATACATATTATACTAGGCATGATAAAACACTAGAGCCATCAGCAATTAGGTTAAGCAAATCGGAGAAAAGTTTTGATTTCCAAGGTATACTTTTCTATAATCACTTACCATGATCAATACTAACTCTAACTGGAATAAAATTTAGAAAAACAAGAAAACTAATGTTACTAAATAAAAGTTACTACTCTTACTATGAATACTTAACCAATGATCTTACTACAAATGATTTTTTATAGATTACTTATTTATTTGTATTATTTATTTACACATACAATTCTATTTTTACTTATATATATATTTATTTTATATACATATTTCTTCATTATTCTGACGAATGTAAGCACTTTTGTGATATTAGTATATTACATTGTGGTATTCAAACATTATTATGTTTAGTGCGAGACCAATATTGGCCAATTTCGGATCAAAACAGTTCAAAAAAGACTCTCCATGACTGTATAACTTGCTTTAAAGCAAAACCAAAACCTATTAACTACTTAATGGGCGACTTATCCGATGTCCGTGTAACTAATTACTCACCTTTTCTTAACGTAGGAGTAGATTACGGTTGGCCTTTCCTCATAAAAGATTGACAAACACGGGGGGCAAAATTATTGAAGGCATATGTCTGCTTGTTCGTATGTATGGCTACCAAAGCGGTGCACTTGGAATTGGTGTCTCAATTGAGCACCGAAGCATTTCTGGCTGCATTTAAGCGATTTTCAAGTAGACGTGGGAAACCGCAAAGTATATTTTCTGATAATGGTTCTAATTTTGTTGGGGCCAATAATGAATTGTCAAGACTCTCAGAATTTTTTTAAATTAATTAGAGTAGAATAACTATAGAATTTGCAAACAAAAAATAGAATGGTTTTTCATTCCTGCCCGTTTTCCTCATTTTGGGGGATATGGGAAGCCGGAATAAAATTAACTAAACACCATATAAAAAGAATAGTAACTCATCATTTGACGTATGAAAACTTTTATATCTCGCTGGTGCAAATTGAGGAATACTAAACTCCCGACCTTTGTGTCCCCTTAGGATGATGTGCATGATCTCACGGTCCTGACACTAGCCCACCTATTAATCGGAAAAAGCTTACTACACTACCAAAAATAGATCTACAAGATGTTCCATCTAATCGCCTCAACCGGTGGCAGCATATACAAGCATTACTGCAACATTATTGGACGAGATTAAGTAAGGTATATCTAGCAGAGTTGCAGACACGTTCGAAGTGGAAACAAGCAAAAGAATCAGTTTAGGTGGGGGCATTAGTGCTGGTAAAAAATAAAAACGAAGCTGCGCGATTATGGACGCTACGACGCATAATCAAATGCTCTACTAGAAAAGACGGTCATCTCCGAGTAGTGCACGTAAAAACTCAAAACGAGACAACAACCAGGGCTCTCACACAAGTCTGTGTGCTGCTTGTGGACAATATGTGTTGAAGAACGTGGTTCTTTCAAGACGTGGGGCATGTTCTGAGTTCGCGCCATTCAATTCCAATTTAAAATTGCTGCCAAAATTGTACCGGAAACGCCGCGTCGACTATGAACAAGCATGCGCCGAACAAGATTGAAAAAAGGCGGCAATGGTGAAAAAACTGTCAGAAGCGACATTTATTTTTTGATATTAATTTTTAGTTAATACATTGTTAGTCAATCAATCATTTTGTTGCGTTCAAAATAAAATTAGAAAATACAGTCCACATATTATTCGACGGAACAGATATTAACTTGGAGTTTGAGTAGACAAATGTAAAACATTAAGAGTAATCAGATGTAAACTTACTAAAGTATACAAATATTCGGGATTTACACAAACGAAAGGACTTAACCATAGTATAATAAAGAAAAAGCTCACAACATACTTCGAACAACGTTTGGAAAGTATTCTTAGAATGGGACTGAACTTGAGAAATCAAGTGATACCTTCAATACCTTTGTAATTTTGCTGCTCACCTACTCAATCGGAATAATAAAATAGAGTGACTCGGAGCCAAATGTGGTTGACCGCAAAATTAGAACAACCGTGAATAGAGATGCTATTATCTATATACTGCCGTCCAGAGAATGAACCTCTCACGAGATAGAAGGTGGACGCGGGATAGTTAATATCTATGCGCTTAGAAATAGACAGGTCAATTAAATGGTTGACTATTTGAAGAGAAATGATGAAATATCAGAATTTTACAAAACCTTAATTCAAGCCGATTAAAATTATACACCGCTTTACCTAAGATGAACACATACATTTAATACAACCCAAAATGTGATAATCTAACGCTGGTGTGGGAAGCCTCTCAATGAAGCAAGGGAACCAAATATCGATACCGAAGCTTCAAATAGGTGGATTATGATAGAGGACTTATACCCGCATATATAATTTATTCTGAAAACTCTAGTGGCGTAACAATATTTTAGGTAGGTGTAGCATGCTGGTGCAAACATCATATAAGACCAGGCACAATAATGTTAATAACAATAATTTGAAGAATAAATATATCACTAAAATTTAAAAATATATACAACTGTCTCAAGAGTTTCGGAATTTATGGAATTTGTAGTCCAGCAATATTATCAATTACAGCACTGGTTTTAAAAAACATGATGAAGATGTTGAAAAGAAATTGGAGGGAGCCACCTATTGGATAGATTACAAAAGGCGCGATAATACTAGATACCAGAAACTTCCGTAAAATGTAGTATGAAACTGATAGATAAAAATCTGTAGCATAGACAAAACAAAAATAATAATAGTTTTATTCTCCTACGTAATATACTATTATACTATTTTTACATTCTTAAAAAACACTGAGCATTTTAATCTATACAAAATTTCATATTTTAAAACAATAAATTTATAAATAAAATATAAATAATTTGTTAACTTATTAACTATTGATATTTTATTAAGTATTGATTATTAAACATTTTTTTACATCGTTTTACGATATATTTTTTTGTAATTCCTCTACGAATTAAAAAACCTATTTATCTATCAATAGCACGCATTAAAGAATTACATACAAATTAAAACGTTTTACTAGTTACGATGGGTACAATCTGTTTAATCAACCACTCAAAAATTGCAGATAAAGTATTTGCAAACTTAAATTCAAAAATAACAATTTCTTTACATGTAGCTTTAATTTAAATGGTTTTTAATATTATGGGTAATTGCGCCATTTCGCAACTAATATTTTAAAGGCTATTAAAGTTTTAATGTCAGTTAAAATAATTTTGATAATGTAGTACTAACTACATGTTAAAGTTATTCTACCGGCTATTAAATTTAAGAACCTTTAAATTTTAACCATATAGTTACAGCTCTTGATTCGATAACCAAATTAGTTTTGCTTTGAAAGAAATGACTTTACACTTATAGAACTCTGTCGTTCAATATGTCATTGTCAATTTTATTTTTGTCAACAATAATATATAAACTACAATACTTTTAGAAATAGAAGGATATATTGTGTCGTATTGTTTACGGTAAACTGTTTAAGAACGCTCTTCTGCAAGTGACATATTATGTCTCTATGGGTCGATTATGAAAAACTATTAATGTAAATCCTTAGCTATACTAATATACATTAACACTTTGCACTTAAAAAGTCTTGATACAGCTCCGCAGGATGGGCAAAACGTCGGCCAATTAAAACCATAATAGTGGTTTTTAATTTCATCACTCCACCCCAAGCAATTATTACGTTAATATTTATTTATAACTAGAATTTTGCTTGTTTTTTATGATATGATGTATGTATTGCGTGGATTATTATTATTTTTAATAAAAAAAATTAATTAAGTAAAGAGACTTTTGAAATTATTTAACAAATTATACTATATTTATTTATTTTTGCATACATTTAATTTTATTTTAAACAGAAAAATCTACCTAACTAATTTTTTTAAATTTAACGTTTGAATATAAGTTTATTTACAAAATTTTGGTAAAACTTTTACGAGATTGACGTTCTTTTATTAATTTAGCATGTTCATAACCTCGGCCGACGAATGAACTTCTCCTACGGTTTTCTGGCTGGTAACAGCATTTTCTCCATACTTTCCAAACATTGTTATAGTTCGATTTTGTTATTAATTGTTTATAACAATTTAGTAAACGACGAAGCATCAACGACAATGGCAAGTAACAAGCTCAGGCAATTTGAATTTTATTAATTCATGAGTTAATTTACAATAATTTTATTTCACTTATCGGAAATTTATCTTTAGTGCTGTTTAAACGTTCATTCAAAGTAATAACGTCTTTAACTTTTAATCTTTAAATTAATTATTAACAACCTCACACTTCAATGTTCAACTACCAAATTCTTTAGTTTTTACATGTTGACGCTTCAATGTCTAAACGTCGTCTTTTAATTTTTTTTAAAAAGTTAATGCTTTAATATATAACCACCGTCTGTTAAATGTTAACGCTTTGCGGTCTTATTCATCATAGCCCCTCTTCACTGTTTACACATTGACCTTTTTTAAAAATGCTTTTGTACAAAAAAAGCCTTGAGTTTATTTCCACATAAGTTTTTTGTGCAGACTGTCAATTTAACAATTTTATTTTAACACTTACAAATAATAAACTGAATTCTCCTTACTATTAAATTTTAATTAAATGAAAATGCTGTTTACAAAATGAAAACTATTATTTTTCTTAAATAAAATGTGGATTGGTTCTAGAAAATTGTAACCAAATTTAATTAATTTATTAATAATTGACCAAATTTTTATGTTAATAAAATTTTGGTTCTAAATTTTTTTATTTAAAACAACTTTTCAGTGCAGTATGTATTTTTAGGCTTGAAAAAAAATTTCTATTTCGTTAAAAAGGCCGCATTCTATTGCTAATCGTAATTAACATGATTTGTTTAAATAAAATACATGTGTTAAGTTAATGAAATCGGGTAAATAAAATTGCACATAAAAATAAAATGTACGGACAATATGCATCTAGTTGTTATATTTAAAGTAAAAAAATAGTGATAGCGATAAAAATAGATATTTACAATGAAATTATATACCTCTTCAATTTTTATTATAAATTAATCAAAAAATACCTCAATAGTTCCGTCATAAGAGTCGCTTGCAATTTTCTGTATTACACAGTGATAAAACATACATTAGATTTTTATAACCCGTTAAATCAGGCGGGATTTAGAAAAAGGTTATAGCATCATTTATGAGTTACAAGCAATTTAAACATTAATGTCACAGAATACAAAATTTTGTTCGGTTACATTTTGAACATATGTGATTTTTATTCCTGTTTAGTTTTCCTTACCTGTGGAACTTTTAAATCATTAGTTTATTTGTAAAATGTTTATTTATTAAGTATTAATTGTATTTTATTATTTGTTTGAATGTTATTTTAATAATCAACCTAAATCAGCTCGAATTTAAAATGTCAATGTAATTGCTTTAAGTCATCTATATTATTTTATTGTTGAGTAAATTTATATTACAAAAAAGGTAGATAATGAGGCTATTAAGTTAGAGTACAGTTTAAACATCTCCGTGCCTCAAGCTACATTCTCTTTGTCGCTTACGCTTTTTTTATACGGTTTCATTTATAATGAATATGTAATCGGACCGTATATTTACAAAATGTATAAAAAATGAATATTAACGGTTTTGCACATAAATCCATCAAGGTATCTGATTCAAAAGACGCTAAAACTAGTAATTTGTGTATTTTGTAACAAATGTAAAGCAAAACAGAATTTTTACACATAGGTATATGAAAACAAAACATAGACGGTTTGAATTTTATAACACAAAATTGAAATAAAAAATATGTTGTGAACTATGAATCACCCTGAAAAAGTTGTGTTTTAGTAAATAACATTACTTTAAATTTTACATGACTACGTTCTTTTGAATTAATACATTTTTAATTTGAACTTCAACAATCTAAGCCGTTGACGTACCATTATTTATTTTAGGGTCTTAATATTTATCTGCATGATACAACGTATATGTTAATCTCATTTAATCATACATTCAAACACGAAAATTAATGAACTGATTTCAACAAGAGAGGAGCTATGGGCTAGTTATAATTACCATATTAACATGGCATATTCTTTCTCACGTATTTAAAGGAGCAAGTTTTGGTTGCTTAAAATAAAATGAATTGACTAATAAGAAGGTATAGATTTGTTTAAAATGAAGTTACATTAGTCATTGTAAGTGAGATTAAATTGATGAGTAGGGTTGTACCTTGCTGATAAGTTATGTAAATGAAATGATGTTTAGAAATTGTATGGTAATATATCCTTGAAATTAAATATATACTTTGTAATCTGTATGATCTAATAATATATAGTAGTAAGCGTGAAGAAATAAATTAATGAAAAAATATTAGATTTGTTAAGAGTTCAAGTAGTTTTGTACACGTTTTTTAATAATTATTCTTATGTCTTCGGATAATAACGTAGCAAATGAATGTTTGATTAAAATATTTTTTATGGTATAAGTATTTTTCTAAAGGAAAGAAAGAAGGAAATAATAAATGATAAAAAATAAGACACTTGAATTGGAATTGCAATATTTTAGGAAGAACATAATCAACACTACCAGCAAAAACTATACAAATCTTTCCACAGATTATAATTGGAGAGAAAAATTCTTATTTACTATTTCATTTGTAAATTAATCACGTATGTTTTTAGATCCTTTTGATGTTTCTGCTTAGAAAGATTAATGGATTTTGTTCGATTCATTTATAATTCATACACCTTTTAGACGATTGCTGGATGAACTGTCACTCAATGGATAATCACTTTCATCAGTATTATTGTTTTGACTTACACCTATCATTTATTTACTCTGCAGTATATCTACAATTATTCGTCTATTAATATTTGTTTTTGACAACTACTATGAAAAGTGAGCGTTTATCCACGGAATTTACTAGTAAAACGTCAAATTGAGGGGATAACTCTATGAAGAGTAAATTGAGGAATTCTATCTACTTTAGAAGACTTTTAAGTACTATGGCTGCTTAAATAAATAGGTACATAATACGATTGATTAGAAAATTTAGTTTTATACCATAATATGTTCCAAAAAATTGCCCCGATCTATGGTCAAATGTAACCCCAGCTGTTTAGTCGCTGTGTGGCTGTCGTTGATATTGGGTCGTAGTTGAATCGGAGTTTGTGTTTCAATTTCTGTGACAAAGACTAAGTGTCAGTTGTACAAATAATAAAAAGAACAGAGTAAATCGACGGTAGAGTCATCTACATGGTGGGGCAATTTTTGGTCATTTAATACATATGGATATGCGTTGCATACCTTTCTAAACTTTTCAATCAATAATAATAGCTTAGTTAGTATAGTCTATTTTTGTGCACAATACATTTTAAACAATGTAATGATTCAAAAATTAGTTAAATCAGTTAATTGCAAACGTTTTGTTTTCATTTATAGTCGACGGAGGTATAGTACATACACAAAGAAATCATTAATAATAAAACCTCATTGGTACCGTGTAGCTTTCATGCATTAATTTCAATCAAATTAGCTATTGAGACTTTTTTGGTTTTATTTCCAAATCCGAACCCATACGTTGAAACAAAATCTTGCTCACTAAATGACCCGGTTTATTTTAATTTAATCATACAAACTTCAATATTCTTTCAACATTTTACATAGTGGGTAAACTTTTTCTCGCGGTATTCTCTTAAGTATGCTCGTCTTGCATGTCAATTTATATACCGTCTCAACCTATGCGTGTAACAGGTATCAATGTTTACAATAATAATGGAAATTTGCTACAATCTATATAACTAGACTAACGTCGTATAAAGGGTTTGCCGTAAGTGCGATTGTCTGTAGCTGCTGAGTTTTGGGAACGCTGAACCTGGTGCTCCAAAGGTATAAATGTCGGCTTGCCTCTTAGATACTAATTCTCTCACTGGGTTGTTTGTTATTAAACACTGATCTTGTTTTTGTGGATGTTGATTCACCAAAGTTAATTTTGGTGACCTAACTGAACTTTATTGTAACTAATTTTTTATGCTACATTGTTTTGCATTATTTTCTTATTTCTTATTTATTATTATTTCTTGATTCAATTTAGTCAATTATGAATTATCGACACACGTGTGTTTCAAGCATTAAAGCTGTCGCTTAGATAGCGCTATGCACTAAACGCAACACATGTCGTTACAATTAACTGTTGGTATTTTTCTTAGTTTATACTATTCTTACGTGTCAATGTTTTACACGAGATGTCGTACGATACACATTTTACTTAGTCAATTTTGTTTTATTTCCTACTCTACTACATATGCATGAGAATTTGTTTAATTTTTACAATGGGTATTTCAAAATTTAATAGGTCATTATTTCTAGTTCGAAAACGTTCACACGTTTACCTCTTACGTTTTCTAATAACTTTTGTGTGTTATTATAATTAAGTTCTAAAACCAGTATAAAATGTCAACAAAATGTTAAATTTATTGAAAGCAATTTAAATCCGGATAAAGAAATAGACTGTGATATTCGCAAATCTTCTGGGCACACAACCTGCTCAAAACGATCGCGTGAAGAGTTTAAATGCATTACCGCTAAAGAAAAATTAATACTAATTTTTAAATGTAGTAAATGCACCAATAAAGACACAGAAATCACTCAACTTAAACAGCTTATAATTAAATTTAAAAAATTGAAGTACTAAAAGAAAATACATCCACTACACCTGCATCAAACATGGTGGATAAAGATTAAATAATAAATGAAATTATGGATTATCAAAAAAGATCATCCAACCTTATCACTTCTTATATAAACAGAAGCAAATCCAAAAATGAACAAGATCTTCATAAAGTAGGCGATGTAACTAAGTCACTATCTGACGTAAATTGCGATACTCTCAAATGCTTTCGGTTAGGTCTTCCAGGTAATGGCATTAAACCACGTCCATTGAAAGTAATATTTTCTTCACTTGTTGACGTTTTCAATATTTTGAAAAATAAAAATAAACCAAACAATTATTCAGCGTGGGGTTTTCAAAAACTTGAGCGTTCAACTGTCAAATAGGATATCTAATGGCGAAGTAAATTTAATTATAAGATACATACATGGAATTCTACGTATTATTAGTAAATCAAAAAAGTATGAGCAAAATAGTTCAAGCAGTGTTAAGTGTTATTTTCAAAATGATAGTGATCCACTAATTGGTGATGATTGTCTATAACTTTTGATTCAGTAGTAATCAGTAAAAAACTTTCCTGCTAATACTGTTTTTAATTTTAATTTTTTAAAGCGGACTTTCTTAACCTCTATAACCATTTTATACACATTGATTGAGAATTTCTATATAACTACGATGACATCAATATTGCTTGTAACGACTTTTATAAAATACTTTATTCGGCTTATAAGTGATATGTTCCTCATTACCGTATTAGTAAATGAACATTTCCAAAATAGTTTACTCTGGAAATAATTAGCAATATTAAACGAACAACAGAAATTTTTAATAAATTAAAAAAAAAGCACTCTAATCAAGATCTTCAAGAATTCAAACGTTTAGGAAACTAATCCAATTACAATTAAAATAGCTTACAAAAAGTATATATTTGATGTCAAAACTCTATTTCAAATGATTGTAAGCAATTTTAGAACTACATTAGTTCTAAGAAAGGAAATTCGAGAATCTCTGGTAGAATGAAATTTAATGATACCATTCTTTTCTGTCTTGAACAGACTATTTTTTTGCTTTTGGCACTAATTTTTTAAGTATATTTTTAATACCAAGTCATATACAATCCTTTGTGGTTGAATCAGATATAAACCTTATTATTATTATTATTATTGGGCACTTGCCCCTGTCGTACGCCTCTGGTAGTAGACAGAAATGTTTGTTTAACGTAATTTAAAAGAGTGTACAGTGTCTACACTTTTTGACAAATATGAAATGGATACGTCAATTAGTTTTAAAATACTGAGCACAAATCGTTTTAAAATTTTTGAACAAAACACCCTGTAACTTAGTAATGAACGACATTTTATCTAGATCTTTTGGGTTAATTCTTTATATATTTGAGGTCGGGATTCTAAAGTTAAATTATTTTCAAATAGTAATAAATCACCCTCTATAAACCAGTTTGGTTTACATATGAAGCACTGAACAAATTCATGGAAGGTGTATATACACTACATGGAGTAACAGAAAAACTGGTAAGTATATTTTTATTGCTATTTTACTATCATACAAATGTGCTTAGTCATCGTTATTGCTATGTATTCTGCCATTCAACCAACCGCTAGTAACAAAGTATTCAGAAAACTCATCGCGTATTTTCTTTACCTCTGTACAATGTTCTTCTGCCCTTTTTTTGTGGCTGATCCTCATTACTTTACGACCTGATGGTAAGCCCACCATTTATTTCCAAATGCACCTTGTGGTGTATATATAGTTCTTGAGTTACTGCATCTTCTTATAAAATTATTCAGCAATTCACAGGATTTGGTAATTAATCGGGAATATACGCTGTGGTGTGCCTTTTATCATAATATTTGCTATATGGAACTATGAGATAATCTTTCAAAGAAAAAACGTTGTCACCAACAATAACATAAGGTACAGGTTTTTCTCTCATTGGCAGGAGTTCGTCCGTAGGTAGGTTTTTTACCTTAATTTATAACGCTTCATATAAGGAACAATTATTAAATACACCTCCATGTGATATTCAAACTTGTGAACCAATATTATAATGTGTTATGCAGTAATATGCTTCACACAATGCCGTCAGTACAATATTAAATGTTCCTTTGTAATTTATGTACTCACTTCCACTATGCCTCCAACACATTATTACTTTATGTAATAATGTTAATATAAATGTCGTTGTTATGTGCTAGTATACGGTAGTATAAACTTAGTATTTATTAATTTCAGGTATATGGAGACAAACCTAATGAAAGTGGCGAGACTCAGACTTCTGCTACTATTCAGGCGGGTACTAGCAGTGTTGGACTGGGCCGGAAGAAAAAAATTATTTTCCTAGTTTTTAGTACACACATGACATTACCTAATACATACCTTTAAATATTGTTTTTGTTTTTAATTTACACTTACATAAAATAGCAACTATTGAGTGATTGGTTATTTTGGCAATGATGTGCTATTATTGGTTTTTGCATTATGTAAAACACAATTGAAACACATATAAGGAGGTGTACGTGCTGATATCCATGTTATACTGTGATAAAAATTTACATGCACATGGTATACAACTTTGACAGGCGTCCAAACCACTTCTGGAAAAACACATGGCGTCCTTTGCTGTTTGGTCTAAGTCTAAGACATCTTCGTCGTCTTCTCCTTCATTTCGTAAATCTGAGTTTTGCTTATGTTGTCTGGGAGAGATGTGCTCATCCCAAAGAGTTTTAGACAGTTTATTAAAATAATTTGAAAAAGATTCCAGTTCTTTTCACAGCAACTCTCGATCGACATTTGCAATTGATGCGAAAGACTTTAGTGCGTCATTAGGAATTCTATTTTGTTGATTTTCTTAAAGTTTTCTGATCCAAACAAGCGGCATCTTTTATTAAATTTTCGTTGCAAATGAATTTTTTGTTAATTTTAACTAAAGCTGTATTAATAATGACTTTGTAGACAGAAATAGAATAAAATCTCTTTAGGTCTATAGCCAATAATGTTGCTTCATCTTGGCATAACTCATCATATTTTTGCTTTTTTTAGAAATTCGTTGTAAAGGCAACGTGGTTTGTATGTCGACATCAATGTTTTCGGTTTGCATCAAATCTTAAACATTAGGTGCAAATAAACTTGCAGCTTGAAAAACATCATCAAAAGTATTTAAATATCTTTGTAAATTCATATCTAAACATTTGACTAAATCACCAAGCTTTAAGATAATTCAATGTAGGTGTTTGGAGATATTGGCTGACTGGGGTTAATAGGTCAAACATTTTCTTGAATGTGAAAGTTGTCAGGATAGTTTTAAATTACAAAAATGCTTGGAACAAAACCTTTGACTCAAACTACGTGCTTGAAGATAAAGCACTTGAAGTTTTTATTAATGCGCCGTATCGAGTTTTTGCATAATAGTAGTCAAGGTTTTGTTTTTAGCCCACCATCTCGTTTTTCCAATATTCTGTAGTCGTCTCAATTTGTCATGTCCAGCTGTTAATTCTGAAATTTTGTCGACCTATAGAGATGTGCATTTAAATGACTCATGGATGAATACACTGGTAGACTCCACCCAAACAAATTCTTTGCTTCAGTATAGCTTGACGTCACGTTTCCTAGCACTAAGTTTAAAACATGTGCATAACATTATGTAAAAATTAATTTTGGCCCTTCTTCTTTCAGTTTTGCTTGAAAACCATTATACTTACCTGCTATATTTCCGACGGCATCAAATGACACACTAATAAAATTTTGCAAATCTAAGCCTAATTGGGCTACTGCATTGCTTACAAGAGCTCGGTAATCTTCTCTTGTTGATTTCCAAACCGGGACGATGCTAAGCATCCGTTCTTGTGTGATCCTATTCTTAACATAGCGTATGCAAAATGCAGCCTGGTCAACAACGCCAACATCCTGACAAGAATTCACAATCATTTTGCCGTTTGGACTTCTATAACGATTTTTTGTATAACTTGACGTGCACATACATTTATTAATTTATTTATAGTGCGGTTTTGGACAAAAAGGTAACAAACCTTCCTCCGTTTTTATTTTTTCCTAAGTCTTTTCTTTTTTTACTTTTGTTAATTGCTTCGATAATGTGGGTTTTAAGAACTGGATCATACTTCGACAAGAGGACAACTAAATTTAAAAAAATTTTGGGATTCTGATTGTCGTCAGCGATATCCGTTAATGAGTACTAGACTTTATTTTTTAACGATAAGCAATGCTTTGTTTAGATATAAATAGTAATACATCAATTATTGTTTTCAGGACCAGACGCCTATTGGAAATCTCTTGCATATTCCTTCGCGTGAGATGTTGTTCCACATTTCCCTTTTTTTTTGCTGTAAGCAAGGCGACTACAGTTAACTGACTAGTTGCTTATAAATATGTTTTTTGGACGGAGTAACACTATCAATAAATTAACTTTTTCCTCTATCTTCTTTCGTCTGTCGTCAAACGCAAAACACATGCACGCAGTAACTTATTTAATTTGAGAGAATAAGAGACTGATTCTTGTCGAATTAATGTTCCTGTTGGTAACTTTTGGTATTACCATCAAAAGACAAACTGTTTTTATCACCTGAAAGTTGGATAGGATGAACAGATAAGAAACTTAATTTCTCAGCAGTCGTATCATTTTTTCTTGGCGGAGCAAATTTAGAAAGTTTTTTGAATTTCACTGTAATCATCGTCTGCAAATGTAATAGGCTTTAGCGTAACGCTATCGATATTTGCACTAGCACCGGTATTGCTAGACAGAAATAATTGTAACTTTAAGATTAAAAATGCATGCATTTGTTTCTTGTGATGCTTTGTCCTGCGTGATTAGTATCGGTACATCCGCCGCTGCCATGCTCTGTTCTAAACTACTTGCATGCGAAACTGAATCCAAGTTGATTCGATTCAAAATTAGTTTCGGGGGGTGGCTTGCTTGCTTAGGTTTGACCATTTTTTGAATTATCTATTTCATTTCTCTCTAATTGTATGAACAAACTATTTGACTTAGTTTTACATTTAGGTCGCAAGAGCTGGGACCTAGTCTGTGCGGGCCTCCTATCCTACGGTTGGCGCAAGCCCAGCAAGCCAGGCTCGTGGGGTGCACGCGCAGACTGGGGCCCGACTAGCAAATGCCACCTCTACTATATGGCTAGTTTGATGCTGGGTACTAGTCAAAAAAGTTCCGACACAGAAGCTACTTAAACTCAAGAAGAATTAGAAACCGTTACTGCTGAGTACCGAGATTTTCAGGCAAAAGAACTTGCCACACCCAAAACATTATTAAAGACAAAGAAACTACAGTTTACAGACGACTCAATAGATGATAAAGTTTATCAATACCTTAAAAAAAAATAAAAAAGCAGAGTAGCTAAAGAAAGAGACATTCTTCTATATTTAGGAACTAGTTGCTGCAAAGCAAAATGGATGTCATCTCTTGGCAATAACTGATGAACGATATTAGTACTTTATTGTTTAAAGCATCAGTTGCTAAAAGATATGCTGACTCTGATTTCAGCTCGAGCCCAGTACGACCATTTCGACATATGCGAAATTTGTGTTTTAAAGGTGGGAGTAGAAAAAAAATGTATTTGTTTTTGCGATGATTTTACATTACTTTATTTTTAAAACAAAAAAAAAATTAAACAAGGTGAGGTTTTATTTCTTTTATACCTTTACGCTTTTTTTATTATAAAGCGGCTTTGCAGTTTTTTATCCTGAATTAGTAGTCTGTGAACTTCACGCAAACAATTGTAACACATTATGTATTTGAAACAATAAAAACGCATTATAATTTCAAAATTTTTTATTTTGTTTTCAACTAAACAATATTAGAGATTATTCGGGAACAATTAATAAATTCTGGGTCACATACGTTTTGTTTTATTTGCGGACAAATAAAACATCCCTGTTGTTTGCTTTTGTTCGATCTTTTTCAACCGTAAATCAACGTTATTATCTTTTATTTTTTATGTAAGTTGGTAATAATATAATTTCTAACATATTTCAGAAAATAATTATTATTGTTGTAAAGGAATATTCCCTTAATTTTTAGTACATAGATGAAATATTTCATTTTGTAATTTACATAGGCTTAGTAGAGTTTAACATAAACATATAGTAACTTACATTGTTGTCAATACAAAATGAAATAAATTTAATAAAAACCCGATAATGTCTGTGATTACCCTGCAAATTACAGATTCAAAACTAAAATTAATTAACATTTAATTATCATTTGAAATTCATATTTTGTTTTAATAACGCACTTCCCTGTAGCTTGTGTCTAAAATTTTAACTACTGTCATTTATCAAAATGCAAGCTTATGATTATTTCGTCCAATTACACAACTTCTACAAGGCTATATAAAAAAAATGGTTCCTCCTTAATTTAATTTTATTAGATGTTCTAACTTATGTATAAATTATATATTTAAGCATGTGTTTAAGAGATATGTTTGGTTTTATTGAATTCATTTAGTATTCTCACAAAAAAGTTTCTTGATGTTCTTGATAACGATAATGTTAACAATGTATGCGAAGGAAAACTTCAGCGCTTTTGTTCTTATGATAATTCTATTAAAACTTTTATCAGTTTTGTAAAACCATTTTCTTGTTAACGCAGAATTTCATTGCGCTTCGGCGTTAATTAATACCTAAATTATCTGGGCGAAAACTGAATGTGCGCTATCGGTCAATGTCACATTATAGAAGTTAAGAAAATTTGCTGAAATTTGACGTCATTTATGGACGATAAGTTATAATGATTGATGGATGTGACTTTTTTTTTAAATATTGGAACGTATGTCAATAACACAAAACTGACTTTGAAAGCAAATTATGTGTAGCTTTAAAAAAGATAAACTACCGCGCGATTATTGTTTTTACTCCTACACTTTAATATTCCGAACGCATTTTTTGTCGTGTACGCAAGAGTCGAAATTTTTAAAAATAGGTTTAAATACATCATTTAAATATTCAGGATGATAGTTATAAACTGAAATGAACTAAAAAGTTAATTGATTATTGTAATATAGGTAATTAGTCGTTGTGATTTTGTGTTAAACAGGATGCTGTATAAGTGTCTTCCTACAAACTGTTTTCGTATACACGTTTGATTGATAAAGTGCATGTCCAAAGTACAGTAACATGTTTAAGGCTGAATCAGAGGTTAAGTGGTTTGTATTATAGATGTAGTATACTGTATCCAAGAACTAGTCGAAATTTTTCGATGTAAATGACGCGGGTAAATATTTTTGCTCAATTTTTTTTTAAGTTGGTAAAACTGTTACTGACTTCCATGCCACATTATATGTCAAACTATTCATTAGTGTTTGAGTGACGCTTGTTTTGTGTGACACAAAAGTGAATTTGGCGATTTTCACAATGTCTGAAATTATTCAACAAAGAAGTGCGATCAAATTTTGTTTCCTGAATGGAATAAACGCTGCAGAAACTGAAGTTGCAGAAGGCTTACGGGGACCGAGCTCTACCAAAATCAACAACATATGATTGGTATAACTTGTTCAAAGAAGGTAGAAGACGTTGAAGACGAAAAGCGCCCTGGTCGACCATCGACCTCAACTGACGATGCTCACATCCAAAAAGTAAAAGAATTAGTGCTTGCAAACCGTCAATTAACTATAAGAGGCATTGATGATGAAATTAGCGTATCAAAAGTATTTTAAAAGATGTTTTGGGCCTCAAACGTGTCAAGACCGAAAATGCTGAATTTTCTTGAAAAACAGCGTCGTGTTGATGTGTGTGAAAGGATGCTCTCTGACTATCCGGCGGTTTATAAACGCATTATTACGGGAGATGAGACTTGGATCTACGCTTACGACCTCGAAACTACCGACTAATCGAGTGAATATCGTGCCAAAGGTGAGGCAAGACCAAAAAAACGGTGTCATAGTCGCTCAAAAATCAAGGTGATGTTGACAGTTTTCTTCGATTATCGTGGTGTGGTGCATTACGAATTCATTTTCACTGGTCAAACTGTCAACAAGGAATACTATTTGAGTGTTATGCGTCATTTGCGTAAAGCTGATCGTAAAATGAGGCCAGATTTATGAAAAGATAAGTCTTGGTTTTTACACCACGATAATGCGCCATCTCACACTGCAGTGATTCTTCGTGACTTTTTTTGCCAAAAATGTAACTAATGTCGTTCCGCAACCACCTTATCCACCTGATTTGAATTTGTGCGACTTCTGGCTATTTTTAAAACTTAAAAGACCACCCATAGGAAATTGTTTTGAGTCGATTGAAGACTTTCAACGTGAATCGGCGAGCGCTCTAAAGGCTATACCGGAAGAAGACTTTTTGGCATGCTTTGAGGACTGGAAAAAACCGTGGCATATGTGTATTATATCGGGAGGAAACTATTTTGAAGGGACGAAATTGAATTAGAAGAATAAATAAAGTTTTTTGGTTTATAAAACAATTCCGACTAGTTTTTGGACACAGGGAGTACAGTGTGTCTACTTAAGTTGGCAATAACATGTCTTCAGTGTTTCTTTAAAATTCAAAAAGTAAATATGCTAAACAATCAGAAAGTGACCTCAAACAAAATTAAGTTAAGGATTATGATATATAAATATTGAGAGAGAAAAGGACAAGAGAGGGGATATAAAGAAAGAAGAGCTGGTTAAAGCAATTAAGAAAATAAGGTAGAAAAACGAGAGGTACATATAACACACAGGGAGAGCAGTGGAAATACATAGCAGAAAAGATGAGAAAAAGAGTAAGAGCGATAATGAACAAGATATGAAAGGGGGAGGGGTTTTCTAAAAAATGTTTGATTTACAAGAGAGGGAAAAGAAAGGAAATGAAAAGTTTCAGGGGCGTAAGTGTAACCAACGTATGATATAAACTAAGTGTGAATGAGACCAAAGAATTAAAGTTTCATCTGATCGAGAACATTTTGAAGGACATAAATTCTATTGTCGAAGCTGGTGTCTTGTCACTGAAATCCGAAGCTTTCAATTCTCTGCAGTCTAATTTCTCGTCTGTACCATCTGAAATCTCTAGTTGTCAAAATCGTCGCCTTTAATCTAACGTCGTTGCATCTTCTTTTCTGATTAAACCACAAACTCAACAGAGTAATTCTACTACTAACGCTGATCTTTACGTACTGTAGACTTCATTTCCTCAAGCTTAAGTGTTGTCGCTGTAAAGCATACTGCCGGAGGTGGTATTCTCGTTAGTTTCTCTTCTAATGACAGTACCAGGAAATTGAAAAAGATGGCCACCATTAATCTTTCAGAAAACTACTAACTAACTGAACTCACCAAGCCTCATCCCCGCATAAGAATCGTTGGAATGATTGAGTTGCACAGCCCGGAGACCATTGTCAAGTTTTCTGGTGTTCAAAATAACGGTTTATTCGGTTTCTCTAGTATCAAATGTATCTCGGTCAACCCTCTTAGGAATAACAAAAACTCATTTCAAGCTATCTTACAGGTTGACGCTGCTGCCTACGGTTCTGCTTTTTCGGCTGGACAAACATTTATTGGGTACGATTCTTGCCTTGTGTTTGATGTACTAGAAGTTATTCAATGTTTCAATTGTTGCGGATTCTACCGTTTAACCGGCCCACTGCCGTAAGTTGTTGGTATGCCCTAAGTGTGCCGAACAACATTCTATTGAGTGACTGTAAATCTAATTTTTGAAAGTGTTTTAATTGCTGTAGTCTCAGTAAGAT
The DNA here is from genome assembly GCA_030710515.1 of Abscondita cerata. NCBI lineage: Eukaryota > Metazoa > Arthropoda > Insecta > Coleoptera > Lampyridae > Abscondita > Abscondita cerata. The sequence goes on from JALBCR010000012.1 coordinate 28,057, forward strand.
TCTGCTTAACATTAAACCTAATTACGCTGTTTGGGATAGGAACTGTTTTGTTTATGTCAAAAAGCTGATCTGGTAGGTTTCGGATAACAATTATCTGCTTCTCCCGCCAATTCTCAGACTGCTTTTCATCCCACATGTTTTTCGTTTTTGTCTATATTTACTATGAAAACGATAATGGTCTTAACACTAAAACACAAAAATTTCTCAATGGTGTTTTCTCTCTCTCTTATATCAATATTTTTGTCATCACTGAGACTTTGTTAAGCGACTCTGTCAATAATTCCTAAACTTTTTCCCTCCCTTTTCAACATCTTTAGATGTGACCGATCACTTAAAGCCACATCCAGATCTAGAGGTGGCGGAGTTCTTATTGCGGTGAAGTTCAACTTTCATGTGCAGCTTATAGATTTGTATTCAATCTCTCCTTTATTCCAGTCTATTCTGGATATCAATATTTCTGCTGTATTGATAAGTACCTTTAGTTCTAGATTCTGTCTTGTCGCTGTCTACATATTCTAAATTGTGTTTTATAATCACGTGATTGCATTTAAGCTACTTCACATTACCCATAAACCGGATCTTGTTCTGTTGGGTGATTTTAACTTTGCCAAATATGCCTCGTTCCCTTCTGGCTGTACGAGGATATATTGAAAAATTCTTAGCCTACTATAGAACCAAACAAAATTTCAATGTCAAAATATTTTATTACTCAACATATTCTCCTCTTAATTGGATACATTTATTACAGCAAACCTGCAACGTCTCTAGACCTTTAAAAAAATGTTTCTTCTTGCTCTGCAAACCAGACCTCCACAGCTTCTATTACCTCCTTGTTGGAAGAAAATGTACGACCTTTTAAACTTTTTCAGTTGAGGAAAGAGGTGATAGTCGGACGGAGCCAAATCAGGTGAATAAGGGGGTGTTCTAGTAATTCAAACCCTAAATCACGAATTTTTGCATGGCAACATGAGATTTGTGTGCAGGGGCGTTGTCCTGCAAAAACAAAACACCTTTGGATAGCTTTCCGCGTCTTTTCTCTTTAATATTTTCCCGTAGAGTGGTCAGTAATGTCGAATAGTAATCTCCAGTTATTGTTCTACCCTTATCCAAAAATCAATCATGATTACTCCATGGCAATCCCAAAAACTGAAGCAAGAACTTTTCCAGCAGATTTTTGGACACGAAACTTCTTAGGTCTTGGAGAACCAGAGTGTCGCCATTCCATCGATTGTTGCTTTGTTTCTGGATCGTAGAAATGTACCCAAGTCTCATCCATAGTAACAATTCGGTTTAAGAAGTCTACATCGTTTTCAAATCGAGCACAGATCGAACGCGATGCTTCTACCCTTGCACGCTTTTGGTCAACATTCAAACATTTGGGGATCCATTTTGCAGCAATTTTTCTCATGTCCAAATTGACGTGAACCATATGATGAACGCGTTCGTATGAAATATTCAGTGCTTCAGATATCCGTTTAGCCCAATTCGACGGTCTGATAAAATCATGTCATGAACTGCATCGATATTTTCGGGGACTGACACAGAAACTGGCCTTCCCGATCGGTCATCATCTTCAATGGAAAATTTACCTCTTTTGAAGCTTGCATTCCAATTTTGACGGTCGCATACGAAGGACATTGATCACCAAGGGTATTAAGCATATCTTCGTAAATCTGCTTACCTCTTAACCCTTTTAAATACAGGTACTTGATGATGGCTCGATACTCCAATTTTTTGATTTTCACAATTTCGGTGGACATCTTTTTCATTTAATTTATTGCGTGACTCTGGTTTACTTTTTGACGTCAAACTTTACACTGACACTTCTAATAAGTTATTGTTCGTTGCTATGGTAACGCAATATTTTGTTTATGCAAGGAACTGGTCTAGGCTAATTAGATATCAATACATCCTCGTACCTCCGAACGTGTTTAAAAATTAAATACATTTTGCAATCTACTGTCTCTTGAGCAGATCAACTTTGTCTGCAATTCCCACAATAGGTTACTTAATTTTCTTTTATCCTCGAAACCTTGTGTGGTTGACAGTACCTGAGACGCAATAGTTGACAAGGACCTTCATCATTCTACCCTCCTCATAAGAATTTCCGCAGCTTATCTGCTAATTTTACAAATTTATTTGGAAACAATCATCACTTGTTCTACAACTTTAGAAAACGTAACTACGCCTCCTTTTATAAACATCTTTCTTCCCTATTATGGACTCCTGTCTTGACAGACTCCTCCGTTGATTTCTTTCTACAGAAACTATATTCTGTTATCTATGACTCATTCAATGCATTAATCCCTAAGTCCTCTTCAAAGTTCAGAACAGAATATTCGCTCTGGTTTTCTAATGCTATCATCTCTGATATCAAACTAAAGTACTATTTCTGGTGGAATCATAAATCATCTAATGACCCTACTTCTTTTCATCGGTTTAGACTGCTGCGCAGTAAGCTAACGACTAATATTCAGACTTCTCATAAATGTTTGTTGAGTCGTATTGAGATCGACATTAGGTCTAACCCTTATCATTTCTGGTCTTACATCAATCTAGTCTGTAATTCCTCCGGCGTACTTTCTAATATGACGTACCTTGGTGTTTACAGTGACAGCCCAGATGATGTTGTCAATCTTTTTGCTTTTTATTTTAGTAGCGGGTTTAAAGACTTGCCCAGCACTCTTTTGTGCCTCAACATCAGGTTGTTGACGTTATCTTTTTGCCTAAATATTTCGTCGGGTTTAATTTGCTATTCGCAATAAAAACGATTAAGCCCACACTTACCGCAGGCACAAATCTTATATCTGATTTCTTTTTGCGAGACTGCATTTCTCTGCTGCCGACGCCGTTACTACACATATTCAATCTGATCCTTCAACAGAGACGCTTTTCTGTTAATTGGAAATCTGCTCAAATTGTTCCGTTCATAAAAAGGCGACAGATCAACGTTCTTAACTATCGTCCCATTGCGTTCTCTGTAACTTCTAAATTTTTGAATTTTGCTTACATTAACCACACCGTTTCTAGAATCTGGCAAAAGCTTCACAGCTGTCAACACGGTTTTATTAGAGGGAGTTCTACAATTACCAATTTAACTGTTATTCATTAGTTTCTAGTTGAATCCTTGGATTCTGGTTTCCAAGTCGACGTCGTGTATACCGATTTTAGTAAAGCTTTCGATCGGTTGAACCATGAGATTCTCATTTCGAAGCTTTACGCTTTTAGTTTGAGTAACAACTTAGTACAAATACTCAAGAGTAGAACCCAATTGTTGAGCTGCTTGGCTTCCGGTCGCGTGTCTCAAGTGTTTCTTCGGGTGTTCCCCAAAGCTCTGTTTTTGGCCCCCTGTTATTTAATGTTTTTGTCGATGACGTCACACCTATTCTTGATTATCATTGCTTACTATATGCGGATGACATGAAGATATTTCAGGTAATACTTGATATGTCTGATGCTCTTCTACATTAGAGAAGGTTTGATCTTTTTGATTAATGGTGTCGGTCTAACCACTTCTAATCTAAACGTTTGTAAATCCCACATCGTTTCTTATAATAGAGCAAAGTCTCTAATTCTTTTTAATTATTCTTTTTCCGGCGTCTCTATTACTCGTTCTAGCGTTTTTAAAGATCTAGGTGTCACTTTTGAACCGTCTCTGTCCTTTGATTCGCACATTCGATCTATTGTTTCCTCTTTACATAAAACTCTTGGTTTTATTATCAGTAACTCTAAAGATTTTTAAGTGCTGAATTACTTTTTTTGCTGAACAGGACCTTCATTCAAACTCGGTTGGAGTATGCCTTGGTAGTATGGAACCCTACGAATCAGGTTCATATTCACGCTCTGGAGAACATAATATTTTCGTTAAGATCGGTTGATCAAAACCAAAGTTATAGGTATTTATCCACGAACTATATCCTACTCTCCCCTTCCTTTTATTTGAAAAAATAAAAAAAAAGTACTTAAACAAATTTGTGGGAAATTTAAATCTCTTTCTAGTTTGCTTATTTAACACCTGGTATAATTGGGTCTATTTCAAAAAAAAACTTAAACTTAAATTTTTTTTCACAGTTTACGCTTCTTAGCGGTTAACCTAGAAACTCGTTTTTAGTTTTGTATTTTGTTGTTCCTGCCTAAAATTGGGTTTTACTGTGGTGCAACTGTATTTAAATATAAATAAATAAATATGTCGAATGTAGTATAACTGAAAAGATCTTTCAAAAAATAAACAACTTTTTGCAGGAAACTTTTTTTAAATACTGCCACCATTTTTGGGTAATATTTGATTAAAGTTATTAAATTTGGTTCATTAAAAATTAGCATTTAATATCTCGCTCTCTTAGACAATGTAACTAGTGATGTTATTATTGTGACATTATGACATTTTGAACACTTGTTACATGGTAATACATTCTAAATACTCACCTTTAATTAACCAATTTTATAACTTCAATCGAATATTACTCGAAAAGCGTGGCAGTAATAAAAAACTATCACCATTCGATTCTTGACTACAGCTTTTGTGATAAATTTTTTATCTCTACGACTAACAGTTGTTGAAAAAAATGACTAATGCGGGTGGTCTCATTCACCTTGTATATGGGTAAATAATAAAATCGAGGTTGGAAAAAGAGATGGAGGAAAAAAAGTGTTAGCGGATTAGCAGGCGAATTTTAGAAAAGGAAAGAGAGCGTTGGATAACATACATATTTTAGAGGAAATAGTTAATAGGAAATCCAAAGCAAAGGTGGGAAAGTTTATAGGATGTCTTTGGATATAAGGTCAGCGTATGATAATGTGGACAGGGAAGTTCTGTGGGAGACTATGAAAGAAGGTGATATAAGTGGGAACTTGTGGATGCTATTAAAAAAGATATTTAAAGGTTTGAGGTGCAAGGTGAAAAGGAAAAAGGAGGTTGGAAGAATTTTTTTTTTGAGTAAGGAGGAATGAGTGGAAATATGTAGACTATAGAATTGGGTGCGTCAATAGTGATGAAAAGCAAGTAAGGGACTTGGCAAAGAAGGGTCACATAATCACTGATAGACGTGGGGTTAGAAAAAATATTTGAAGGAGACATTAAGAAGAAAAGGTGGCTATATGAAAAACTAATGAAACGTGTAATGATGTATGAAACGGAGGTGTGGGGATAGAAGGAGTGGGAGATTTTGTAGAGAATGCATGAGTGGTAATGTAGACGGACGATGGGGCTTAATAATGAGACACCGGGATACATAGTAGCAAAAAGGGTAGAAGAGGAAATAAAATTTTAAAGAAGTGTTGAAGGCCGGTAAGATATGAGGATAAAATATGGACAGAAATAGAAGAAGCTTTACTATGAGAGAGCACGGAACAATTTAGAAGAGAAGAGTGGAGTTTAGAAGGGGACATGGTAAAGAGGAACAAGGATACACAAATTCAGGAAAGAGAGAGAAGATAAAGGATAGTGGTATAATGAGAAGTATAAAGACTTAATAACAAATGAGAAGTCTAAATATATAATGGGGGAAATGAGTTTATTGGACAAGCGGATGATTTTGTCGATATAGTCAGTATTAATAATTAGAATTTCCGGTGCTTGTTGTCAGGAAGAACTTTGCAAGATGTCAACCGATGACATCCAATTTATGAAAAATGTAGTGTTTGTTGCTATTCCACAGACAAAGAACAACGTTCCCCGCAAGTTTCCCGTCATTAATTCCGAATGGATTCAATTATTGCTAAAATATGAAAAAATACGGTGAGGAACAAATAAACGTTTTTTTAACGTACCGGAACGGCAGATGTATTAACTCACCAGTGAGTCTAAACACCATAAGAAAAATTCCCAAAAAAAGTTGCCGATTTCTGCATCTACAAGAGACTAATAATTATACCGGGCATTGCATTCGGACGACTTCGATTACTAATATTAAATGTCATTTAGTTGCTATTTTCAAAGCTTTTTCTCAATTTTGTTATTGTTTGAAAATTTTTTGCGTAGTTTAAGTTTTTCTTGTTGTTGTTTGTGTTATGTTAGTGTTGTTAGTATTAGTATTAGTTAGCTAAGTGTTATAAAATACTTTATACCAACGAAGAGTTCTTGGCATGATAAGTGTCTATTTTGAATGCATGAGAAATGCTACAGTTGCTGCATGGGTATATGAGCAGCAATATTCCGATAGACGACACCTGAGTAAAAAGTTTTTCTGGGAGTTATTCACCAATTGCAAACAACTGAAAACGTCCATGTTCTGGTATACCGCAGACAACAGAGGGGACGTACCAAATAGAACATTGTTAATGTTTTAGCTTATGTGGAGTTTAAGCAACACCTAAGTACTAGAAGTATTGCACATGACGTAGAAGTAACTCGATATACCGTTTAAAACATTCTCAAAGAGCACAGGTAAGCGCCTCTTCAATGTTGAAACTACACTGTAAACTTACAAAGGTTTACTTAATACTTATCCTACAAAAACCAATTATTATTCTGTTGAATCAGTAGTGACCATCATTCATCTTTTAGGTTACATTCATATCACTTAGTCTTGCATCAGGGATTGACTGCTGCAGATTTTGATTAAAGACTAGACCATTACCACCGGCTCTTGGGTATGATGGTAGACAATCGGCTAATTCTGTCACGTATATTGTGGACAGATGAGGCCACTTTTCTTAGCAATGGCAGTGTAAAATGTCCATAATATGCGCTATTGGTCAAGAACGAAAGAAGTTCAGCACCAAGGTCGTTGGTCTGTAAATTGTTGGGTAAGGATTCTAAAAAGGCGAATTATTGATCTATTCTTTTCTAATTGCCAACAAATGGCCACAATTACTTACAGTTTTTAATAGAAGATTTCCGATTCTGCTAGAGGAAGTGTCCTGAGAAATTTGACAGAGAATGCTGTCCAGCACGATGGCTGTCCAGCCCACTTCGCAGTGATTGTTCATGAATGTTTGGATGCTAACTACCCTGGTAGACGGATAGGACGCGGCATCGTCTTTCCATGGCCGGCTAGATCACCGGATTTAACGTGCCTGGATTTTTATTTATGGGTCTAGTAAAAGATATGGTTTTGCAAACCGGACCCACTACACGTAATAACATGATTGGGCGAATAAGGGATTGTATGCATACTATTTCAGTAGCTGAACTAGAGAGTGCAGTTTGGTCTACGAGGGAAAGGATGCTTAAATAGATCAAAAACGATAGACGGCAACTTGAATATTTAGGACGACATTAATTAAATTCTTTCAATTAATTTAAATTAGTTATCCGCGTAAAATATGTAATAGATTGCATAGTCAAAGGTCTAACATTTGTTTTATTACTATCTTTGGTTTAAAAAAAGATAGAAAGTTGTGGTTTGCGCCAACTGTTTAGGAATTATGTCGTCTATTTAACTATGCAAAAAGATACATAAGGTGCCGTTTAAAAATCTCATGATAATGCGCAATAGTTGTTGTAATGTTAAACAGCGCTCTCTAACTACCACGTCAAAATTTATTCAAACAATGCTTATACAGCATATTATTAAGTAAGAAGAGCTTTTTCCAAAATTAATAGGAAAGTATTTAACATGTCCTATACCTGAAGTAAGCAGTTTTTGATTTATTCGATAAAAAAACCAATTCTGTGAAGAGAAGCAGTTCGTATATGCACTTTAAGAAGAATTTGCTAGGTGACCTTAATGCAAGAGTAGGTAAAGATAATAAAAGAATACAATAATTATGAGAAAACTATATAAAATAATAATAATGGAATAAGGTTAATAGATTTCTGTATTATAAATGATTTAACAATAATGAATACAATATTAACACTTCAAGAGAAGCACAAACTTACTAGAGAAATGATGAGTAGAGAAGAGAAATCCATTATAGATTTAATAATAAATTAATAACCACCATTACAAAAAAAAATATAGAACACGTGAGAGTAAAGCTTGGTTATGAAATAGAAAGTGATCATTATCTAGCACTAAAAAAGATTGATTTAATAAGGAACACGAAAAATCAGAACAAAGAAAGGAACCAATATCAAAACTAATGAACAAGCATCGCAAAATTCTTTTGAAAAAAACTGATACAAAAGAAGAAGCCAACAGTTATGGCATCAGTTTAAAGGTGCCCTATATGAAGAAGCGCAAAAGGATGTAGAATAAAGAAAATAAAAACCCAAAAACAGACAAGATAATAGACATAAAAAATACAACAGTAGGTAAAAGAAACAAAAGAAAAATAGAAGAAGTATTTACAAACCAGAAACAACAAACATTATTATTAATAGAAACATATTAGAAAAAGAGTAAAAGAAGAAATAGTGATAACAAAAAAAATCCCGAGAAGAATTCAGTAACAAACCAAAGAAAAACAAAAGGTACACAACTAAAACAATTAAAAAACAAACAAGGAAACATCAAAAACAGATAATAAGATGGCAAGAGTACTTTGAAAAGTTGCTAGAAATAGACAAAGAAATTGATTACTTTTTTTTCACATTACCTCTTTCACTATTTTATTTCCATTTCGTTATTGATGAAACTTTGACGCGAGATTAGGGGGTCAGATAGTACTAAATGGGATCTTCAAAAAGATGTATTGCAACACCCCCCTTCCCTATTTAAAATTAGGGAAATTGTGCTTCCTCTCGATAGGGAGTTAAAGTTGCGCGAATAAACAAAGCAGACAAGTTTGTTACGATTCAAATTTCTCGAACTCGAACGTATGTCGCAACCTTTATAATAACGCTTGTCGTGAGTTGCACGTTACGACGAAAGTCAAATTTGCCGCGCACGCTATTTCCCAGTGGTAGATCCTTTAATTCACAAAATTTATCACGACGATGAGCGGATATGTTGCTACTTCCTTCTTGTACATGGGTGTTTGGCGTGCATTTTGAAGCTAAAATTTTACACAAATTATTGATGTGTGTGTTTCAATAATAAGTCGAATTGGTGTTGAAAATTAAGTCCAACCGCATTTACCTTAAGTACACGTTGTTTTCTTTTCTTTCGTGGTTGTATTATTTCTAATTACGACATATGTTTTAGCACGTGACCTCATATTCTACTTGTGTATTACAATCTGGATAATTTCTGGGGGGTGCTGAAACGGCTAGTTAAGAATCTGTCGATAAAACGTGACGACTACCACGGTTTCGCCTACATTGAAACTGCCAACGGCCAATGAATTCAACCGGCTGAGGGTCGTTCACTTTGCGTTCCTGCTGTTTTGAGGGAGCATGTCTGTATTTCGTGCTTCGTGGTCTAGTTCTCTTAAGGGAACTCTTGTGGATACCGATCTTCTAAAACTGTCATTACTGTCGTTATCTAGAATCTTTCTTATCGGAACTACATACATCAGAACACAGCTAAGGTTATTGTTTAAGAAATCTATTCACTATTCATGCGTATGAAGCTTACGTACATGTGACATTGAACGGTTTAAATCCCTAGTATATAAGTAAAATTTTATTCGGGGTAGACTCTAGCTGCATAAGAGCTTGAACGCTTTAGATACAGTAGGTGAAGCTAAAACAAAAGGCCTTTTGGGTTGGCGGGAGCTACTTACCGTGCTAGTCCAAGTTTAAGTTTAGTTTTTGTTAAATTTTTTAACATTTATAACCGATGGAATATATCCTTCAAGAAATTGCCGACCTGTCACAGTTAATGCATAGATTTGGTTTAAATTACATAAGTACCCGTCTTAAGATATATTCAGTAAAAGTTTGTACAAATTATTACATAACCAATTATATTGTATCGATATTCTATCAAAAATTAAATTTTTAGTACTAAATTCAACTCGCCGAACACCTATAACATTTTTATAATGCCAAAGCAAATACTAACCTTATGTTAAAATCACCTGTGCATATAATGTGTAACAATTTCAATACCATATCATATCACTGTGACATTAACTACTCAAAATTAACCGTAATTGTTAGTTTAATACATTGATCCTTTAATTTTATAAGTTAATCTTAGTGCATAAATATGAATAGTCCTGTTAAGGTCTTGTACTGTTGGGCAACAAATAAATTATTATTATTAGTATTATTATTATTATTATTATTATTATTATTATTATTATAATATTATTATTATTATTATTATTATTATTATTATTATTATTAAAAGCTTAACTGAATTTAACATACTGATTGCAAACTTTAATTGATTTGTTTTTGCTAACGCTCGTAAGTCTTATGCGACAGAATCTCTTACTTCTCACATATTCTCTTAGTATTTTAAGTTGTATTTGCTATATTTAATTGTCTATTTGTTTCTCTTATTTGTGTTCGTTTTAGCGTATTAGACCTTAAGTAAAACCTAGTGAATTCTTGTTGATCGGTTTTATTTCTGTCTATTACCCAGCAGGTAGCGCCTCGTTAGGCAGCAGTCTATTTCTTTTCAGTTCCTCAAGGACCTCCCCAACTCATCGACTAAGCCGGACACTGCTGCGCTAACTATTACAAATACGGGATCTTCCATGAATTTAGTGAGCTGTTTCGAGCCAAATAGTATCGTTCTTCTCTCTAGGTTGCATCGCTAGAGCCGTCAATTATTATTTGTGAACTACAACCGTTATAAGTTAGTCTCGTTTAAATCAGAAATTCACTGATTTAAGCGTTTTTCAGAATTTTCATTTTAAAACTCTAAAATTGAGGTGTAAAGTTTTGGTTGGACCATCTTGGTATACTTGGTCCCACGAAAAAAATTGACATGCGTTTTTTATGTTAAATTCCAAATCAAGCATAACTTTTTCTGGTTCATTTTGAGCACAACATAACAACATACCCCGTGTCCCACGCATGACGGCCATTAAACCTTTGTGGAGATTAAAGACCTTCACTAAGTTTGGTTAAATTTACAAATTAATTAAATACAATCGTATCTAACAAATAAACATAGCAACATGTATCATTTATTGTTGATTAATTTGACTAAGCTTGGTAGAACTGACCCTAAACAATTTGCAAATTTGTAAATTTACATAAAAACTATGCTCTTTCAAATATAATATAATATAATAAAATATAATGTTCATTGTACAACTTCCGGTTATACCGGAAATAGACAATAATTTTGTTATTTTAAATGTGACATCCTACACGTTATTTTTTAAATTTTACATTCAGCATTCCAAGTCTAACCGTTTTTGCGTTATTCAAATTTTTCTAAATTTCTTGTCGCCTGTAGAAATTTTTTTAAAGTCGCCTACCTCACCTTCTATTTTAATCAGATACTAAATATTTTAGGAGCAATCTATGAATCAGTCATTTAGAAGTATTATTTATACTACATTTGATTATATTTTTTTCAGCAAGGTAAATTTGAATCATGCATTTCTTAAGTTATATTGGTACACACTTAATAAATTTAATTACGAGTTTGAATGTTTTAATGATAGCATTAACATAATATTTATTTATGTACCAAAGGTGTAAAGTAACAGCAACAATCATGTGAGGGCTTAAAGTACTTTTTACACCTGTGGTATACACATTTTTAAACTTTTAGTAGTACTAAGTCCAAACAGATTGTAAACGTGCACCTTTTGTATTGAGCACCACCGGGTTCGTTCATGGTGAGAATACAATATGTGACGTCACGAATTTTATATGCACGCGGGTAGCTTCAATCGCAAGAAAAATGCCCAGGGTCGCTTTTTGAACAATTTACACAATATTTACAAGATTAGGATTTTGATCCAGGAGTTTGATTATAATACAATTTGGTTCGAAACGGCGGCAGTGGAAGACACAGCCACTCACTAAAATGGTATTCACGGTGTAGTACGGTCGGCGTTGTCCTCACGTGTTTACGCAACGGAAGGTCTGGTTAACTCCCTGGCTCGGGTGGCGGTGCTAGCTGCGTTGAGACCGGTGGTATTGTCTCACTGAAACAGGTAGCGTGTATTAGTTGGTGGCGGTCGTTCACGCCCGCTTTTGAGGTTATTGAATAGCACGGATGGCTGCTCTCGCTTGTTTTAGCATACACCCCGGCTTTTATTATTGCGGAACAAGGTGTGCGCTAACGTCAAGAAACTGAAGACGAATATTACGAAAAACGAAGTTTTTATGGACTTTGTTACAGAATCGTTAATTATTAACGTTGGAATTGAAACTGATAGTGATGATTTCGGGTTCAGTTGCAGCTCAGATGACGATTCTAATACTGCGTCGTTGTTACCCTGAATTGCCGCAAATTTAATTTGTGTTCATTAAATATTTCTATTTTTTATTCGTTCAAAATTAGTATAAACTTAATGATTTATATTTTAGGTATTCAAATCCAAAATAAAAGATCGTCTCTGTATTTATTTTATTTATTATTGTATTTATTTGTTTATTTGTATTTACCTAATTATTATTATTGTAAAAGCATAATTTGTTAATAAAATGCTTGAATTTTTTTGTATATTGTGTACCTACTAACCAGAAAAGTAATAAATTGTTGGTGTAATAATTAATATTTATCTTGCACCAATTTGTATTATATGCTAGTAATACCTACTTCTGCCCGAGTGTACTATTGTCTGGTCACGCCTTGAAATTCTATAAACAGCTACATTTTTCCTGCGAGATTTCTTAAGTTACAATGGATTGCCTGTACAGATTTATTATTATTTTGTCTATGATTAGATTATAGTCCACTGCATTTAGGAATTGACTCATCATTTTTGTATACATTTTTTTTCTTACATTTCGTTTAAAAGGGCTTTCTTCGGTTAGTTTAACTTTAAGTTTGCGCACCCATAAAATCAACCCTTTTGTCGCCATCTTGAATTTGGTGTTTTTTTTTGAATTTTTATATCTCGCGTTCTAATTATCGCACAGTCATAAACGTAGTGTCTTTGAATTTGTTTTGAGTTATATTTTGAAAAACGATATATGACAAAAAAACTGTTCGTTTAATGGGAACAAAGTTATTGCTCTTCAAAGTCGACAGAACGGCTTAAAAAAAAGTTTTTTTTCCTTTTCGGCTCCTATCTTTTATCCAGTCTACCGGACGCTTTTTTGTAACGGATCTTCATTAAAGATAAAGTAATTTAAAGTATTTCCAAAAAAAGTTATCCCGATACAACCATTTTCGCCCGTCAATCGACGCCCAAAGTTGCTATGTTTCGGGCGGGATTTCGAAATACACTCAATAGCGCTCGCCCTCCGCGTTACATTTGTCCCCCGTTCATTTATTAAAATAAAACGATTATTATCCATGATACATTGTTTAAATATACCTATTTGTTTAATAAAAATTTTGTTGGAGCGGATTTTTATTTAAAAAATGAACATTTCGATGGGTTTAATAATGCCATTATTCTTTCCAAAATATTATTCAATTACACTACTGATATATGTTACTAATTCTCGGATCAATTTGGTATTAACAATATATGCGGGCTTTAAAGTAAAAGCAGGGCTTAAAGTAAAGAATGCTGGCGCTAAAGTAAATCGAGTGAAAAAAAGTTGTTTTACGTTTGCGGAAGCGGGTGTAAAGTGAATCATTGAGTATAGAAAGTGCAAATAGTTATTTATGTACCAAGGGTGTAAAGTAAAACACCTCCTCTCGTTTAACAATTTTCATGCTCGGACTTAAAAGTACTTTAAACCTGTGGTGCATACAAATTTTTTTGCACTTCTTAGTAATACTAAGTCGAAACAGATTTACTTTTTAATTACATATTTCATTTTAATTAATAGTACTAATAAAATTAGTTGTTGTTATTTTAAAGGTATTAATAACAACAAATTAATTAAAAATTTAAATTTACGAACGTAAATTGGTCGCGACCTCTAGGGTAGCTTACAAGAATTAAGAATAAAGTGTTCTTCTTTACCGACATTCCTAAACGTCATTTAAAAATTTAAATTACAAAGCTTCCAAAATCAGTGGACATGAAACTGATAATGAAGAACTTTCAAAAACTCCTCTCGGTATTAAAGAGGTAGCAGAAAATACATACGATTACTTTTTAAAATGATGTCGACTTAAAAAAGCAACTGAAAATGTGCTTTTTATTGTATTTACTCCAGTTCTACAAAGAAAATTTTGCCTTTATATTCAGATTCTACAATTTAATTAAAATTTGATTTTTAAGAATAATTTGTAGTGATTCTCATGTCATTTCTCATGCATAATTTCGTACCGTTTATTTTTATTTTGTCAATGGTTAATCGTAAATTCTCGGATCAATTCGGTATTAACGATATATGCGGTCTTAAAAGTAAAAGCGTGAGCCTAAAAAGTAAAAAATGTGGGCGCAGAAGTAAATCGAGGGAAAAGAGTCGTTTTACGCTTGCGGAAGCGGATGTAAAGTGAATCATTAAATATTGAAAGTGCAAAAATTATATTAACCCTGAGAAGTTATAATTAATTAAAAATACATAACTATAACAACAGGACTTTTGATAGAATTTTTTATCCATTTTAATAATTTTTACTAGTTAAATTAGAGAAGAAGTAAACTTTTATTTGCACACATTCTGGTAAGAGCTTCTATAAATAATCAAGAAAACTAAACTTTCTTTCAAAGTTATGGTTTTGTCCATTATCTCTAGAAATAATGCTGATCGGCTTTAAATTGCAGATGGAATTTTTGTAAGAGAAAAACATCAATCTTATTAGAACCAGAGATTTACCTTAAGTAAAAGAGGGGTCCCCAAGTGTGCCATTTCTAGGCATTCCAACGCAAAGTAAATAAAAAGTAAATGCAATCAATAATTATATATCTACTGTTACCACAGAAATACAATTTTACAATACTTATAATACTTAATAATATATTCCTAAATTAATTTAATATTGTCTATTTTTTTTCAGCCATTTTCAAAAACATCAACATACCTTTTGGATAGCTTTAGTTTTATAAGAAATTATAGAACTAAAGAGAGCAAAAAGGTAATTTGATGTTTTTGAAAATAGCTATAAAATAGACGATAATAAATTAATCTCAAATGGGGATATACAATAAATTTGGACATTTTAGATATTTAAATTCAAGATAAATTCTCTAATTAAAAACCGTGTGGTAAATTTGATACAATATTTTATGATGAGATTTTTAAACTATAAGTGTTGTGACACCTAGTGTTGACTCGTGTTAGCGATCACGTACGCAAATGGTTCGCATTAAGCAACTTTGTCGACAAGTATGTAAAATTTTGTAAAAAACTGCTTTTACATACCGACATAACAACAAAGTTGGTTAATGCGAATCATTTGCGTACGTGATTGCTAACACGAGTCGACACTAGGTGTCGCAAAACTTATAGTTTGAATATGATGTACCTTCCAGTAGGGAATATAGTTGAGAGCACGCATTTGTACAGTACTAAACTTACACTCGAGATCTCTCACTCCTGATGAGTCCCAAAAGGACATAACAGCTGTCGAGTGATTCTCGGTATTTGTTTGCTATTGTACAAGCTCTTGCGGACTTAACAGCAGGCGATTAGAGATTTTTATTGTTGCTAACACTTAGTTGGCTTATAATTATTGAAGGATCGACTTATGTAACTGTTTTCACATACCTGCCGACAAAGTTGTTAATATTTCCATATAATAAAATGAAGGCAAAAACGAAAAAAAAAGATTAATAATACAAACATAGGGAAGTATCGTAAACAAACGAATTCATACATAAGTTTTAATATCCGCTAATAATATAGTTTGAAACATATTTTACAATTTCCTTTGAGTTGCCGTAATTTACAAATAATTTTTATTATAAATTAAACTTACCGTTTTCAAATGTTTGCAAATAATTGTAAATTTATAGTTTTATTTGCAAAGGAAAAAAAATTTAAAAAAATTATTTTGATTTAGTTTTATAATCACAACTATATAACCTAGATACATTCAGTACATTTATGATTAAAATACTATTATTATTGAATACCAAGCGTTGAACACTGAAACCGTTTTTTTTTATATCTAAATGATTAGGTGTACCTAATATAATTGTACAAAATATTGATTTATTGCATACGTTTGTAGTTATAACTCAGTTTCATTAAAACGTAAACCGTACTGAAACAAAACAAATGTTCTATAAAATGAAAATTCGCATATGAAATTTATTAAAAATTTTACGTACAATACTTTGTGAAACGTAGTATCTACTTATCGAAAATATTATGATCCTTTCATTTTTAATACTTTTCGATAAAATTGTGTTACTCGAACCCAGTAATAATTTTGTTATACCGTAGTTTCAGTTTCAACTTCATTAAAATGAGATTAATCATATTTTATTATTTCTACTTACAAAAAAATTTGAAATTATTTGACAGCTGTCAAGTCTTTAAGTTTCACATTACATTCTACAAAATTTTTGGTCGTAAAACCCTATATTTGAGTCTTAATTTTAAAATAATAACAAAATGCCATATTTACTAAGTATTTCTCTTACAAAGCTGAAAAATAATTTATATACAAGTACTATAATAGATGGAATTCTCGACTAGTTCATTACGCATTATTTCCATTCAAGTTTTTATATAAACATAATGAAAGATATTCTATAGCAACTTTAGATTTTGCTCATTTGAATTTTTTCTCTGAGCGTACTGTTTATAAGAAATCTTCCCCACAAATAAAAAATGCCTAACACTTAATGCTCCCTTATATTCATTCTCGGCCTGACAACATCATAAAACGGAAACGCAATGATCCTCGTTTTAGATGTTTTCGTATTTTTATTCTTTCGCTTCGTTAGTTATGTTTTTATTTGGATTTTTTTACAACTTCATCATAAACGTAATTTCTCTACATAATTTAAATGGTCAAGCATATAATGAGGTACTAACAGTTTAGTTGTCAATTTAAACATTTAAAGTCGATTGTTTTAAATAGTTAATAATCTATTGAACTGTTACATTAATTAAATATAATATTGATTTGGATTCATAAATAGTTTGTTTATATTGACATTATTTACATTGTTACAATCAATACCACTGTAGAGAATTGATTTTATGTTTTTTTATTGTAACATACATATGTATTGACTTTATTATGTTTTGTTTTTTTCTAGTTATTAAATGCCGAATCACAAGTTTTCTAAATAGAAAATTAAAATCAAAAGTAAATATAATAAATGATAATAAAAATATACATATAATTTAAGATTTGGAAAGAGGTGGAACTGTGAAGAACTGTAGTTAATTTTAGCGGAAGGAATTTTAATCACTTACGTTAGAAAATTGATTCATAGGTTTTGTAAATAATTTGTTTTTTTTACAAACGCTACTAAAAATTGAAATTTTTACCCGGCATACTGCAATTAAAAATGTAATATTATATAGCGGCGAATTAAAGTAAATCACGTGGTTTACTTTTAACACTAGCATTAAAATAAAATGACAGTCTTTGTCAAAATGAAAATTTTGGAGCAATCGATTTTAGTTTATTCTTTTAAGTTTATATACCTACTTATTTTCTAAACGCATTATGATGAGAGTTCTTTAGGCAACACACAATTCTCTCTCTCTTTTACTTGTGCAACTAACCTAACTTTATAATTCAAGGTGGAAACTTGGAATTCAGATTTTATTAACGAAAAAGCTACAAATTATTTATGTATCCTATTTGGAAAAATTGAATGTACAGTTGTAACAATTAGTAATAGTTAGCCCATGTGAAGAAATATCGTTAACCTGCAAGTTAGAACTTTCAGAGGTAGGGTAATTATTTAAAGTAGTAGATACTAAAAATTGTTGTTGGGCTGCCTATCAAAACCGTTGGAAGCAGCAGGGCAATTATCTGAAATAATTTGAGAAGCAATTCTTTTCTTGTTTTCAAGGGAGTCTTCTAAATATCCTTCGACGACGCTTAAACTTTTCCAACCACCATATCGTTTAATTGTGGTTAAATTTGCCCCAGAATCTGCTAATAAGCTAGCGGACATCCGACAGAAACAGTGACCCGTATAAAGTTCACTATTCGGCAGTTTCAGAAATTCTGCTATATTTGCAGGCATCTTTCCAAAGGTATTAATACCCACTGGTTGTATGATACACTTATTGTCTGTGTACTTTATAAAAAGTCGTCCGTGGTTGACGTGATTTGGACGCAATGCCAGGTACTTACGATATAAGTTAATGTAAGCTTCAGTAATGATAGTAAACGTTTTAGAAACTCTAGTTTTACTGTCTGGTATGTTTACGACTAGTGTACTTCCTAAATCTTCATTGCTTAATGCCAGCTTCACGGCGGCAACCGCCTAGTATGCCCATTATAGCAACAACTTTGAACATTAAGTGCTTATTATCTGGTGCCTCACCAATAAACTTGTCAATATTTTCTCGGGTGAAAATTTTTGGTTTTTTTGGACGGTATCCTTCTTTTTTGCGCTTTAAGAACGCAATGAGTTTATAAAATTTACCGATGTCGTCATTAGTTGTGACATTTAACATTGCCTTGATCATGGAAAAATGTGCCTAAAGTGTAGAAGATTTCCATATTTTTGAATGTTTCTCGAAGTAAGCTAACATAACACTTTTGTTATATTTTTCTACAACATTCTTTGGGCGCACCACTTTTGAAAGCGCTGAAACGCTAATTCATATTGTTGCTTGGATGTAGTGGGCAACAAATCAAATGTTGCTCTACTATCAGCTTCTACTATTTCTATTGAAATTTCTTCACTCATTTTAAATTTCACGAATCTAATATTTCGCAACTGTCAAACAATAAGCGAACTTGATTGTTTTGTAAATGTCACAGACTGCATGATTTTTTCGGAAATTTTTAAACTTTTTATACATTTAGCTGTTTTTAATAGTGGCCTTTGTAGAACAAATGTTGTATGATATACGTGTTAAAAGTGCACTTATATCATAAATAACTATTATTATAGTTGTTATTGATAAAATTTACATTGCCATTGATTTATCAAACAATAATTTTATTTTAAACCACAGAGTCATACTTATTTCAAAACTTAAAAAAACTGTTGTTTCATCACCCACATCCCGTTGGTACACTTACTAACGGGACACCACTGCATATAAAAGATAATAGTTATATACAATCGGCTAAAGAAGAAACCGAACAGCTTTCATTTATAGTTTAGGCAACTAAACCTACAATGTAATTTAAATTGATAAACTTGGCAACAAAGCAAAATGGGTATAATGATAAAGAAGTGTGTTAATCTAATATAGTCCGTTCAGTCTCATCTGGCGGTTATAGGATTATAGTGTAGGACGTTCGTTTTTGTGTTCATTGTTATAAATCACGCCCTTAAAATACTTTCCATTCTATGCTATAGAAAAGAGAAACAAAGATAGTTATACACTGTCTCAGAGGTAGTGCGTGCTATTCTTGACAGTGTATTCAAACTTGATTTTTAATAACTAGGTAATAGAGTCCAATTTTGAATGACCGACGAATTGTCTACATCTTACAAATAATCCAGAAGTTCTCAAAATTTACTCGATTTTTACTCCACATCATAGTATACGATGGGAAGTTATGCGACGATTTCTAAACCGAAAATTTTAACCCCTCTTTTTTTCACTTTTTCCGACGAAGTAGAGTTAGTATGTTACAAAGAAGCAAAAAAATTTTGTTTTTATGCCGACCGGCCGTCCGCACGTATGTAAACAAGATTCCGGCTAAACCACAAGTCCGATTTTCATGAAACTTGGCATGTAGATGTTATTTATAAATGCCCAGATCTGATTAATTTTGGGCCTAATCCATCCAGCCAAAAGGGTACATCACCTACATAGACTTTCTTATTTCTAAGGAGTAATTACTGAGATATTTGTTGTCACGTGACATTAATAGTTTTAATTATATAGTGAAAGTACTCTTTATTTTGAAATTCCATAACATTAATAGGTGTAATTATAATAATGTCATTCTAGTAATTAAGTATCGATTGCTGTGATTATTCTTGTTATTATTATTTATTGTTAATTGTTAGTTGTTGGTGTAACTTATACAAGTGCGGTTGATTTAATTCAAAATTTTGCAAGATGCCAAAGAAGTTGACAAAACAATGCCGTGAGTTAGTGCTAAACGTGTTTGACTATTTTTCTGAAGAAAACAAAGCGGTGGTCCTCTACTATCTGTATTTGCAGTTCAGCAAAGAACAGCGGACTCGTTACAAATTTCACTCAGAACCGTACAAAGACTGTGCAATCTAAGAAATGAATGTGTTGATTTAGAACCAGTAAAAGGAAGATAAATAAAATCCGTTCTATCGATCTACCAGATAGTAAAAACAAACTATTCGTGAGTTAATTTACGAAATGTACGTAAAAAAAAGAACACGTTTCCTTAGATTCTCTATTGGCTTTAATCAAGACGAAAAGTGTTTGTGAAATAAAAAGAACTAGTTTATCTTATTTACTAAAGCATATGGGTTTCCGATTTAAGAAAACAAACCATAGACTCGGTTTATGTGAACAAAGTCATGTTGTGTCCATGAGGAACGTCTTTTAAGAAAATATTTAAAATGTCAACTCCAAAAATTCAAAGCAGTTTGTTTTTTGGATGAAACATGGGTGTTTAGTAAAGGAAATTCTAAACGTAGTTGGCAGGACGCAAGTTCGAAGAGTTTACAACAACCAGCCAAGACATCAAATGGTAAACGTTACGTAATTGTTCACGCGGGTAATATAAATGGATTTGTTGAGGGAAGCAGTTTAATTTTTGGCACACAAAATAAATCCTACGATTACCACGATAACATGAATTCTGAGTTATTTGAAAAATGGTTTGAAGAATCTGTACTGTGGCGACTAGAAAACCGTCTATCATTATTTTAGATAATGCAAGCTACCATTCTAGAAAAACTGACCAAAACCCTCGACTTCCTGGAATAAAAACCAGATTATTGATTGGTTGCTTAGTAAGAATATAGAATTTGAGTATTCTATGTTGAAAGCCGAATTACTTGAAATAGTTAAAAAAATGCAACCGAAGATGGTAATAAATACGTCATCGACAATTTAGCTTTGTTTTATGGTCACGAAGTCCTACGTTTGCCCCCGTATCATTGCCACTTCAATCCAATTGAATTGGTATGGGGCATTTGTAAGGAATATTATGACAAATGTATTTGAGCTACATCTGGAAGAGAAGAACACGTTCTAAGTACTTGGAATGAGGCCCTGAATAAAATAACCGCTGATACCTGGAGAAGATGTATCCAACACACAGAAAGTATAATAAAGACACTTTCGACCGCGAAAAATAATTGATGAAGTACGACCTCTGATTTTTACGGTCAACGGTGAAGATAGTGAAGACGAAGACATTTTTGATAATTTAAGTGACTCGGATGAGGATGTATTATTTCTTTATTTATTATTATTTATAATCTATTTTAAAACAGCAATTACTGTCACACCGCATTGAAATATTGGAAAACGATCCAGTAATTTTATTGTATTACGTTTTAGAATTCGTTTTATATATAAGGTGGCGAAATATACGGACAAACGCCAGGTAGAACGATTCTTTTGTTTAATTCTGAGGCGATAATCTTAATCCAAAAGATTATGCAATCCTTCCTTAAGGCTATATATGATACTATCAAAGGCATAAGATTTACAGGCTAAAATTTTATCAAAATTCGTCAAATTTATCTATGTAAAATCATTATGGTGAAATTTAGAAATGGAATTATCTCAAATACATCGATGTAACTAATCGATTAATACTAATGGTTTACATTTTTAACATTTCTTCATTGGCTTTTTGAAATTAAAGTACATATGGCAACGTGGTACTGTAAGGCTACTTTTTGCTTTAAAAGTAATAAGTAGTTGTCAATTTTTGACGTTTCTCAGTGGTGTTTGGCTGTTGAAATAAGATAAACATTTTTGTGCTGTTCTTAATACCAAACAATGTTTACCTTTGGAGAATACGCCGATAATGTATATAGTATTCGGATTTGCAATGGAAATGCAAACATGCTGTTAGGGTGTTGCCAAATTTACAATTCTTTTTAAGGTGTCGTGTGACTTAAGAAAGCACTGTAATTACTTTTTCAATTAAGATTGTCAACTCAGAAATTAAACAAAGATTTGGCCTAGGTGGCGTTTGTCCGCATTTTTCTGGCCCACCGTGTATATAAATTTATTTCATACGTTTTTGTAATGTTTCACATTTTTTAATTGGTTTGCTCACAAATCAAGTAAAATTGCTCTTTCATACTAATATTCTAATATATATTATACTGTTTACAGTGCATTTTTGTATTGCAGGCAGAAATATTTTACAATAATTCAAAAATTATATCAAATCTTTAACTTTTTTTGCATTTATAATTAAAAAAATACTTTTCTCTGTGTAAGGATATATAATACTTAAATGAAAAAAAAATCGAGTAGAATTTTGAGAACTTCTGGATTATTTATAAGATTGTAGACAATTCGTTGGTCATTCAAAATTGGACTCTATTACCTAGTTATTAAATATCAAGTTTGAATACACTGTCAAGAATAGCACGCACTACCTCTGAGACAGTATCTTTGTTTCTCTTTTCTATAGCATAGAATGGAAAAGTATTTTATGGGCGTGATTTATAACAATGAACACAAAAAACGAACGTCCTACACTATAATCCTATAACCGCCAGATGAGACTGAACGGACTTTAGGCGTGTTTTGGTGTCTTTGTCATTAAGAATAGCAATGTTGTATTCTTATCGATAGTTTTTAATTGTTGTTTTAATTTTATCGTAACAGCGTTAACGTGTAATATTTTTTATGTACTGATCTTAATGTTTCTTATTTTAAATTAGTTAGTAATTGGGTTAAAAAAATTGATTTTGATTTTACACTCAACATATTTCTCATTGTTAATACCGTTTTGATCTCGTTCTTAAAAAAACAAATTCCCGACAAATTTCAAATTGTTTTTTAATACTTAAAATTGGTTCTTTGTTTAGAGCCATATGGTATATAGATACACTGTTATTTCTTGAGTACACTTTCGTCGTTATATTTTAAAATTTTAGTTTCTAATTTTTTATTTTGGAATACGAAGATTAAAAGTTAAAGGGTTGTTCTTATCATAAAAATAAAATTGAAATGCCCTTTAAAAAAATATTAACAAAATGAACATAGAAAACTATTAAATCTACACAACATTTAGCAAGGTGGAGTTCTTTTTCTTCCATCTCATTTGATCAAACTAGTATTAAGTAAAGCAAAGTAAATGATTTTATTTTTGATACTTTTATAAAAAACGTTGTTATCAATTAAAATCAAAAAATTGCAAAAAGGTCAAACATTTTAGGAAAGGTTATCAAAGTGTTAGTCATTACAAAGGTATTTTGCCAAGTACAAATTTGTTTTATTCTTTTAATATTTATTGTAATCTAATGACGACAATTTTGTACGGTTACGACGGATGAAAACAATGTATGTTTATTTATTACTAAAATATTATTGTATTCTATTGCTAAAGCAAAGTTAACATTAGAAAGGGTTTTCCTTTTGTGAAAGATTTTAGCGGCATACATGTTATGCAGACCTTCGTTTCAGTATGCTTTCTATTAGAAAATTGCGGTCTATCATTTAGTTCACCGGGAACAAGAAGGTGAGATAATGAACGTCCACTGCACACCCTCAGAAGTGGAAGACTGTCTATGTTAATATAGACGGAGCGGACGAGAATGATACAGTTGACATATAATAACGCCCTTACAACAATAATTATCATAGAGAAAAATTTCGGTTATAGTGTACTACACAAATTCTAATTTGCAAAAAATTCTATGTTATATAATTTTTCACCTAGTTTCTAATGTTGACTCCGCTTGAGCGGGAAATCAAGGCATATCTTGATGTTTAGCAATGCAATAAAAACATTTTGGTAATAAATAAACATGCAATTGGTTCATTGGTAATGATTGCATAAAATTGTATATATTGGATTACAATAGCATAGAAAAAATAAAACAAAAATTTGTGGTCGTTAGAGTAATATTCTAAAAGTTTTGATCTTTTGTGTCACTTTCTGGTTTTAATTGAAAACGACGTTCTTCATAAAACTATAGAAAATAAAATCATTTATGGTGTTCTAAATCAGACAGTAAAAAAGAACTCCATCTTGTTAAAAGTTAGCACATAAAAAAATATTACACATTAACGATAAAATTAAACTAACAGTTAAATACTGTGGACACGAATATTCCATTTCTGTCGATAGTGAGTGAATATTAATATATTATTTTATTATTTTTATATACCAAAACACGCCCAGTTTCTAAACACATCTTTCTATTATTGTACTCATTTCACTTTGTTGCCTAAACTATAAGTAAAAGGTGTTTGTTTTCTTCTTTTGCAGATTGTATCTAGAAGGCCGGAGATACACCCGCGGCCAAAATTTAAGGCCCGACAAAGGAGGGTTTTTAAGAAACCGAGGACGTGATTTTCTCCGACACAAGATATGTACAACGTTTTACGCACGACAGCAGAACATCTACAAAATTTAATTAAACATTGTTAAAAATAAGGAAAAAGTACGACCAAAATTTCAAGTAACTGTTTGTTGCTAGATCGATACTTGTTACTTTCAATAAATAGTTTTAAACAAAAATTTTAAATTAATAAATTGACAGAGTAATGCTGTGATGTAGATATGTATCAATCATAATACGAACTTTTTGTTACAGGTCCCCGGCTGGTAAAATAGTGACGGGTGCAATGTTATAAATTGTTCTTGAAATTGACAATTAGTGATTCGATTTTTAGGCTTTTCAACTGACATACTAACTTTCGACCATAAAACTAAAGTACTTCTGTAATTTGAAATTATTTCAGAAACTTTTAGTTCTTTATGAGTTTTTTCGATTATAACAGTTTGGTGTTGTTCTAAGTTTATTGAACGTAATAAAAAAACAATTTTAGATTGATATCCTAAGTAATAAAAATGAACTAGCTTACTTTGATATGATCTCCTTTAAAACAAAAAAAAGTTTAAGGACTTTAGAAGCGAGTTTCCTCTTCTGGCAGTGAAAAATAAAGCATGCCCTGATTTTTTAGATCACTTTCTAGGAAGATTGTCCCAGTCCTGCACCAGTAGTCGTGAAGCTCTTTAGAGTTGCTATAGCCGGGCACATTTGTCCGTTAATATGTTTCCATATCATTCCAAACATGTTCAATTGGATTTAAGTCTGGATGACGTGCAAGACAAACCACTCGCGTGATTTAAAATTTGTCAAGATTCTCAATAATAACCCGTTATTAATTGTCTAAGCCAAGTATTCATGTGCAAAATTCACAATAAATAAAGTTTAGTATCTCTAGTTTGAGAAGTATGAAGGCGTTTGCTAACTGTCCACTCACTTACGTTTATATTTCTCACTATTTGCAGATGGTTTCGAGCGGAAACTATCGTGGCCGTTTGATTTCTCAAAGCACCAGAAACGAAAAAGCAGT
The DNA here is from genome assembly GCA_030710515.1 of Abscondita cerata. Taxonomy (NCBI): domain Eukaryota; kingdom Metazoa; phylum Arthropoda; class Insecta; order Coleoptera; family Lampyridae; genus Abscondita; species Abscondita cerata. The sequence continues at coordinate 53,456 of JALBCR010000012.1, forward strand.
CATTGTTAGCGTTGTAGTTTTGCCTCGCCCTAAACAGAGTCTTTAAGTGAGCACATCAGTACTGCCGCATTTTTACAGAAGTATAAGGTATCGTCTACTAATCCGTCCAAACGAGCCAAACGCATCACACTAAACATTACTTTTTTAAAGTGTGTTTACTCACCGGTATCACACTATTTGCATTTAACGAATTCAGTAAGATTTGAGAATTTGTCCGAACAGTGTTGTTTTGCGCGAAATGAGTAGCAGTGAAGAAGAATTGGTAATTGTCAGCTGCTTGTTAGCAAAAGCCGTAAAATGTAATAAAAAGCGATTGCAAGAAATGAGCAATGTTTGGTGAATTTAACCTATTATTTCCGGGTCTGCTTAAAAAACTGAAAGAGCGAAAATCTTTTAATATTTTAGAATAAGCCATAAAAAGTTTTGTAGTTCTTCATGTTATACTGGAACCTTAGTTAATTGACTTTACGGTAGGTTTATTATTACAGTTTTTACATAAAAGGTAAGTGGTTAATACTTAGGTCTTTAAAACATTAGGCGACAAAAAAATCAACTAATTATAAAGTAGCCGATAATTCCGGTATAGGACCCCAAAATCTTCAAATAAGTGCTCAATCACCAGCATATAAATATTGGGTTAACGTATAGTTATAGAGACAGGGATTTTCCACTTCTTCGAATCTAATATTTAACGATTGTATTTGCTTAAACGTGCAATTTTACAAAAAAAATAGAAACATATTAGAAATCAAAATCACTTAGCGACCAACACGCATCGTCGGGTAGATGCGGATTGGTTACTGACGCGTTGCAAACTTTGCCAACTAATTACACCGTGTGCGAGTGTGCATTCACTCGACATGTTGAACGCCTATTTTCACATTAGGAACAATTTAAAAGATCATATAGGTAAAGTAGCCCCAAAAACTTTTTAATATTATATGTGCTTAAAAAGCCCTTCTAGGTGTAGGTAGAATAATACTCAACTCAGTAATTGTAATCGCCAACGTTCCGCCCATCATTGTGTGGGCTTTATCAAGGCTAGTTCACAAAACTACCAACTCGTTTTTGTAAACCAGTTTTGATAAAGCGCACACAACAGTGAAGCAAACGTCGGCGAATACAACTTACTGAGTTGAGTATTATTCCCACCTCCCACCTAAGAAGAATCTCTTATAGAGTACATAAAACTTAAAAATCATATTTTAAAAAGAACTGCAACTCATTAGTAACTAGTTTGTGATTTAGTTTTTTTTTAGTGGTTTATTGTGCAGAGAACCTTCTTGTTGTTCAACCCCACAGACCCTGTTGTAATTTAAATCATAATAGTTAGCCTGATAGCATTTGTCCTGAGAATTTTTTTGTGAAATGTCCCCACTATTTAAAGTTGGAGCTCAAACGTTGAAGTAAACAGATGATGCAGGTGAAGATAAATTTAGGTCCTGTCTGGAGACCACAGCTTTGTGTTTCGCTTGATATTATCTTTGACTCTACGGCACGGCGTTTACTATTTGGAACAATTTAGATTTAATGTCCTTTACTGGAAATTCTTGTACGATTCAACCATGAATAGGAGACATTTTGTTGGTGAGTTCTTACTTTTAGCACTTTTACTACTTTTACGTTTTTGCATTGTGTAAAAGGGGTTAAAGTGGCGGAACGAGTAGATAATACAGAGCGATCTGTTTTTGCTAACTGGTTAGTTCGTGTTTCCTTTCTCTTGCTTCATTTATTTAAATGCCTGCTTTCTTTATCAAATAAATATTGTACCAAAATCAACTGTTAATCAAACCATGAAGTTTTCATTTTTTGTTTCTTTTAGGTTTGACCACTTTTGAAAAAAAATCTTTGGGAATTAATTTGGATTTCCACCGAGCAAAACGGTCCCTGAAAGTAATCCAATTCTACATCGGCGATGAAGCATTTCTGATGTACACAAATTTGATGAGACTGTATTCATTTTAGCCGACGGGGAAATGTTTCGGAAAATGCATTTCGATCTTACCAAAAAAATTTAATTTTTAAAACATTTTTTTTTGTATTGAAACAAAAACGTGTTACGTACCTTTGATTGCTGTCTTGAAACACTTAAATTGAAAAACTACCGCGGCTAAAGGTCTATAACGGCCTATAACCTTTTAATTTTTTGGCCATTTGGAATTTTTAAAACCTTTTCTAAACTCTGTGAACGGTATTATTAGCCTAAGATGATGGCCGACGTTTCAAAAAATATGTGCGCAACTATGATGTTTTGCAAGTACTAAAACATCTTCGTGTGGAAGACCAGGGCTGATGGGAAAAGAAAAAAGTCGTTAACTTTCCATTTCAATTGATTAGTATGGATTTAATCGGACCATTACCACGATCCAAAAAGGGAAATACAATGTTGTTAGTAATTTGTGATTGGTTGACAAAGTATGTTTTAGTACACCCGTTACGAAATGCAACAGCCACCGCTATTTGTGACTTTATTGAAAATCACGTATTTTTTTAGTTTTTGGAACCTGTCAAACAGTTATGGTAGACAATGGACCTCAATTTGTGTCAACACAATTTAAAAAACTGATGGATAGGTACCAGGTACAAGACATATGGTATAATTCACATTACCATCCGCAAGTCACCCTACCGAGCGGGTAAATCGAGTAGTTGTCACCGCAATACGTGCTTATATTAAAACTGATCATAAAACCTGGGGCCAAGAAATTTACAAGGTAGCTCATGCGATAAGATGCGCAGTACATGAAGTAACTGGATACACGCTATTGTTTTTAACTTTTGGTTGGACTACACCCATTCATGGTGATTTAAGCTGCGTCCTCACTGAGTCGACACTGTCTATTGACTCTGTCGATTGACGTTGTTGATTAGCAAGTCGACAAAACTGCATCTGTCCACACCAGATCGACAGAAATGTTTGTCGATCAGTCGAAATCAACATGTCAGACGAAGATGACGCATTAGTTGCTTGTGCCGCATATATTATTATCGCCAAAAGAGAAAACTTCCCCGTAAAAGAAGATTTTGGTTCGACCAAGCCTGCGAAGTAGAGTTAGATACAATGCTAGCGATTTGATAGAGGATTTAAGGAAAGATGATGTCAACATATTGAGCCTTGAATACAGGTGTAATGGTGGATTTAGAAATTTTTTCGAATGTCGGAAAGTGAATTTGAATATTTATTACAAAAAATCGGGCCAAAAATTTGTAAAGAAGATACCAATTGTAGACCTGCCATTCCCATAACGGAGCGTCTTGCTGTAACGTTGCGATTTTTATCAACTGGAGATTCGTACCATTCACTAATGTATCTTTTCAAAATTTCAAAACAGGTGATTTCCAAAATTGTTCTGGAGGTGTGCGAAGCCCTTATTGATGTATTACAAGAATATATAAAGGTAAGTACTTAATATTTATTATTATTTACGAGATACATATAAAAAGAAATACCTAGTATAGCTACTTTTTAATCAAATTTTAACGACTACAAAGAGCAAATAAGAACAAATAACAGTAGTACAAATAAGCTAAAACTAAATATTTAAAGTAAATCCTAAATGAAAATAGTACCGCGCATATCTATGTTTATTGTGACGTATGATGTCGTGGAGTTTGCAGCTGGGTGAGGAAATTATCCACAGCTTCATCTTCATCAGTAGTCATTGTAGAAGTTGACAGTGCAGGAGTTGGGGATTACCAGAAGAGCATGAGGAATATGATTCCGGCGACTGTTGCGGCGGTAAAATCGTTAGTAAGCCACCGGAATTAGCTGGAGGCAAAAAATATTGCTGAGACAGAGGATAATAGTGCTGTTGCTGAGACCGAGGATAATAGTGCTGATGCTGAGCCTGAGGAGCCTGCTGCTGTGGTTGTTGTGCTACGGGATAATTATAATTTCCCAATTTTGCTTCAAACAAAGTGTACTTATTTTGTGTTGCACTATAGCTTGAGCATAAGTAGTAGGCAAGTTTCTTAATGTCACAGCCACTTCTTCGCCACATATGGTGAACACATCCTTTGGTTTTTGCAGCTAATGTTTGCTTCATTGCTTCGTATGCTTCATTGACCATTGAGTCATCGAATCTTCTTTTCCTTGATGGTACATGAGCAAGAGTTGGAGACTTGAACTGTTTTTGGAGTAACATTGTCCTTTGCTTTTCAACATTATTGGCCTGTGAGTTACTCATCGTAGAGTCTTGTGAGCTGTTGTTTTCATCATTTAAAATGCAATGTTGCGTGTTCTCAAGGTCATCAGTGGTATCCACATCGTTGGCATCGTCCACGGCATCCATTACCGATGAAATCTGTAATATAAATATTTTTTATTTTACTGTTGTAACTGTTTTCAGTTTAAAGATTGAAAAATAAAATTAAAAATATTAAAATTACTTTTTTTTTATTTCAGATGCCTAAAAACGAAGCAGAATGGAAAGCCGTTGCCGAAGACTATCACAATCGTTGGAATTTTCCGAACTGCGTCGGAGCTATGGACGGAAAACACATATCGTTGCAGGCTCCAATAAACAGTGGCAGTGAATTTTTCAATTACAAGGGATTTTTTAGTATTGTATTGTTTGCCGTAGTTGACGCAAATTACAACTTCATTTACGTTAATGTGGGATGCCAAGGGCGCATTTCAGATGGTGGCGTGTTTAGTAGTACCACATTTAATAAGCTTCTAGAGGACAATACAATGCATTTACCTGAAGAAAATCAACTCCCAAATAGTGAACTAAAAGCCCATATGTTTTTGTTGGAGACGATGCATTTCCTTTGTCAAAAATATAATGAAACCATATGCAGGAAATCACACTAAAGGTTCTAGCGAAAGAGTATTTAATTATCGCCTCAGCAGGGCTCGAAGAATATCAGAAAATGTGTTTGGCTTAATATCTAACGTATTTAGAATATTTCGTAAACCATTGCTATTGGAACCCCAAACCGCTTGCAAGGTGACGTTAGCAGGATGTTACTTGCACAATTTTCTTAGAAAAATGCATCTAAAAGCATTTATAACCCTCCTGGAACGATTCGATTGCTCTGATTCAGACGTTTTAGGAGCTTGGAGAAATGATAATCACCCTGGCTTAGCAGATTTACCCAGAATACCCAGACGAAGTGCACTGCATGCCCAGCAAGTGAGAAACACCTTAAAAGACTATTTTATGACACCCGAAGGAGAAGTTCCGTGGCAATACGAAATATGTTAAATGTATTGTTTGACAACATAAATTTAAAAATAAAAATAAAGTTTTTAGTTCTCAAAATCTACATACCTGTAGCTCTGAATCCAACATCTCCCTGGGCTTATTTTTGTCCAGTAAAAATTTCAAACTTTCAAAAGCAAACCATTTACTTGTATACACATCCTCGGTACCAGTGCCAGATTTCTTGCTATCCTTTATTTTTTCAATTCTCTTGAAAATTGACTCTGAAGATTTTTAATTTTTGTTCTACAGCTTGCTTCTCCATGTTAAATTGATTAGCAATTTCCATCAGGGCATCGTGCCTCAAGTTTCTGTTCTTATAGTTTTTCATTTTGGAATCCCATAGATTCTTTTTCAGTTTATATGCCTCAATAAAGGCTATGACTTTATCTTGCTCCCATTCCATTTCTTCTAACGAATACCACAAAACACGAATACTACGATGTCAACAAGATGGTTAAAACAGTTTGTCGAATGTCAAACGTCGAAAACACGTCAACACACTAATGTCGATCGACTGCTCTTTGATGTTTACCGACAAGCGATGGAAAACAAATCGACACGTCGATCGACTTATTTTGTCGATTGTCATGGTCGTTCGACAGTGACTCGACACAGTAAGGACCGCAGCTTTATGGAAAACTTAGTCTACTAGAATCTGGATTTAGAAATTGGGGATCGTGAGCAGTTAGTACGGGTTAAAAGATATTCACGAATTAATACCTTTTTTAAAAGTTAAAATAAACTACATTTAGTTTACAGTCAGTAAGCCAAATACTACAATCTTCGTAAAGGCCGCTGAAATTCAAAGTACACGATGTTGTTTGGAAAAGGAATTTTGTTTTATCCGATGTTAAAAAAAAAATTTTACTTCAAGTTGGCACATAAGTATATTAAATTGTAAGGTTGTTGAAATTATTGGTGCATTAACTTATCGTTTAGTATCATTGATGGCAAACCTTTAGGAATTTTCCATATCAAAGATTTAAAAACCTGACAGTACTGGGAAGAATCACTTGATTTTCTTAGAAAATGATTGTTTGTATATACTTAAGAATTTTTAAATAATATATAGATTTTAGGTATTTGTCGGTAGTTATATTTTGGATTTTCTTCATTGGGATGATAAATCTTCGTTATTTGTACATAAATTTTTCTTTCTGTCGGAGACAGGTTTTACTTTATGTTGGAGGTGTGTAACAATTTATTATGTAGAATTGTTAATAATAATAAGATTTGCTTTTTGGGTTGCATATATATACGTACGTACGTACGCTTTCACGAGTCGACACTAGATGTCGAAAAATCATTATATACATTTATATATAATTCTTCTAATTTTACATTTAACATTTCAAACGTGCAGAGTTCAGTAAGGTAACACATATCTTTAGATTACGATTCTTGTGGAAACGCGGTCACATTCGTTTTTGGGATATTGAATGGATCTTTCGAGTTAGACCGTATAAATATTTGTTAATTAAAATACAACAAATAATTACAATTTATATTAACCTTAATTGGGATCTTCTAAACAGTTAAAGTTAACTGAAATTAATTATAAATTGTGCAAGACAATACTTAAATAAATGTTTAAATCAATTACATTTAGATTTTGCCGATTATTAATTTCGGGTAAGTGTTACCATTTTTATTAAAAGAAATCAAGGTTTTGATTTTCTTCTAAAATATTTTAGCGTCTTGATACGGCCTATAACCTCTCTGATTTTTTGACCATTTGGTATCGCAATTCCCCAACTTCTGTGTCTATCTCGCTGATGAGATTTTGGATTACGAGTTACAACTCTGCAGCTTCCATTTCCTGCAAGGGGTAATAATTAAAATACCAGCAAACAAGGTCAGGCACTTTTATTACCTATTTTATATGAACGAGTTTTCCAATTTTACGCAACGGGGATAGTTCAACACACATACGCTGTTCTTATCCATTACAAGAATTAAATATCATTTATCTAATTTTCATTTTTACAATCATTCATGTAGAGATAATTTGTGTTTGTAACTTTTAAGGGGAAGGTAAATTCGTAATAAAATAAAAAGCAAATAAGACAAATAAGTTTAAGGTAAAAAAAAAATAATTAAATATCAACAAAAAGGTAGCAATAAGACATACGCGATTTTGAGGATGCTCACTAATATCAACTTAAGGAGTTTTATCGTCAGTAACTATTTGTACAAGTTACTGTAGAAATTACCCGTAACAAACGTCTTCCGGGATTGGACCGTGTCAAAAAAGTAACCGTAGTTGCCAACATTTTGCAACCTATCGTAAGAGGCTTCATCAGGGCAAGAATCTGACTTCTTCTTTTAGTCTAGAATCTAGTTTGGTTACAAGTATTACCTGACTTTTAGTTGTCTACTTTAAACTTTCTTTTGTTTGTATCAATTTGGCACGTTTTTGTTTCAATAATGACTCCGGCCGTGGAAGCTTCAATTCTTACAAATCTTTGGATCTTACTAACATATTAATTAGTTCGTTCTTGCTGTTTTCTGCATAATTATTTGAGAGACGACACTTGCTAGTGAACTGAAAGTGATCACATTAGTCTTTTAAAGATTAACAGATTGCAAAGTTTAAACGGAATCTTCCATTAACGATTACAGACAAATTTGAAATATATTTTAACTCTCCTGCAGGTTCTCTACCGTGGCAGTTGAACAAAATCCATGTCTGAAGACAACATGTTTGATAGCATAAGTAAACTACTTAAGTGCTTGAAAATAAAGGTTACGACGCACTCACGTGATAATTTCAAGTTTTTTTTTTGTTTCTTCCTTCTTCTTCTGAATACCTCGTCATCCATAGTGCGTTCAGAATAAAATATAAGTACTGTACAATGTACAGCGAATAAAGCAAGCAAATACTGGTAGTAGGTTCACTACTCGAAATTACGTTACATGGCTATACGAATAATGCAATTTGCGACTCGGTGCAGTGAATGCATTTTAACTTACACCAATTGAAGATGATTTTTTTGGGATTCGTGAGATGCATGCGGTTCGTCTGACACGGATCAGTAGACGCAAATATTATATTTGTTTTTAAATCAAAAAAATTTAATATTTGTAGGAAGCATTGAGATGGTTGCTTAAGTTTATCATAAAAAGTAAAACTATTGAGCAACGGCGCACTCAAATTTTCAAAGCAAGACAGTATTTTTTTGCTCTTGATTCTCCTCATTGTATTGACTCTTTTTGTATATACATATGATAATATTAAAATTGTTTTACTTCGGTAATGCTCTTAGTTTTAAGACATAGTTAAATTTTGATATTTTACCTAAAAATAGAATTCAAATACTTCAGCTTTTTCTACTAATTAAACTACAGGCTAAATTATCCGATTACGTAGTGTTATTCATTTTATAAACCAACAACAAGGTTTGGAATTGATATTTAAAAAAAAAAAATTTAAGTTAAAGTTAAAAAAAATTAAAGTCCGTCACAAAATCTACACATTAGATACATTCCAAATTGATAAAAGTTGTATTACAGATACTACCAATTACCAATAAGTGTTGCGTTTTTTAAATGTTTTAAAAATAAAACAAAGTCATTAGCGTAGACGTGAAACGCGTTTTTTATTATAGTAAACTTTACCAAACAAAAATAGCTATGACGTTTTAAACGTGCAGTGTTCACGTGAAAAGGTAATTGTTGCGTATGATGCAGACCTGCGGATCTTCTAAAACTGCAATCACATTTTTTTCACTAGATTTTGCAGTATCTAGTTGCTTAAACGAAAAATTGATGGCACTTTGCGGAGGCCAACACACCAAAACAAAAGAAGATTGAAACACTCAAAAATGATTTAATTTGCACATTAGCTAGTGTACATAAACAAAGGTGAGTGTGTCTTGCGGATTTTAACACAGCAATAATCTTTTGTGTTCTCCTCGATGGGTGAACGTTGCACCCCTAGGTACAAGGATTCGGAATGAACCGAAAACCAGCGACACATTATTGATTTATTTATTTATTTAATCGTATGGTACATTTTAAATATTCTACTGTGATGTCAGTGTTATGTATGGTGCCCCAGAAGATCAGTATAAACCTGTACAGTGTAGTGACACATTATTAACTATAAATATAAAAAATGTCGTTCTTAACATGCCCCCGGTCTAGAAAGGCAAGACTTTAAAAAAATGAGAGGGCTAACTAAAACTAACTAAATATACACAATCTTAGAAATACGAAAGTTACACAGATAGAGTTTGTACTAAAACTAAACAATTGCCATTTGTTTGCACTAACTTTAATTTATTGGCAACGGGCAAATTTTGGGAAAGGTTCGGCGCACTTTACCCGACACAGTGCGTATGGACGCCACTCTGTTCACACCATCACCACCAGGATATAGTTTTACAATTCGTCCAAGTTTCCAGCTTAGTGGAGGAAGATTATCTTCTTTGAGAAGCACTAACGCACCCTCTTGTAGATCAGATGAGTAGGCTTTCCACTTTGTCCGTTGTTTGTTGTGGAAACATATTCTTTGCTCCAACGTTTCCATATACGTTAAACCACTGTTGGATACGTTGGTAGCACGTGAATCTCGACTTCTTCAGTTCGCTGACGTCTGGATCAGGTAGGGATGTTAGAGATTTCCCAATGAGAAAATGAGACGGAGTTAGGTGCTAAAGGTCATTAGGATTGGAAAAGAGAGGAGAGAGCAGGCGGGAGTTAAGAGTTGCTTTGACTTGAACAAGCAAAGTGGCAATCTCTTCGTACGTTAAAATGGGGATAAAATGCCATTCAGTGCCCTCACTAACAAAGGCGTCACATAGGAACGACGAATCTTTCTTAAGAAAGGTGGCTAACTCTTTAACTTGGAGAATTGGCTCCTGAAAAGTTAGTTCCGTTATTCGAGTATATACGCAAAGGTTTACTCCTGCGAGATACAAACTGGCGTAAAGTCATAATAAAGCAAGTTGACGTTATCCAGAATCGATCTCTCAGGGACGATAATAATAATTTTAGGCCAGCGTGCAGCATTCGTGTATGTTCTCGATTAACCATCAGCTTGGAGAGATGATGTTTTCCGAAAAGCAGCACTGGATGTTTTTTGTCAAAGGAAAATTGAGAGTTACAAAGCCTACCACTAACAAAAAGAATACCATCATTGTCCAAAAATGGATTTAAACTTAGCAGTGCTGAAGATGGTTTTAAAGGTTTGTTAGCCAGTAATTGTTTCATTTCATCTGGAAAGGTTTCCATTTGAGAGATTTTTACTAAGTAACAAAGTGCGGATCTCAGCTCGTTAAATGTAAGTGAACCTAAAGTGCGATTTTTAGGGTCGCCAAAACAATTTTTGCAAAAACGAAGACAAAAGGCTATTACTCTTTCTAGCCGATTCATACTGGAGTAGTTGGTGATTTGTATCGGAAAGACCAATACCGCGGCGCACGATTTAACAGTTTCCTTTGTTTCAGAAGGGTCTAAACTTAAGGAAAAGGAACCTGGCCAAGAAGAATCTTTTTGGATAGCCATAAGGGACCGTGCCACCAAAGATCTGAACATTTTAGAGTTTGAGAAGAGATACCTCTTGATAGTAAATCAGCGGGATTATCTTTGGTGGGTACATGTCTCCAATTACAGTGAGAAGTGCGTTCTTGAATATCGGAAACTCGATTGCAAACAAACGTTTTAAGAGGCTTGGTTTGGTCTTTAACCAACTAAGCACTATGGTCGAATCAGACCATAAATATGTGAAAGATATAGGCATGTGCAGAGCTTTAATCACTTGCTCCATTAGCTTGGAGAGTAGGGCAGCTGAGCAAAGTTCGAGTCTCGGAATTGTAGTAGGTTTCAAAGGTGCAACCTTTGATTTTGAGCACAAAAAGCGTGAATGAGGTTGACCGAATAGGTCAACAGATCTGACATATATGCAACCCCGTACGCGTGCATTGATGCATCGCAGAATCCATGAAGCTGCACGTCAATTGCATTTTTACAAGAGACGTGCCGAGAGACTTTTAGTTCGTTGAGCGCTATTAGATCATTACGATATGAGCCCCATTTTAGCAGAACGTTGTGGAGAATAACGTCGTCCCATGACAATTTTTCCAACCACAACTGTTGAAGAAGAATTTTTGCACTAATTGTTCAAGGAGATAGCAGCCCCAACGGATCAAATATCTGAGCAATCTCGGATAGCATAGACCTTTTTGTTACTTTCTTAGCAGTTGATGGAGGTATTGTAAAAATAAAAGTATCTGCCTTGAAACACCAACTAAGACCAAGAGTGTTAGTGCAGTCATGCAATCCAAATTTTAAAATTTCTGGATGCAATTCTGTATTAGGTAGGCCGGTAAGAACATTGGGGTTATTGGAGATCCACTTACGAAGATGGAAACAACTCTTTTGTAAAACATGTGCAATTTCGGAACATATCTTCCGAGCTTCGGTCAAATTGTCTGCTCCAGTCAGGAGGTCATCAACATAGAAGTCGGACTTAATTATTTGAGAAATTGATGGCTTACTGATTTCACATTCTAATCCGAGCTGATGCAAGCAACGAATGGCCAGGAAGGAAGCAGAGGCCGTGCCGTAAGTGACAGTATTTAAAGTGAAAGATTGAATAGGTTTTGAAGGGCAGGATCTCCACAAAATTTTCTGAAGTGACCTTTGAGTAGGATCAATCAGCACTTGCCGGTACATCTTTTCAATGTCGGCGGTTATAACAAATACGTGCTTGCGAAAGCGAGTCAGGATAGAAAATAGATCTTGTTGAATGGTTGGACCAACCATCTGTATGTCATTTAATGACTGACCCGTTGAAGTTTGAGAGCCATTGAAGGTTTCGTTGTCAAGCTTTTCTCTTTAATTATTCCGTGATGAGGAAGATAATATGATCTCTCCGAAGATTTGGAGTTTGAGATGGACATGTGCCCCAAATTCTGATATTCTTGCATGAATGAAACATACTGATTTAAAAACTCTGAATTGCAGTGAAGTCGACGCTCAAGAGATAAGAATCTTTTCTGGGCAGTACAAAATGAATCCCCAAGAACGTCCCTGGTTGCTTCAAAGGAATGGAGACGATAAACCTTCCATCGGCATCTCTACGAAAAGTTTTAATAAAATGGGCTTCGCAGGCCGATTCTTCTGATGAAAGCACCTTCTCTACAGGATAATTTTCAAGCTCCCAGAATTTCGAAAGGCGATCGGAAAGATCATCTTTAATGCTAATGTTGCATCTAATTTGGGTAGATACTGGAGGGTTTACAGGACCAGATAGAACCCATCCAAATTTAGTTTTTTGTAGAATTGGTAGATTGGGACCTAATTGTATTTGACCTACACATAATAAATTAAAGAACTGTGAGCAACCAATTAAAAGATCTATATGACCAGGCTTTTCAAAGTGGGGGTCTGATAACTGAATATTGGATGGAATTTGAAATATATTGCGATCTAAGTGCAAGCGGGGTGAGACGCCGGTTATTTCATCCAAAACCAAGCACGACAGCGATATTTGAAAATTGGAGTAATGTGAGCGTACTACTACTTCACATTTTGAGTTGATGCGAGCTGCAGAATTGCTTATTCCAGCAACCATAATGTTGGCATCGTAGATACGCAATTTAAGTTTTTTGCAAAGAGATGATCGGATAAAGTGCGACTGCGAACCCGAATCAAGCAAAATGCGAACAGAATGGGGGTTGCCGTCGGAATCAAAAATTTGACCAGACGCCGTTGGTAGCAAAACTTGAGATGAACTTGAACAGAACACCGAAATTGTTTGAGATGGATCTGGCTGGTCAGCAGTTACCAGAGCATCTGATTGAACTTGAGGATTGTCATTAGAGGAAGGTGGAGCGTGTAAAAGAGAGTGATGCCTTCTTCTACAAAGACGACAAGAATACCTGGATGCACACTGCGGCAGAAAATGACCCCTGTGAAGACAATTGATGCAGAGCCTTAATTCTTTGGTTTTGTCTAACCTTTGTTGAGGAGACAATTTTAAAAAAGCATCACAGGAGCTCAAAGGGTGTGAGTCCTTGCAAAGCGCACATGGGGGTGTGTTCACAACAAATGATTTAGAAAGGATTGGGTTTGATTTTTCTTGTGTGAACTTAGTTGGCGGTTTGGAAGGCAAACTGTCCAAGAGATTGGCTGTATTCGTCAGAAAATCCTTGAATTCAGTAAGAGATGGCAAATCAGAACTTGAGTTATTTCTTAGAGTTTCCCATTCGCGAGACGTAGTTGAATCCAGTTTTCCAGACATGATATGAATAATAACAATTTCAAATAACTGCTCCGCATTTGCAATAGATTTTAACGCTGTTATATGTTTGAATAACGCATCAGAAAAATTACGTAATTTTGTAGCGGACTCTTTGATACAAGGAGGTAAATCTAAAATGGACTTTAGGTGGTTTCTTATTAACATACGCGGTTGATCGTATCTAGCACAAATTGATTCCCACGCAATTTTGTAATTGCAAGCAGAGAATTGCAGGGATTTAACAACTTGAGATGCGGCTCCGACTAAGCTGGACTTTAAATAATGCAATCTTTGGATATCGTTAAGATCATCATTTGTGTGGATCAAGCTATTGAATATTTCTCGAAACTCGAGCCAATTCTCTAATTCCCCAGAGAATTTTGGAATAGAGATTTTTGGTAGGTTAAAAGAACATCTTTTTGAGAAATCTGACTGAGCAGCTTGAGAAGATATAAGATCAATAGTATTTGACTTGGGTTGCAATTTTTCCAGTAAACTTTGAGCTTTGGAAACAGCTGAATGATAATCATCCTCAAATTCGATATGATATTCGTTTTCAGCATTTTCGTCGGAAGCATCAATGATAATTTTAGATTGAATCTGTTCGAATTCAGATAAAAGCGGAAGGTTAATGTCTAAACGATTTTTAATTTCTTTAATTTGTTCGTCCGACACTTCATTGATGCCAAGATTAACCATTTTTGTTAAGAATGTTTGAAATCGAGTCAATTTTGATTTTAATTGAGAGCGCTGCTTTTTGCAAGTTTCGGCCATTGTTTTAATAAATGTATTTAAGCGATAAAATCAAGTAAAATAGGATTTTTGTAACTGTAGCGAGACGTTAGCCACCGAATTAGTCGCAAGTATACAAACAATAATACAAAATTAATTATGCGCTAATTGCTTACGACATTAAACAACAGAAAAATGAATTTAAATCACTTGAATGAAACGATTTTTTAATCATAAACGAAAACACAAAGACACTATAGAACAATAGGATCAAGGTCAAGTCTATTCACGATGTGTACCTGTAAGCGAAGGATCCCAAATGGCATTTGCAGTGCGGTGAAAATATTTTGTAAAAACTTGAATAGTACACGTACAAATGCAAAACATGTATTCAAAAATATTAAGCAACTTCGGGTGTTCAAACAATAGGCAGTCAGGTATAAGGGACGTTTACCGTTATGTTTTAAAAGGATAAACTTGCGATGTATAGGAAAATTTCTCAAATTCCTCTAAATAAATAATTTGTTCATTCAAACATACATTTTTCTTAATTTATTGCAACAATTGAAATCGATTACGTAGCTCGTAGTTTATTCGGCTGCACGAAGGACCATGTTGCGTATGATGCAGGACTGCGGATTTTCAAAAACTGCAATCACACATTTTTCACTAGATTTTGCACTATCTAGTTGCTTAAACGAAAAATTGATGGCACTTTGCGGTGGCCAAGACACCAAACAAAAAAAGATTGAAACACTCAAAAAATGATTTAATTTGGACATTAGCTATTGTACATAAAGAAAAGTGAGTGTGTCCTGCGGGTTCTAACACAGCAATAATCTTTTGTGTACTTCTCGAGGGGTGAGCGTTGCACCGCTAGGTACAAGGATTCCGGAATGAACCGAAAACCAGCGACACATTATTAACTATAAATATATAAAATGTCCTTCTTAACAGTAATAAGATTAAATAGAAGCTGCAGTTGGTGTTCCTTTCCTTTGAGTAATATTGGTACTAGATGGAAGATAAAGGTTTAGAATTAGTGAATATTGGCAACCATTTCTCCTATTTATGCGTGTATATTGATAATCTAACTACCTTTTGTTGACCTATAACTCTTAAGTCATTGTACTTAACGTCCACTTTTTCGTCCACAATTTTGCAAAGTACCGAATTTTGAATTGAGCGGTTGGTTTGTGACGTCACACTAAACGGGTCTATTAAATGACATTTTTAGTGTGGTGTAAAGCAGTCCGATGTACATCTAAAACTGATCAGTCAATAACGATACAGGCGAGAACAGTGCACATAATCGGTCGGTTGATTACTATTACTATAATAATAATAATAATAATACTACGTACATTTATTTCCTTAATAATAAAAAGAAATACATATTGTGCTTTCAATTTACATAAAACAAAAAAATATTTTTTTATATAAAAATACACAGATATACATTAAAGAAAACGGACCTGGTTCAGTTAAGTAGTGAATACTAATTAACTGATCTACCACCAGGTCCAAATAAAATTTTGTATTTTATTACAGTTTATACTAGCGGAATAACAAAATAGTATCAAAAAATATAAAGCAAAATGCAAAAATCAGATCTCCTAATACCCAAGAAGTAGAGTGGTACAGACAGTTAAAGACGTTTAATTTTGAAAAGTAGATGTTTTAATTTTTTTTAAATTGAACGAATGATAATTTTTTTAAAGACACAGGTATCTTATTATAACATTTTACAATATTATGAGAAAAGATCTTCTAAAGAGTGATGTTTTGTGAATAGGAGCAGTCAACATATGTTTAGTTCTTATATTTACATTATGTTGGTCGTTTCTAAATGACAATTAACGGAAAAGATATGGAGGACTTTCATTCCGTATTATTTTGAAATAAAATACAGTTGTGTGTAATATACGTCTATTGGACATGTTGAACCAGTTAGCTTGACGTAACTTATGCAAAATGCGTAAGTATTTACGAATACTAAAGATAAATCTAAGACACGAATTCATACTTTAGTGCATTGTGTAATACAGGAATCATAAATTGCATCGCAATAATTAAAATGTGATAAGACTAATGCATCGCAAAGAAGATTCTTCATATCTCTGGTTAAGCAATAGCGATGCGTATATAACATTTTTAAATATGGTAAGCTTTTTGAATACAACGAGAGATATGATAGTCAAAACGTAATTTTTTATCAATAAATAGCCCTAAGTTTTTGCACACATCAGTAATAAAAAGAGTAACATCACCTATTTTTACCTTCAATAGAGGAATAGCAACGCCTCTGGTCTTTCTGCGCCCCAACAATATAACGTAAGATTTCTCAGAATTAATTTGCAAAGAATGCGAAGTAGAGTATTTCAACAGGCTATCCAGATCTTTATTAACTAACAACAATGCTTTCTTCAGTTGACTAAAGGCAAAGGAGTAGTAAAGTTGCGTGTCATCAGCATACATGTGATATTTATTTTTACAGCAGGTATCGATATTGTTAGTGTAAATGCAGTATAGTAAGGGTCTTAGAATTGAGCCCTGTGGAACACCTCTCAGCATTTTTTTAGAGTCAGAATAAACGTGTTGGTATTTTATAATTCGTTTTCTATTGCTAAGGTAGTTTTTTATTAAAGAAATTGCAGAAGAACCAAATCCTATGTAATGTAATATAGATAATAAGAATTTATGACTAATTGTATCAAAAGCCTTCGAAAAGTCAAGTAGAACTAATATCGTTAACTTATTGTTATCAGCTGATCGTAGACAGCAATCAATAATATCCATTAGCGCTGTAGTGCAACTGTAACCATGTCTAAATCCTGACTGCATAGTTGGCAGCAACTTATATTTTTTAAGGTGATTGCAAACTTTGGACAAGGTACCCAATATGCTTATCGGTCGCAAGTGATTGAGTTTAGTGGGAGAATCCACCTTTGGTACTAGCACGACAAAAGCATATTTGCAAATATCGGGATAGACAAGTTCCGTAATGCAAAAGTTTATAATGTGTGTAAAATATTGTATTAAGTAAGGAAGAAATTTAATATTGATATTATCAGGTCCACAAGAAAGAGTTTTTATTGACAAAATTAGTTTTGACATTTCTAAATCAGTAGTGACTTTAAATTTGAATTACCGAATATTTTATTCAGACATTTAATATTAGTAAAATAAATATTATTCAGCTCATTGTTCAAAGTATAATTCATATTGGAAGAATTTTGAAAGAAGTCATTGATGTGATTGAGATCTCTTAAATTTGCTGGCAATTTATTATTTTTCGAGTAGTAGTTATATTGATTTTCTGAAATTCCTTCCAGATATTTTAGTGTTACTATAATTATTAAATTTGAATAGTAAATATGCTTTTTTCTTGAGAAATTGTAGCAGTTATGAGATTTCTTAGTGATTTGTAGTAGTTCCAATGAGCTGATTCTTTTGTGTTTTTAAATTTAGCAAGCGCTTTGTCCTTTAGTTTACACATGAATTTTATATTATCAGTAATCCAAGGTTTACTTGACTTACAATTTCTGAAGATCTTAATAGGTGCATGAATATCAATAATAGCATTAATATTATAATTAAGATAGTTAACCTTGTCATCAATATTTCGCATACCAAATATTATAAACCAAGGCGCAGCGTACAGGTCTTGTAGAAAATCTTCTTGATTAAATTAGGAAAAGTCTCTACCACAAATTGTAGAGTGCTTAGTTTTGGCCGGTAATGAAAGTGTACAAGTAATTAAGTGGTGATCAACAATGTAAAATCCCAAACTTGTTTATGCAAAACTGATAATTTGTCATCATTTGATATAACAATTAAATCTAATAAGCTTCGGCAGTTTTTAGAAATTCGTGTAGTTTCATCTATAATAAGAAAAATGCCAACAGTTAATTGTAACGACATGTGTGCGTTTAAAGTGCATAGCACTATCTAAGCGACAGCTTTAATGCTTGAAACACACATGTGTCGATAAAACCAAGTAAAACTTGTACAGAAGCATAACACGCAACGAAAGAACACCTGATGCAGCATTTCGCTCTTATTATGAGCTCATCAGAGGTTTTACACACATCATGTCCAAGATATCACGAAATTTTGTAGAAGCAATATCAAATTTTAGCAGATCAATGTTAAAATCTCCTAAACATATGATATTGTCACATGTAGGCAATAAGTACGAAATACTATCCTCAAACATATATAGAAAATCATCAAGCAGTAGATGAGGTGGTCTATAAATAGTACCAACAGCAATTTTTTGTTTATTGAGAAAGACGTAAACCCAAATTTGTTCAAGATTGGTAGGAGTTTTTAATATAGAGTAGTTAATATCATTATTGATGTACATACACACACCACCGCCTTTAGTAAGTCTGTCTTTACGTAATAGAGTGTAATTGTCAATTTTTATAGAATGAGAATGAATATCATTAGTCAACCATGTTTCAGTTACTCCAAATAGAGAACATCTACTGTTGACTAAAATATTTTTGAAATCGTTAAACTTCGGTGTTAGAGATCTAACATTTAAATAACACAAGTTAAATTGTTTCATAACGCTAAATAAATAAATAAAAATTTAAAAAAAAATTTTTTTAATGTTCATTTATTTATAAATAGATTAAGTGAATATTAATTTGGGTTACTGCTCTTGTCAGATCATATAAACAGATCTATAACTAATTTAATAATTTACAACGGCTCGTTTATTGATAAACAAAGGAAAATATACGCAAGTAAACAAAATTTACGTTTTGCAAAAGATAAAGGTAAGTCAATATTTATTATTGAATTTGATGGAGGTCATTCATGCAGGTCACAGAAAAGATATTATTTTGACGTTTTACCTTGGTAGTTCCGTCTAACGCCCATACGTTTCTAAAATCGAATTTGTTGTTTGCAGCGGCCTTAAACACTTGTAAACGCAGTTTAGATAAGTCTTCTTTGATAGAAATCTATGTGTTTTTGAAAATTTTTTTATTACTAAATACTGCATGTTTAAATTTATAAGTTGTAACCTTCAATTATATTGCACGCGCTCGTCCATCTATCTTCTTACCCACCCTGTGACAACGAACGATCCAATCTTGATTGATTTGGAGCTCAATTTTTTCCTCTACAATGGCAAGTATTTTGTCTTCAATATTTTTATTTATTGATTCTTCTACTCCAAAAAGACGCAGGCAATTTCTCCTTGAGTACTGTTGCAGATGATCAATTTCTTTAACTAGTAACTGATTTTCATGTTTTAATGAGGTAACAGTGCGATTTAAATCACCAATTTTCGATTCGATCGTTTTAGAAATATTGTCACATATCGTAGTGAAGAAAGCGTCATTTTTAAGGAGTGCATTTACCGTTTTTTTGATAATCTCTTGTAATTCAGCTTTTTGGTCTCATGTAAAAGGCATGATAAACGGTGCGAATTAAAAGAACTTGATAATCACACAACTAACACTTTATAGAAAGCAATATATTATTATAATAATCAACACTGACAGAGCAGCAACAAACACGTATAATCCGCCAGAACGTTATACATCTAATGAGAATACATTATTTTTTTAAGATTAATCAAATTAATAGCATATTGATCTTATATGTTGAGGAATTAATTCAATGCGTTCATTACAGAGAGTTCACAAATCAAAAAAATTGTAAAAGTATGAAAATAAAATGTGGAGAAAACAATGTGAATATGTGTAATGTTACACTTAAACTTATGTTTCTGACCAAAGGTGATAAAACGATGCATGCAGGATACAGTAGTTTCTTGACAAAGTTCTTAAGTAATTAATCAAGAAAACTACATTACTACTTAAATTAAGTAATACAATCAACTGTAGCAGACAATTTAATTATAAGCAATTTAATGGTTCATTTAAATGTAATGAATTTTGGTAATGCAGTTATATTTAAAGTTATCTTAGAACAATAATTTGTAAAATAGTTATTAGTCAAATCTTACGTGTAATTTTGATTAACGCTAGTTTGCTTTGAGAATAGAAGTTCATTATTTTTGGCGCGTCTGCATAATTATGTTTTTAAAATTGAACTTTACATGCTTTTTGCAATTTTAAATTTTAATGACGTTTAATTAAGAGTAACGTTAAACAAACAAATATTAAAATGTATTTATTTGAAATGATAAGTAGTTTACTTTAGAGAAGCTACTCTTTAATTAAACCTGTTTAATAAGTCTTTTCTTTGAAAATCTATTCAGTTTGAAAATTACTTCAACAAAATAATCAAAGTTTTGTACGCAAGTTCTTATATAGTAGAACCCATTAATTGAGATAAAGGGTTTCAACTAAGTAACATAGCATTTCAGAGAAATGTAAATTGAACAAAATATTTGATTATAGATTATATAATGACTTAATTAAGTAACTACGATACATCAAAAACTTTCAAAGAAAATTGAATATACAAGCTGCCCTTTTCGATGGAAACCTTAACACAAGAAGTAGTTAGTTAGAAAACCACGACTTGTGAGGTTTACTATTTATTTGAGTTAACAGGGTTGTGCAGTTCATGATACAAATTAATTTAAAAGTGGTTGGAACATGTGCTGAACACAACTTTCGCAAAGTTTCGAACGTAATTAACCGTTTTCCTTTTAACAAATACATTACCCAAAGGCACAAAGGTATAACCTTGCTGATGCTCCTTTTAAATTTACTTTAACAGTTCCATCAATACTAAATACATTTTTAAACAATTTTTATAGGTTTGTTTGGAAATAAACATTTTAAACGAATTAAAATTTAAACTTAAATGAATGAGTTTAACACAGTTCCTTCATTCTATTTTAAAGACGTTATGATCCGAAAAGTTGGTTAAATAGAAATTTGCACTTTCTTTAAAGTAGTGAAAAGTTTTAAACAAGTAACGTCTTTGAATTAAAAAAACATAAAAGCCGAACGACATCACAGTTTTAACAAAATCTGTGAAAGTTTTCCCCTATTTTATTTGTAAACATAACTTAAAAAAGACTAAGTTATAATGTATAGCAAGAACATGACACAATTATTTATGACATACATTTGAATTTTTTAATCTGCTTTTTTTTGTTTTGTATTACCAGATGTCACTCCAGTTATATATTATGTTTACACATTTTATAAGTTTTATATTTCAAGAGTCATTATTTTTAATGAAAGTAGTGTGTAAAAGTATATATATTTTTTCAATTTTACCTGATATAAATTTCAATACACCATCAACTTATAAGCATACAATTAAGAAAAATACATTATTTTTAAAATGTTTAAGTACATGTATCCTTAATCTTACATTGATAATCAGCAGTACAACTTGTTTTAGTTTTTTACACTATCTTATTACTTTTAACGATAAATTAATACAATAGTTTTAAGAGGTAAGATTAAAAAAAACATCATTATTTAATTGCAATTGGTTTTCCTATACTTTGTAGAGACTTCTGTAAGAGTAGGGTTTTAAGTAATACCCAAGTTCTTTTTCGTCGACGTTTCGACCAGTATAACTGGTCTTTTCAAGGCATCTTTAATGTTCAAAAGAATGTAATTATGTTTCTATATTAAATTATACTTAAATTAAAAATCGATTATATAAAAATAGTTAACAAGTTATATGGTTATCAGTGACTAGACTACTTATTAATTAAATTAATTGATAAACAATCTTAGCAACACTTTCCAAAGGAATTAGAAGTTAATAAAGTAGTTGCATATTTTGGTGACCAGCTTTGTTAATTTAATAAAACCTGTAATTCATAAAAGTCATTAAAATTTAATAAATTTAATAAAACGTAAAATTCACTGTAAAACGATGATACACAGTTCTTTATTTGTAAAACTACATACACGTATTAAAATTTTCGTACAGTGAATGTCATTACAGATATGGAACATATGATAATTTTAAGGGTGGCCGCTTATTTCTTTATACTAAATTGTATGTACCTAATTGTTATCGTAGATTTTTTTTATTATTCCATATTTTAGTAGTATTAAGTTATTTAGTATTATGGATTCACCTTAATTTTGATTACTCTTTTAAAATTATGGTTAGTTTTATATTTCTTTTTGTGTTCATGTTACTAGAGTGGAATAATCATAGGCATTAGTTGTTAGTTATTATATTAGTAGTAGTTATATGTTCTTTTTATTTTAATCGTACATATTAAATTGTTGTACATATTGCGTAAGTTAGATGTATTAGTGTTAAAGTTTACATTGTTTTTTATATACGTTAATGTAGTACATTTCTGTTATTAAACGTTTTTGAATTTTTTTCCATATCTAAAATGACCGGAGAATCAAAGTCAAAGTTGTAACCTGCTTTAATGTAATGTATTGACAACCGTGTATCTTCAGTCCTTTTTTACAATTGTATTTATGGTTGTTAATCCTATTTTTCAGTTTTTTGTTTGGTTTGTCTAATGCTAGACTTTGGGGCATGTTAATTTGTACACAAGTCCTGATTTCTCCGATTCTACGGTTTTGTCTTTTAGTTTAGAATAGATCGAGTAATAAATTGCGTTTCTATTATAGAGGACTATTTTAAATTTTTTAAAACATTAATTAGTTTAAACTAAGAAAATACTAACAGTTAATTGTAACGATATGTGTACGTTTAAAGTGCATAGCGTTATCTAAGCGATAACTTTAATGCTTGAAACACACGTGTGTCGATACGATAGCGCTATGCACTTTAAACGCACACATGTCGTTACAACTAACTGTTGGCATTTTTCTTAGTTTATACTATTCATATGTCAATGTTTTACACGAGATGTCGTAAGACATACATTTTACTTATTAATTGTTGGACAGGCCAGGCAAAATAGTTAAGAATTTGTTAGTTAATTCCAGCTATTTTACTTATATTATAACGAATGCCATTACAGACAAGTTTTAGGTACGGCAATGGGTAACCCAGCCTCGTCAATACTTACAAACTTAATACATGCATGATCTACTAACAACCTACATTTTAATCCTCTTTTTATATATCAATAGAATAAAAACTATAACTTAACATACACTACTACAGATAATAATAAACAGTTTTCTAAATTAATCAATGTACAAATACAATATCCCAGTCAGGCCAACCAAATAGTGCATTACACAATAAGTGCTTTAAGAATTAGGAACTTCATTATTAATGAATAGCACAATATATCAAAGGAATGGAACACTAAACTGCAGCTAATATTTTAAGAAACGAAAACACCAAAAAAACTGAACTAAAAAAAAACTTTACTTGGACACGTGTTTCAATAGCTAAGCTATCATCATCAGCAAACCGATACTAATAATAAAAACAATAGGGAAGCTTATACAGAGTGGAACAAAGTCTGGAAACGCTCAATTATCTCACAAATGGGTAGTACAGATTGTACAACATTTTGGATAAGTATATTTTGGGATACGAAGATTCCAGATTTGACATCTGCAATGTTGCCAGATTTACCGTTTTTCTGATATTATTACTAACTTTGGTTTTTAAATAGATCACCCTGTATATTGTATTATTATTGGAATGTCCCCTTCAATACGAGTTCAACCATATGTAACAATCAATATTTGATAAACTCAGCAAGGTCTTAAATAAATAAACTGTCCGTGCAAAATAGAATTCAAGTAATTAAATCTAGAATGATGTGATTTTGACATTAGTTCACCAGTTACATTATTAACTAAAACTGACAGTAGTTTCACGTGTTGTGAAATTTCTGCAAGGTAAATTATTTCTCTAAGATGGTTCTTAATGAAAAAGAACGAATTACTATGCTAATGATGAGAGGGTACGGCGATAGAAAAGATCGTATAGTGAAGTAGCCAACTTGTTCAACGATACTTCCCCAAATCATTCTCCTGTGCATAAGGCGACGGTACAAAAACCTGTTAAGTGTTTTGAAGAAACTGGAGGAGTAAAAGATGGATATCGAACAGGTAGACCAAAAGCTTTAGATGTAATGCAAAGTTTCGTTGAAGATCCGCATACATCCTCACGCAGAGCTGCACAAGTTCACGATGTAAGTCATTCTTTAATTTTACGTGTATTAAATAAGAATACATTTAAACCATACAAAATTCACTTATTGCAAGAATTAAGTGAAGATGACTTCGGCCGTAGATTAGAGTTTGCTGAGATAATGATGGATAAAATTGCAACTGACGGAAATTTTGTTAACAACATATGTTTTTCCGACAAAGCAACCTTTACACTGTGTGGGAATGTTAATCGCCATAATTTAAAATACTGGAGTGACGTAAATCCACACTGGATGCGTGCAAACCATCCTCAAACACCACAAAAACTAAATGTATGGTCTGGTATAGTGGGTACTCAGTTAATTGGGCCGTTCTTTATCGAAGGAAATTTAACAAGCGATAAGTATGAAAATCTACTTAGAAATGAAATTGTACCTACACTGAGAAATCTGTTTGGAGTCAATTTTAATCAGCTATGGTTCCAGCAAGATGGAGCTCCAGCTCATTTTGGTGTAAATGTTCGGCGATATTTAGATGCCATATTTTCAGGACGATGGATTGGTAGACGAGGTAGAATTGAATGGCCTCCTCGTTCACCCGATTTTAATCCTAAAGATTATTTTTATTGGGGCCACTTGAAAACCAGAGTTTATAAAACCAAACCAGCAAGTCTTGCAGAGCTAAGACATCGAATTATCGATGAATCTAGATTAATTTCTAGAGAATCATGGAGAAATGTAATAGACGCATTCTACCATCGATTGGGGTACTGTCAAATTAACAACGGGGCACATTTTGAACATTTGATTAAGTAGACATTATTTTGGTACTGTAGTAATCTTTCAATTGTTACGTTGTAATTTAGTTTGTATTAAAAATTTTATTGAGGTAATTAGGCGTATCCAGACTTGTGTTTTATTTATTTAAGACCTTTATCAAATATTGAGTGTTACATATGGTTGAACTCGTATTGAAGGGGACATTCCAATAATGATACAATATACGGGGTCATCTATTTAAAAAACCAAAGTTAGTAATAATATCAGAAAAACGGTAAATCTGGCAACATTGAAGATATCAAATCTGGAATCTTCGTATCCCAAAATATACTTATCCAAAATGTTGTACAATTCGTACTACCCATTTGTGAGATAATTGAGCGTTTCCAGACTTTTGTTCCACTCTTTAAAAAAAAAACTTTTAAATTTAAAAAAATTTTTAAAATTCTAAAAAACCTTTATCTTAATAATTCATAAAAAATTTCTTTTTAAAAAAATTAAACCCCTCACAAAACAAAATTTTTTTTTTTTTTTACCCTTTTTTATTCTTTTATTTTTTCTTCTTTTTTTACATTTTTCAAACAAATTAATAAAAAAAACCAACTCAACCATCCTTATTTCCTTTTATATAAGTGCTCTTTAAAACAAGTTTTGATAGGTCTCTTGGTTTGCCCTATATATACTTGGTTACAGTCTTTACAAATTATTTTTATATATTTCCGAGTTATCACACATTTCTATTGGGTCTTTTGAATTGCCTAAACGATTTTGCAAGTTGTTACTACTAGAGATTACTGTTTTATAATCAAATTTTAAAAGATTTTGAAAAGACCTTTTGTGTTGTGGAATAATTTGATAATTTGACATATTTCATTTCTATTTTGCTATTACTAGCTTTTAACGTTGTAATGTTTCTAATGTTTAACTTATGTTTATGTTTTCAAATTATGTTTGTGACAATTGATTCTTGAAAACCATTGTATGATGCAATCTGCTTAATATTTTGCAGTTCTTCATCAAAGTTTTGTTTTAACAATAGGAAGTGTAATAATCTGTGTAAATCAAAAGTTGAAAGATGCCAGTTTATGTTGCATACTATGGTTGGAATTATAAACCTCATAGTGTTAGTGTCTTTACGATAAATACCTATATCTAGTCACTAGTCACTAGTCATTTCTTGTCACTAAAGTGTCTAAGAAAGCTAACTGAAGGTTAGCTTCTCTTTCATATGTAAACTTGAACGTCTCAACTTTTAAATTTAAAATTTCTACAAATTGCTGAGGACTGTAAACTTTAGTGTCTATGACTCCATAAACATCATCTACATATCTAAACTAAATTCTAGATGAGTAATATAAATTAATTTTTAAATCAGTTTCAAATTTACTCATGAACAGGTTAGCAATAAACGGAGATAAGCTGTCACCCATTGTTGTACCATAATTTTGTTGATAAATATTATTGTTAATGTGGAAGTAGTTTGGCTTACACATAATCTTGCTAATTTAATAAAATTATCTACTTCTGTATTGTCTAAATGATTTGGGTGTATCATAACTTTCAAATAATTTAAAGTGACATCTGTCGGAACGCTTGGAAACAATGAACAGACATCGAATGGAACTAAAACTTCGTTCTCAATGAGCTCAATGTATTTATTTTTTTCAATAAAATCATGTGAATTTTGAACACTGAAATGTGATTGTTGATATTAAATATTGTTGAATTTATTTGACAACCATTTAGATATCAGATAAGTAGAAGCATTAATACCTGAAACAATGAGCCGCATGGTTTATGTTTATGTTTATGTTTCTTAGGCAAACAATACATTCTAGGAAGAACCGGGTTAGAAACTGTTAGTCTAAATCTAAGTTGTGTTGGTATAATATTTTCACATTTTAATAAAACTCTACGGGTATCAGCAATCATTTTGGGGAGAGGAATTTTTGACATTATAGAATAGGGGTCTTCATTAAGCATCACCTGAACTGACTAAAAATAATCCTCTTTGTCTAAAATAAATACTTTATTGCCTTTGTCTGCGTTATAATAACAACATTTTTTCTCTTTAAAATTTTTAACAACGTTTATTTCTCTCGCGTTAAATTTAAATTTTGGTAACTGCTGAATATTATCTGAAATTTGAATTTTACAGGCATTCCTAATAAATTTTTTAGAGTTATCATCTAAAGGTTTGATCAAATTTTCAATTCCTACAATAATCTCATTTATGGGTGCTTTGTTAAATTTGAGGATATATTTTAAACCTTTATTCAACAAATTGATTCGTCATTGTTAAAATCTCCGAGATTTGTTTACCACTACGTTACATTTTGGGGGATCAAGTCTGTGCACCTCTATTTCTTTTTTAGATAATTCTGTAAACCTTTTGTTCTGGGTCATTCTTTTTGCCAAAATTTGTGTTGAATAATTTCATTAATATGGTGCAAAAACCTAATCCATTCAACATACTAGTCATCATTTAATCCTGAAGTCAGACTTAAATGTAACTCATATGCTTCTAACTCTAATTTATCTATTTTACCATAATGACATTTAATTTCCAAATCTAACCGTTTACGAGGATATATTGAAAAATTCTTAGCCTACTATAGAACCAAACAAAATTTCAATGTCAAAATATTTTATTACTCAACATATTCTGCTCTTAATTGGATACATTGATTGCAGCAAACCTGCAACGTTTATAGGCCTTTTAAAAATGTTTCTTCTTGCTCTGCAAACCAGACCTCCACAGCTTCTATTACCTCCTTGTTGGAAGAAAATGTACGACCTTTTAAACTTTTTTTCAGTTGAGGAAAGAGGTGATAGTCGGACGGAGCCAAATCAGGTGAATAAGGGGGTGTTCTAGTAATTCAAACCCTAAATCACAAATTTTTGCATGGCAACATGAGATTTGTGTGCAGGGCGTTGTCCTGCAAAAACAAAACACCTTTGGATAGCTTTCCACGTCTTTTCTCTTTAATATTTTCCCGTAAAGTGGTCAGTAATGTCGAATAGTAATCTCCAGTTATTGTTCTACCCTTATCCAAAAATCAATCATGATTAATCCAAAAACTGAAGCAAAAACTTTTCCAGCAGATTTTGGACACAAAACTCTTAGGTCTTGGAGAACCAGAGTGTCGCCATTCCATCGATTGTTGCTTTGTTTCTGGATCGTAGAAATGTACCCAAGTCTCATCCATAGTAACAATTCGGTTTAAGAAGTCTACATCGTTTTCAAATCGAGCACAGATCGAACGCGATGCTTCTACCCTTGCACGCTTTTGGTCAACATTCAAACATTTGGGGATCCATTTTGCAGCAATTTTTCTCATGTCCAAATTGACGTGAACCATATGATGAACGCGTTCGTATGAAATATTCAGTGCTTCAGATATCCGTTTTAGCCCAATTCGACGGTCTGATAAAATCATGTCATGAACTGCATCGATATTTTCGGGGACTGACACAGAAACTGGCCTTCCCGATCGGTCATCATCTTCAATGGAAAATTTACCTCTTTTGAAGCTTGCATTCCAATTTTGACGGTCGCATACAAAGGACATTGATCACCAAGGGTATTAAGCATATCTTCGTAAATCTGCTTACCTCTTAACCCTTTTAAATACAGGTACTTGATGATGGCTCGATACTCCAATTTTCGATTTTCACAATTTCGGTGGACATCTTTTTCATTTAATTTATTGCGTGACTCTGGTTTACTTTTTTGACGTCAAACTTTACACTGACACTTCTAATAAGTTATTGTTTGTTGCTATGGTAACGCAATATTTTGTTTATGCAAGGAACTGGTCTAGGCTAACTAGATATCAATACATGCTCGTAAGCGTAGCAAATTCAAGCGCCTTTTTACATGAGTATGAATTCTAATTTCTGATTTCTAATTCTAAAACGTAAGTATGATGGCAAACAATCTCTCAATGCTGGTTTGGTATTTCATATAAATTGTGTTTTTATTGATAATTGATTATAACGAAGGTTATTAAATACGTTTACTCTCAGCCTTTAGACACAAAGAAAGTAAGTAGTGAAATAGTAGCTGCTTTTTGTAAACAGATCATAACCCGACAAATAGAAATGAATCGTTCTTTGGATTTTATTATGTAACGAAACTAAACAATCTGGAAAGATAATAACTAATTAACTAAGAATAGTAAGAGTAATCAATGTTTTTTAGGTGAAGATGAAAAAGTGCAATTATTAAATATTTGCACATTTACGACACAGTACATTCTTTAATTTTAACTACGGCAACTTCTGTGGTAGTGGAATATTTGTTTGGGCTTTCTATGTCAACAAATTTGTAGGATGAAAATGTTGATGGCTCGTCAGTTAAGAAGTGTGTTGGTTGACTTGGTTTAATTTTGTTGGTAATTTCAATTTTGTTTTGTAGTGAATCCTGATGAATATACGATTTACACACTGTTGAAGATCTCTATCCCCATGTTGTTTGATACCAACCAAACCTTCACCATGATTGGCCAACAACGTGGCAGAACTTCTATGGAAGCAATGACTAGTAAAGGTCTAAGTTTCTGGAAGCCTGAGGAATTCTGCAATTTTCATTGGGATTTTGCCGATAGTGTTTATCCCCACGGGAGTATTAACACATTTTCCATTAGTGAAAAAAAAAACCGTTGATTATTAGATTCTTGAAAATCTTTATATTGTTACAGTTTGTCGATCCAAGGCGATATGAGTAACAGCAAATGTTCTTAGAACGCTTGTTTTTGTTTCTGAAATAGATATTACTAAGACATCCTTTCGGAAGTCAATATCAACGGGTTTCATTTTACAAAGTTCATCGCGATGAGCCCCAATTATCTCCCAACCAACATATTAACACAAGAAAGAAATGTTTTTATTGCGGAGAACAAGAGGACAATTCAGAAAGGTACGTAATGAAATGGAAATTACACTGGAAATAATAAATTATTGGTTTTCAGGCGAAATATATGACAAACTACAATTATTAAAAACTCGCACATTTATAGTGCAGTTACTGCACTGTTTGATCTCTATTTCAGAAACTTGTTCAATGTTCTGTTGAGTAATAGAAGTTTCCTTTGGGCCTTCAATCTGAAAAACTGTACTTGATGTGGAGGGCTGGTTAACATCTGTCGATGAGTCCAATGATTGTGTTGGTTGGATTTTTTTCGCTATTTTAATTTTATTGCGTAATGAATCTTGAATGTAAGATTCACATTCTGTAGAAGACTTCCTTCCTCCATGTTGTTTAATGCCCACCAAGCTTTCGCCCCTATTTGCTAACAATGTGGCAGAGCTCCTCTGAAAACAGTGACCACTGAATGTCCATGGCTCTGGAAGTCTGAGGAATTGGGCAATTTTTGTAAGAATTTTCCAATAGTATTTATTTCCACAGGAGTGTTTATGCATTTTCCATTTATGTACGTCATGAAAAAGCGTTGTTGATTCAATTTTCTAACATTGTTATGTTTTTTATTTTTTTGAGCCATGGAACATGAGTCACAGCAAATTTTCTTGGGACGCCTGTTTTCGTTTCAGGGACGAAATTACTACTACATCCACTACAAAATTCAATGTCACATAGGTTCATTTTGCAGAATTCCTCGCGCCTCAACGCTCCAGAAACACCTAGGATTAATGCTACTTAAAAAAATGTTAAAAATGTCAATAAAATTTGTTTATCATTATTTGATTTTGTACCTTCATCATTAGGTAAGTGCAGTCTGGTGTTTCATCTAAAAATTTTGCTATTTGATTGTCCACTTTTATCAGGAAGTAAACTTGAAATCGCTTTATTAGCAGAGTCTCTAACTTCAGAGGATGTTAAAATTTCTTCTTCAGACTTGCTCATCATTGAAAAATTGGGACTAAACTGAACGAAACGATAATGTTGAAAATGGCGAAGCAATTTTCTTTTGTTTAAATGAAGTATTTCAAATTCGAAAAATCTAGTAATATGCTCCATTGTTACCAGTCCAACATCAGTAAATTAAAATTACTAAAAGCATTTTTGAATCTAATTTTGTTTTTTTTTACGTTATATTTGTTACAAAAATGCTATACCTAACTCTTTCGGGAAGAAATTTTACTTCTCAAACTTGTTAGATAAATTAGTTAGTTAAGTGGTTATTAGTATTAAATTCACAGTAGACTTTGCACTAGATTTCCATCTTCTCGCACGTTTTAGTGTCATACTTTAGTGTACTATCGTTACTGTGATCTGACCTGTGAATAATTCAGATTTTATGCTGCACTTTTCCGTACAGCGCTAATAGTGTGCTCGACAACATTAAAAAGTAATTTACTATTACGGTAGTAATATGTATGTAGGTAATTGGTCTGGTTGACAAGGACAAAGACCTGCATATTGTATGAACAAAACACAAGGTTAAAAACTGCGGCCCTTATGTGTGATCGTAAATCTCTTTGTTGTTAAATTCTTTGCTTTCAATTGTATTCCGTAAAGTGACGATACTATATATTTCTTAACATCTTCTACGTCATTCACCGTCATAGAGAGAAGCTCGTCACAATGATAATCACCAAAAATTTCAATAATTGTAACCAATGGTAATCAACTTGCTTTTTTTTTTAAACCCTTGCCTTCTTTGGCACGTAACGCTCAGTTTTTCATTTGTGAAAGCAATTACTAATGTCAAGTTCAAATATCACTTTTTGGTAGCGTTTGTAATAGGAAAACAAAAATGCTATCTTTATCATTTTCTTTAATCTCTAGGCAGCTTTTTTAACATAGACCATTTGACCACAAAAATTGTGTCTAAATTTTTCTAATAGTTGTGAAGATACGCTATAAAAACCTCTTTCGTTACACCAGTTACGTTATTGCTTTTCTGTCAAATTTTAAATTCTTCATATTCTTGTTCATATCTTTTGAAGACTTTTCTGGCAGTAAACTGGAAGTCACTTATTTATGGTTTTTTTTTTTATTTCTTCTGTTCATTTGAGAAGAAATTTCCGTAAATATTCGGAAATAGTCAATTTGTCATAGTAATTGTACTTCTAAGGCTTCTGAGTTTTGAAAAATAATTTGGAAAAAAACAGAATTTGATCACTTTTAATTTTATTTGCTTGTTTACGATTTAGTAACAAATAAAATATTAAGAGGTAACTTATGTCCTCCGTTTTTCCTTTTGCCAGTAAAAATTATTTTACCTACTTTAATTAAGGGCAATGACTTGTTATTATTATCATTAAACACGATAGAAGCTAAAAAGTCTTCGGCTATTGTCGAAGGAAACTTTAAAGCTTTGCAATAAAAAAAAAACTAAAAATTTTTTTAACAGTTTTTCTATTAAGTATATCTAGGTATTTCTAAAATACTAAAACCTTTAATAAATATTTTTTATTTTGTTTTTGGGTTTTTTAAAATATTATTTATTTACTCGTATGTTATTTAGGTTTATAAACTAGGTTCAACAAAATCAGTTTTGTGTTCGTATTTTTAAGAAAAAATAAATAAATTTCTAATTTTAAATTTATGTAGTAATGTTTTTTTAGAATTTACTATATTATTGTAATATTTCAGAAGCAAAAAAATAGACAACTCTCATTACAAGTGTTACTTAGTAGTCTACTACTTTAATGGTATTCTATTATCAGTTAGGTGATTAAAATTTTAGAGCTTTTATGTTTTTTATGACAAAAACTTAAAGCAGAGGATTGGATTAAAAAGGTTTTAACTACTTTATTAAGAATTTGATTAATTTTTCTTGATTTAGTTCATTTGTTGCAAAATAAGGTATAATAATAATTTCAATACCATTTTAGGCTATATCACTACCTACTACTATTACTATTCATGCAATTCACATCATCCTTATTTTACGCTTGTCTTCTTATATTTTTTCTTTGACAAAATAAAATTACTTATTCTTACTTATTAAAAACATTCAATTGACTTGCAATATATAGGTACATAAAGGAGAAAATATCCCCTCAATTCTTTTAAAAGAGAAACGCTACTTAAAAAGCACTAAATAATTTGCAAGATATTTTACCCTTCATTATGTTCATGTGTTGGCTGTACCAATTACAAAAAGTCATTATGCTTGAGGATATAAAATAACCCTAGCTGCCGAATTGTTACTATGTGTTGACGAAAGGTGATAATTACGGAGGCATTCAATTTGCCTTAGGGGTTAAACTCAATAATTACGTCAAGACGCCGCTTATTATTTTTACGTTGGCAGGCTCAAAGTATAAAACAACCTGTAATTCCAATTTAAATAGAAATCAGTTAAAAATGAAACTATAGATTTTTTAATATAAAATTATAAGCTTAGGTTTTATTGCTAATTTGACAAGAACAAACATCAGCAATTTTCTTCGGGTATGTAATTTGCAAAAACTACACTTAGCACTTTTTTACTTTATATAAACAATCTACGAAAATGTATGTTTTATTATATTCAAGATGTTGGAATACAATTATAAAATATTTATTGTAATTTTCAGTTAAATTTAATTTATCAAACAAATTATCTTCTTGATTGTGTTTAATAACCGCAATATATTCTTTCAATCTTAAAGCGCATCTTAGTATCTCCCGCTGGCGCGATACCAAAATTCAATTTGTATTTCCGATATTAGTAGTCATAAATCTCGGAGGTAAGGTAACCATACAAGTTAAATTGTACTTTTATTTTGATTTTTATGGTAAATATTTTCATATATACTACCAGTGGTAACACGTGTAAGTAGTATGTATTTCACTGTAAAGCAATTACTGTCGTAAAGTTTATTAGGCTTATGTTGTTTTTTCTTAAATTACAGATTGAAAGTGATATAAAGTTTATAAAGACATTACAAGTTAATGTTTAATTTTATTTAGAAATAGTAGGTAGGCACCTATCTACCTGACACATATTTTTGAAACTACAATAAATTTCAAAAGGTGTTCGTTTAGTTTTACAACTTAACAGAATATAAAATTTATTTTACAAGTTATAAAATTGAGAGCACTGGTAATTCTATTAATTTTTTATTGCCTAAAGATTGTGTTCGGTTATACTAGAATTTATACTATATATGTTGAAAATAAATAATTTTTCTAGAAGACTTTGGAGACATTATAATGCCACGTTTTATAGTGGTTGTTAAATTAAGAAATGGGTTTACAGCTTTTTATTCGCTTTAGCAGTTCTTTCTTAATATAATTAAAATTTTGATTAACACAATTTTGGTTATCCGCATTTGGCTTGTTTCTTCGAATGATAAGTTGTTTGGCAATTTAACAAAGTATCAGAGAAAACAAGATAAGGGAAAATATATTAATCATCATATTTGTTGGCATTATACGCGAATTCATTTTAGCTGTTACTTCCAAAAAA
Source organism: Abscondita cerata (assembly GCA_030710515.1). Lineage (NCBI taxonomy): Eukaryota > Metazoa > Arthropoda > Insecta > Coleoptera > Lampyridae > Abscondita > Abscondita cerata. The sequence goes on from JALBCR010000012.1 coordinate 87,797, forward strand.
ATATTTATTTGAAATATTTGAATCTTTTTTACAAAATTAATGTCACACACGTTAATTAGATTTTTGTGATTATTAAGACATTGATAATTTTTTTTAAATCAGTAACTTTGCTTCTTCAAGAAACATACAACAGATTAACTTTTACTATGCATGCTGACAATAAATTTAAATAAACATTATAAGTAAAAAAAATGCCTTTGATAGAGACCGGGCTGACTAGTCGAAACGTAGGCAGGAATAACTAACATGGGCTTTTAATGCTCTTTCACTAACGCACTTCCTTCATTGAATGCTAATCATCTGAGAAAACCAATATTATTAAAAAGAAGAACTCCCACAATATACCACGAATATTTATGTAATACTTTAAAATGTACAGAATGGCTCAACAAAACGTAGATTTAAATTCAATAGAAATTACTAAATGTTAATACTATTTTTTTTATTTATTTATAAAAGTCCCATTACAATTTTTTAGAATAATTACAATTTGAGTTTTGTTTATTCATAAAATCTACTTCAAAAACATATTTTAATTTAACTTGATGGGCCAAGTTTTAGTTAGATGCTGATTTTATTAATAGAAGTTTGAAGCTTCTGAGCAGCCGCAATGTATTATCAGCAAATGTAGTTATTATTTTATGTTCCAAACTTGGGATATTACTAAGTGTAACATGATTGAAGAACAGAATTTTATTAAATTTTAAAATTATAGGAGTAGTGATTTTTGAAAACGTTAAGTTCAAATAAGCACTTCCGTTATACCATAAGTGAAGGGTACGTCTGGCTTATTTTAAATGGAAACTAGTATTTTATACTTTATTAAAAATTTTAAATAAAATTTTTGTACCATATGCTATACCTATAATTAACAATTTTTAAAATATTTTTATATTTTTAAAATATTATCTAACTACTGAGTTCTCAAGAAATACCGATATTTCTATTATTAATAAAGTTACCAAGGTAGACAACTAGTTCTTGCAAATTAATTCTTGTCATTAACTTAATCGGTGAATTTCTACAGAGTATTCTAAACTCAGAAGCCAACATGCTAATTTAAAATAATTTATAAGTTGCTTATTTTGAATGTAACATACTGTATTTTATAATGTTTTTTGTGTATTTTTGTCAGTTTGTTTGGTATTAGCATACCTAAATGTAATGTGTGTAGTTGTTGTTTTACTGTTGCCTGTTGTTCTGTTGCCTGCACTGGCCAGTTTATTAACATTACTTATGGTTTTTTGACAAAAGGTGTGTAAATAAACAAGCCATGACAACCAACCGGTGTACTTTTTATTTATTGTAAAACGATAATCACAAAAATATTTCTAAAAGGTTAGATTTTTGGTATAGGGAATATAGGTACCAAACGAATTTGCATAATAAAATGCTTCAGAAAACATTATAAAATACAGGGTGTTTTATATAAACTAAGCAATGATTTTAGTAAGGCATGTTGGTATATGAGTTTAAAATGTTAAAAGTATGAAAATATTTCACTAATGGTTAATCTTAAGTATAGTTGTATAATATTTGCCGCCGTATTCTAAAATAAACTAAAAATACTAGTTTTAATTTAAAATTAAGAAGATAGACTATACATCCAGTATAACCGGGAAGTTCCTTATTTATGGTATAATTATATTTAAACTTAACATTCTCGGAAACCACTGCATGTGTAATTTCAAAACTCTGTGTTTATAGAGTCTATTCAAAACTCTCCGTGTTACATGATACATGTATAATAAATTAAATACTAACACTACCACACTATCTTGTTGTACCTCTGCTTCAATCTTCTTTAATTGGAAATATGCATCTTCTTGTTTAATTCTGAAGTATCTTTCTGACAAATAAGAGTGTAAAAGTTGTGAAAGTTGTTGTGGTACGCAACGGTTAGTAAAACTAGCCAACTTTTGTTAAATGGCGGTGTTACATAAAGGAAGACAGTGAAACAAAATCTCTTCCCTTCTAGATAACTTTTAATTGCATTAGTGATTCATGAACTTGATTAATAGTCGACTAGTTTTTCTAGAAGCCACACCGGTAACAAGAAATTGGATTATTTTCTTCCAAAACAAGTCTATGTAATTAGAAGGTTTTCTTGGTTGAGATATCATGATAACTTCACTTAAGACTTCCTTCAGTAATGTAGGTCTGATGATAATTTCTCTCTGTTCGGGTTCGATTCAGTCTTGGCATTTCCTTTCATTTGACTAAAAAATACTTTAAAGAGGTTTTGCAAACCATCGGGGTTTTTTGGGTTTAGCTGCTATTCTTATTATGCATTAGAAGAGTATGTATGCAGAATTGGTAATTTGAGTCACTTCACGCTCTTACAATGTTAGCAACTTGTTTTATTATTATTAGTTAACTTACTCATGTAATCTCCAATTACTCTATTTTTAAATCGGTGTTCTACTAATAACCTGGGGTGTGTTGTCCCATACTGCTGAATATTTTTTACAAACAAGTCAACTTCATTATTCAGTTGATTTTTTGTTCTTAGCGAAACACAGATTTATCTGTTTCGTGTTGGATTTTTAAGTTTTCACACTCTGGCCGTTTGTTAGTTAAGCTCGATGGGCTTTCTTTTTGGATTACGCTATTGTTCAATGTAAGAATTATTGAAAAATGATCTAAATTCATATTGCAAGTTTCTTTCACATACATATAATTTGAGGAAATATTCCCAATTACAAAGATGTCTATGAGATAAAAAATTTTATGCGAGTTAGCAAGCCAATACGTTAGATTACCTGAGGACAATATTTTGCACTTAAATTATAGAATAATAAATATATTCACTGCCTTCATACAGAAATTTTACTAAGCGATAATTTTGGTCTTAAGTTGCGTTTGCGCTATACCCACGCGCAGCAAGAAGTGGCCAGGTGTTGTCAAAGTAAATTCGTCAATTTCTGATTGTGCGGTATATTGCAAAATGTACTGATAAGAAATAGTAAGCTTTCTATAACCGCTCCTCTCAAGTCATGAATAATATTCTTGCGCGTGGGTACAGCGCACGATTTCTGTAGGATCGCCGACTTCAAACGTTCCGACACCCAGTGAAACTTCTGCACAACAAAGTATAATTATTCTGTGTTTAAACTGTGTTGCTCCTGCTAAAAATTCTTTACCTCTTGTTGCAGTTAGTCTAAACCAGTCACTGTACTTTGAATTAAAGTCATCTCCAATGATAAATATATTTCTTTTGTAACGTAGAAAGTTTATGTGTTGTTTTTTCCTTATGGCATGTTTGGTGGACACTATGTTGTAATTATTACTTTATGAAGTTTAGTTTTAATAGTTATTGATGTGGCTTGGATTTCCACTTTTTGATATACCATTTCCTGGTAGTGTAAAATTGATTCCGTTATAATAATTGCACTTCGTCATTTAGATGTATTATCCGAGTAAATTGTATGATGAGTTTTAAACTCTTTGAATTTCATGTACTTTGTTAAAGATTTTGTGAATAGATTAACTAGCTTTATTTGCTTTCTTGTCATTGTGTAACTGTAAATATTGGCCTTATTTTTGCTTTCTTGCTGTGTTATAGCTGGATTTGTTTTTGGTTGGGCAAGCTTTTAAGGATGTTTGGGTAGTTTTTTTACTTTGATAATTTTTAATTTGCATTTTTTTTGGTGTTGCTTCTTTTGTTTTATTCTAATCTATTGTGAGATGTATTGCAATGCATTTCGCACATTATTGTTCTTTACCACAGTATGTTTGGGTATGGCCATAAACTTGGTAGCGCTTACGCTGCGGCATAAGGTTTGGTAGGACAATATAGACATCTGCAATAGCTGCTTTGTTTTAGATTTTAGTTTTCTAGTAGTTTCAAAGAAGATTAAAACTTTTTCTTCTCATCTCTCTGTTTATTTCATCAAGGTGACAAGAATGACGCAGATCTTTCGCAATTACCTTAATTGGTCGAATCTGTTTATTTTTAAAGAAGTACTGCTAGTATTTATTCTCATATACATAAAGCTTTTGGGAGAATTTTTCTCCATTCTCAATATAAATTTTGATGTTTATCATCAATAAGTTTAATTTCTAATCCCTTCTTATTTGTTTGAGTTCCTTAAGTTATTAATATGTTTAATTCTGTCTACTATTTTTGGAAGCAGTTGCGGTATTTTTGGTTTTTGTTTTCTTTGTTGTAGGGTTCATAATAAATCCATCTTTCTTTTTTTTATATTTTTCTATCTTATCCACTCCATTTCTTTATAAATTCTTCCTCATCTGTATAGTTATGAATTTCAGTTTGTTCATTTACATTAGATGTTAAATTTTGTGTAGAACTTTTGTCGTTCCTAGTATATTTGGTTTGTAATTTTGTATATTCTTTTGCCGTAACGCTTCTTTAATTTTATTTATACTAACTGTATTAGTAATGTCAGGTTCCACTTATGACTATAGTTCTGCTTCAAATTTATTATTGCTTTATAAAATATAAAATCATTAACGTTTTTATGGAAATTTTTTAAGCCTCCATTTCCAATTGTTAAACTTTTCACCAAAAATAGGTCGAAAGACTACAATTTTTGTAAATTTGGTTCGTCTTTTTCTGTCAAAATAAATATATGTTTAACAGGGAATACGCGATGTAGATCTAACAGCTACTGTAGATACTCAAAATATAAATATGACAAAAGTATTTCAAAAAATTAAATTTTAAAATCAACAAAAATTTAAGATTAAACATTTAAGAAAATATTTAAAAGTAGTTTTTGATTAGGTTAATTTGAATTAATTAAAACCCATTTCCAGGGAGTGATTTCACTTATTAAATCAAAACCTGATTATAACTTTATTTATCAATGTTTGGTTTATAAGAAAGCTTTCTCTAAAGAAACCTAAATAATAACTTATTTTATGTCTTAATTATTAAAATTTAATCACTTTTTATTAACTTAAATTTAACATTCTTGGTGAAAATGTTTAAAATAGTATTTTTTAAAGTAATTGTATAAATCAAAAATACATTTTAAAGTGTTTTATTTAATTTACAAAAGAATACTATTTATTAATGCTTATCAAATCTCTAAAGATTTTCTTGGCTTACATCCAAGACGTGTGAACCCTTTGAGTATTTATTACGTAGCTTTTCTAAGCGAAAACCTATTTTAAATTAAGGCTGCGTTAGAAAGTTTTTATATAATTTAAATCTTTTATTTTCGTACTGATTTTAAATTAAAAAAATTAAATGTTTTATTCAAATTTATCCAGTTTAATTATAGTACCTATATTAGAAAAGTTGTAATACAAGTGCTGTCATATAAATTTTAATTTGAAATATTCAATTAACAAGTGATTGCTAATCAACAATAAATAGGTGGCTCTTGAAAAGTTTTCCTAACAGAAGTAAAATGTAAATTGTAAATAAATTAAATTGAACAATAAGGCATTGTATTGCAAAATTAATTTAAATATTTTAAAATGTATATTCCAATAGCACGTTCAGTTAACAGTTTCATTAAATTTAGAGGTTTCTCACAATAGAAGCGAAACTTGCAATTTGTTGGACATAATTATTGAAATTGGTTTTCATCTGCAACATTCTGTCTTGTTCTGAATGGATACTGGCAAAGATAATCAGTTTAGTTCGAAAACCGTAAGTATTTGTGTGATTATCAATAAACGATACGATCATGTTAAGCAAGGGTTCCTGTGACAAGAAGAATAAACAAAGTTGTAGAAGTAAATACTTTGCAACTTTGTTTTCATAATAAAACAATGAAATATTGAGCTATTTAATTAATATGTAGTTTGCTAACATTCGTATTTATAGAAAATATAATAATATTTATTTTACGGACAGGGCCCTATATACAGGAAATGTGTGTACATACAAGTAGTTTAGTTTAAAGTAAAATTATAATTACTATATTAAATAACAATAAATAAATATAACAATAAATTAATTTAACTAAACACTCTAAAATGGTACAAAAAGTTATAACAAAAATTAATAATTAGCATAAAAAGAAGCGTTAATTTTATTTAACTCAATTTGTAGTTGCTTTTTTAAACTGTCAGCACTAGTACTGTAAAAGTTAAGGTTAAACTGCAAATTTGCTGTGTCCATAAACCGTTGGAGAAGAGAATAAAAAACATAGGAAGTTTTACAGAAGCTTACTGAAAATTGTGAAGTACTATAATGAGTTTTGATCCGTACATTAAAATCGATTTGATGCAAAAGATGAGAACAATCTAAAGCACCATTAAACAGTTTCTGAAAAAACACCATATCTAAAAGTATTCTCCGAGAATTTAAAGTATTTATATTTAAAAATGAAAGTATTTCAAAGTAATTTTATAATGTAATTCCAGCTTTATATGCACTAAATTTAAAGAAATCAATGTTAAACTTTTTCTAATTTTAATATATATGTTGAATTATATGGTGACCAAACTTGAGAACAATACTACAAATGTGAACGTACTAATGAAACAAGTAAAACTTTTAGAGTTTTAACATTAGAGAACGTTTTTGTTCAACAAAAAATAAAACCCAATTCTCTAGTTGCTTTTAATTTAATGTGATTTATGTGATTTTTGAATGACAAATCTCGAGAAAATATAACTCGTAAATCAGTAACAGAAACGCAAATTTGTAATGAGTGATTATCCAGAATAACGTCAAACTTTATAGGCTTAAGAATGCAATGAAATGTAATTGACATACACTTATTAAAATTTACTTCCATGAAATTGAAAGAACACCATTTAGAAAAAGCATTAAGGTCTTCTTGAAGCTGAAAACAGTCACCTACAGATCTGATTGTTTTATAGATTTTCATGTTTCATCAGCAAAAAGAAGAATCTGGAAGTGTTTAAAAATATTTTTGATGTTGTTAATAAAGATTAAGAATAGCAAAGGGGCCAGGTGAGCACCTTGTGGTACTCATGAATGGACTAAAACATGATCAGAATACTATTAATATGTACTTTTTCGACTTTCTTAATTCAAATTTTATGGTCAACGTCGTCAAAAGCTTTTGAAAAGTCAGTATATATGACATCCAGCTGAGCATGTTCATCAAAAGCTTGATATCCAAAATTTTGGAAAGCTAAGAGATTCGATGTAGTCGAGCGACTTGGGTAAAATCCATACTGTTCTTCAATGATTGTTTAATAACGGAAACATATTATTAACAATAATTTTTTTGAACAGTTTTGGTATTTAAGAGATAGGTCTGTAGTACTAATATCTGTTTTATTTTTACTCTTGTAAACTGGTACAACATAGATTAATTTCCATATATCCGGAAAAATTCCACATTTTAAAGATTTAGAGAACAATATTTGAATTGAATATGCTAACACGTAGCAACAATTTCTTAAGACAAGAGCAGGAATACCATCTGACCATAATTTATTTTTTGGATAAATCTTTTAACTCCATCATAATTTGATTAAAGTCAATATTAATGTAATTTAAATTAACACTGTTTTTAGAAATAAATTCTTCTTGGTGATAATTTTATTATTTGTCTTATAAACAGACCCAAAATGTTTGGCAAAGAGTTTCCGGCCCATTAGTACTGACTGACGAACCAAGGCTTATTTCAGAGGGTAAATGATTATCTTTCTTTTGATATTTTATGTATGATCAAAAGTACTTAGGATCGTTTTTGATTTTTGATCATTGATATGTAATTTAAAGTACTGATTATGAGAATTCATTATAATAAGTGAGACAATTTGTAGATTTGTATAACTTATGGTAGATATGTTTAGTTCTAATTAGATTTCGCAGAACACTAAAGTACCAGGAAGGAAACTTTTATTATAATTTAATGTACGTTTTATGAGTATGTAATAACTAGAACCTATATTCCAGATAACATAGAAAGAGTTTACAGCATCATTAATGCTTAACGGTAGAAGAAATTTTCACTTAATGGACAAGTAGAAATTAAGATCTAAGTAATTGCCATTACGGAAGTCATAATAATAATAATCAAAATTTAAAGATGTAAATAAAAATTCAAATGATACATGTTAGTTAAAAATAATGTTTTTCTACTTTTATTCTAGAATACTAACATTCTGGATTACTTTTTAATTACATAATAGTTAGATTCCAAAACATCGTGCGTGAATATTCTCGCACATGTTACGGAATGAGCACAGATACAGCCATTTCGTGGCTGTTAACATAACGTTGCGTTAGGGGACAATTATAAAAAAAATTCGTTAACGATGCTTAATTGTAGTAATATGGGATATAAATAATACAATTTAATTTTTACGTTCTAGTATAACTCATTTTAAAGACATACAAACGTAAAATTAACTTCCAAATATTGTAAATGTTGTTTGAATGTGTAATCTGTCAGTAGGTACTCATATACCAGAGCGATTCGATTCAATTAAAAAATACAAATTTATAGTTTATTGTCACCATACAAATATGTACAAAATTTGTTTTAGTTATTGTCAGATTTTCATTCGCTGATGGAAGTATCGCAATCGACATACTACGAACCTATGCTTTTCCATATATGATAAAGATTAAACCAACATCTTTGTTACCAAGATTATGAACAATAGAATTATAATATGTAATGTAGGAACAGAGTGTTCAACTTAATAAGTTAATGTGTTGTTCACTACCATTAGTAAGTCAAAGTTCATTTTTATTATTGTTGTGGTTAAAAATCAGAAATCAGTCATCGTGTACCTAAAATGACTTTGTTTATTAAGACAAGAAAAAAGCCAAAATGACTAAACGGAGTTCTTTGAGAGGTAGCTTTGAAATTTCATTCAACATGGTAACAACGGATGAAAATATTGGTATTGCGATGAGGCATCTATGAAATATAATGGACCCATAATTAGAGACAACGATGGTGATGGTAATGCCCCCTTACACCAGGTTGAACATAGGCATCCAAATGCAAAGTAATTACTTTCAGTTGCAGAGTTTTAAAACCAAGATGGTTTGTCTTTAAACATGCAGAAATTGTATTTACTTTACGGAATAAAGAAGGTTTTGTACTTATTTCTTCTTTTAATTTATTAAAATTTATTATTTATTATAGCAGACTTATTTTGTTTACAGAAATACACTGAGGTACATAGTTTTCTACAGATTTCAAATAAATTTATTTTTTTTAATGGGCTGTGGTTTACAACTTGTTAATGAAGATTTCTGCCAATAAGTTGGTTTTTTATTATTTTCGAGGTATCGATGAATTAAACCTGAAAAGAAAGTTATCGACTATATCGAAAGCTTCCCAGCTAACATGATAACGTCAAAACCACGTAGAAACTAGGTTTTTGTGACCAGAGATAAGTCGAACAACGAATGATCGACGTCGAATCTTACGTGATTGTTCAACCAATTATAAACAGATTTTTACTTATTTTTAACGTTTATAATAACCAAACTAAAAATTCTATTTAGCCTGTTCTTTTTTTATTTTTAAGCGATAATAACGTTACATATGTTAAATTACAACTCTGAAATGCACGTATCACATGCACCAAATTTTTTTTTTTTTCTAGGTTATTTATTGTCACTAGTTGGTAATAACAAATTTACCAACATGCAACACTGACGTATGACATCAATAAGTACTAAATGCGCGGCAAACGATAGGTACTTTAGCGTGTATAACGCCTATACGGCCTGTTTTTTACTGTTTAGATTTTCGTGATGTGCTGTATGTAACACATACACGTTTTGAATGTTTTGTTATTGCTGGTTATTACATTTATTATGGGTAAGTATTGTAGAAAACACCTAACCTCATTAATCTATGATGCTAAAAATTAATTGCAGTTTTAATGATTAATTCAATTGTACATGTTATTGAAATCTATATATGTGTACAGTTTTATTTATATGAAGCTTTGATTGTCAAATGTGACAAATAATTATTAAATATTTATTTATTTGTACAGTTGCTGATTATAATGGGGATAGTTGGCTGACACCTCGGAAAAGGCATACCTTTTGGCCACCGTATAAAACCCAAAATCTATATAACAAAGCCCTAAAAGCACACGAAGTTCCAGTAGAGGATTATTGGCAAGTGTGCGTAGTTAAGAAGTGTTTCTTTGAATGTGGTAAATAACAAACAATTTTATACTAATAACATTTAATTTGAAGATATAATTTGTTTTTAGATGATTATAATAAATCTGAAGCGAAATTAAATCAGTTACAATACAGTTCAGATATTGCATCGTCTGATGTTCTTTCTGATTGTGAAGAGCCTCCGAAGAAAAAAAGTTGTATACCGAAACCAACCTCATTTTTACAATCTCATTAAAAAAAAATGAAAGGCGTTTTGTAGTAGATACATCATCAGATGAAGAAACTCGTGAAGAAACTTCATGCATGAAGGCCCCAAGAATTAATAATAATTTTGAACAAAGAGGTATGTAGCCATATAGTGAATTATGTATGGCTTTTAATAATTTGTATAATTTTATCAGGAGAAACATTTGATTCTTCAACCAATGTTTTAATACCAAATAGTCCATCTATTATCACTTACTCCCGTGAAAATTTACAAGGAACACCTACTAGCAGCATGCTGTCTCAAAATGACACTTTACGTGCTTCTATGCAAATAACTTCTAATACTACTCCACATAGCTTACCAGGCCCCAGTAACACAGGTAAGCATTTATTTTCTCACCTAATTTTTAATTTGTTGCAAATTATATTTTCTGTTTTATGCAAGATTTTTCTAAACTTGTATGTAATCAATTTTAGAGAATTTAACAATTTCTCTGCTTTTGAAATTACAAGAACAAAATAAACAAATTTTGGCACTATTGAATCAACAATGTAAACAAAAATCGACATTGGATAGTACTTTGCCAGATAATATTCCTGTACAATTTCCCATAAATTCTTTCGAAGACATTAATATATTGGAAAACTATCTTACAAACAACAATAATTTTGAGAAACTTGTGAGTAATTTATCTATTATACAATACTCTATCTATTATACAATATTCTAGTGCTTGTTTTTATCAACTCTTGGTGGAAGGCAGTTAATAAATATTACGAACAATATTCTTAGATACTTACTATCAAACAATATTGCTAAAGAATTTAGTTTTTTGGGTCTCGATTAGGGAAGAAAGCATTCAATGACTTAAAATTGAAAGCTTTAGTTATAGTTGGTAAGTTTTTATTTTATGGTTAATTTTTACTAGTACTCTTCCATTTTAGAAGCTGCTAGAAAAACATCATCTGAGTCAACCACAGCAATCGAAAAAGTTATTAAAGACTGGTTAAAATATGCTCCACAGCGAGTTAAATATCAACCAAAGCGACAAGTGACAAATGTTATTTAGGGAACTACTAGTTCGGTATGTGTATTTTTTTTTAAATGTCTAAAGTTACGCGAAAGAGGAAAGAGGTAGTTGGTGTAAGACAGCTGTATAGACGTATTAAAGAAAGTAAAGACAGTCTTAACTCTACTTTTGATCACTCCTATTGTAATGTCTTGAATAATGATATACCTACAGTTAAAACAACAGAAACAAAAGTGAATGTTATTAATTCTAATGAACATTTTCCAAGTTATGATAGTGTAGATTATTCTGTAACATTGTGTAACCACTTCATCGATAATGCCACTCAACTAATATGTAATGATAATACTAACATTAATGATGAACTTACTGGTGTTGAACAACTACATTTTGATGGTGATCATCAAAATGTCTATGAAAGAGACATCTCTTTAAAATTAAGGCATTGGGCAACTATAAAACATAATATACCACGGATAGCAGTTTCTGATTTGTTACATATTTTATCACCTTCACATCCAGAGTTACCTTTGGACAGTAGAACTTTATTAAGAACGCCGATCCATGTAATCACAAAATCATTAACGAATGGTGAATACTGCCACTTTGGATTAATAAAGGGTCTAAAAATTGTTTATTGCAACATCATTCTACAGCAAAATTAAATAAACTACAGATTTGTTTTAACATTGACGGCCTTCCTCTTTTCAAAAATTCACTTATTCAGTTATGGCCAATTTTAGGTCAAATCAAAAATTTTAATAGTCAACCATTCGTAATAGGCATTTTTTGTGGTACTTCAAAACCCAATCCTTTATCAATATTTTTAGACGAATTTATAAACGAATTATGTGAAGGAATAAGTAACGGATTTGAATTTAATAATAATGTAATTCAATTGGAAGTCCATAGTTTTGTTTGTGACAGCCCAGCAAGGGCGTACATTAAATGCGTTAAATCGCATAACGGTTACGCTTGCTGTGACAAATGTACGGAGCACGGCGAATATCGCGGAAGAGTTATTTTGAAAGGTACAACAGCTAAAAGAAGAACCGATTTGTCATTTCGACTCCAATTAGATGAAGACCATCACTTAGGGAATTCCCCATTGCTTCGTCTTCCAATTGGGTTAGTCACACGTTGTCCCATAGATTATATGCATAATGTTTGCCTTGGTGTACAAAAAAGTTATTACACACATGGTTAGAAGGTCCTTTAAAAGTCAGACTAAGTGGTAGAATAGTAAAAGATATATCTGAGCAGTTACTTTCTTTAAAAAATGTATTCCAGTGGAATTTAACCGTAAGCCAAGACCGCTTTCCGAGTTGCCTCGTTGGAAAGCCACGGAACTCAGAACATTTTTACTATATTTAGGTCCTTTAGTTTTAAAAACAAAGTTGACATTGCTATTTATGAACACTACCTTCTCTTTCATTGCGGTATTACAATATTACTTTCCGAAAACATATTTCAAAATATGGTAACTTCGCCGAAAATTTATTAAATCACTTTGTATTACATTGTGAAGCATTGTACGGTTTGGAATATTATGTATACAATGTGCACCTTCTATGTCATTTGTTTGAGGATGTTAAATTGTTTGGCCCACTGGACAATTTTTCAGCATTTAAATTTGAGAATTTTCTGGGACACTTAAAAGGTTAGTACACTCACCAACTAAACCTTTACAACAAATTTTTCGTCGATTGTACGAAATAAATTTTTCATTTGTTTCTGACAAATCGCTACAACAGGAAAGTAACGAACTATCTGCACAGCAACACACAAATGGACCATTGCTCTTTTAGGCTGCAATAATTTCAAACAATTAAAGAAGTTACAATTTAACGATTTTACATTTATGATTTGTTCACATTCTACTGCCGATTCATATTGCACTACTATTAATGGAGTGGTAGTTCAAATACATAATATTCTAAGAACTAGTGACAATAGAACTGCCATAATTGGAAAACAATTTCTATCATCTAAATCTCTTTACATGTATCCTTGTGATTCAAAACTACTATATATTTATGTAGTAGAAAATTTATCTCCGAGACTGCAAATGTGGTATATTACAGATATACTTGCTAAATGTATTGTATATCCTACAGACAAAGAGAATACATATGTCTCATTTCCTCTGGTTCACACCATATGATTTATTTTTAACCTTAATTTTAGAATTATTTTTATTTATTACATTTTATTATTTTGGATTTCAAAATATTGTTTTTTTATTCAAATAATTACATATAGTTGCTATACGTTTTCATATCTATATAATTCTTATAGGCTTCTACACTTAAATTATCTTTTATTACAATGTTCGTATACTAATAGTTATTATTTACGTTTTCATATGTATTTTTTGTATTTTATATTTCATAGGTGTATAGAATTTTATATTACTTTAATAACATGTTTATATGAGTAAAACTATTGTTTTAAATATATATGACTTTTATTCTTAATTTAAATACAAAAGAGAGCCTATTTTAAAGCATACGTTTCGTTAATATTACTAGTTGAAATGACGTCACCTTAAACGTCCAAGTATACGTATTAAAATGACGTTATTTCGATGTGACAATTGACCGTCTTTGTGACGTCGATATAACGTCACGTCTTCATTCACCAAACTTCAACGTGGTTATGACGTTACCATGCTAGCTGGGTTTGCCAATGCATCTTGCAGGAATGCAATCAAATGCCACACACAAATTTGTTTACTTTCTAGAGTACAATGCTTCCGGATAAACCAATTCAATTACTTATCGCATTAATTATCTGGAATTAGATTAAAGTTGAATAAGAGTAATTTTTTAATCATTTACTTACCGAAAGTTGCCAAAATTTGTAACTTCGTACACCAGTAAATTTATTTAATAAATATTCGTAATAAAATAATAACTAAACTAAAACTAAATACTAAACCAACTAAACACTATTAGCTGTAAAAAATGCCAACAGTTAACTGTAACGGCATGTGTGTGTTAGTGCAAAGCGCCATCTAAACAATAGCTTTAATGCTTGTAACACACGTTGCCGATAGCCAAGATAACTTGTTAAGAAGTACACACGGAACAAAAGAACACCTAATGCAGCATTTCGCTCTTATTGTGAACTCATCAGAAGTGTATACTTAAGTGCGGTATACGACTGTACAAGACGGCGGTTGGTCTTCTATGCTTTCGTGGAGCAATGAACATAAGTAAAATGTGTGTCTTGCGACATGCTGCATCAGGTGTTCTTTTGTTGCGTGTGTACTTCTGTACAAGTTATCTTGGCTTTACCGGCAACGTGTGTTACAAGCATTAAAGCTATCACTTAAATAGCGCTTTGCACTTTAACACACACATGCCGTTACAGATAACTGTTGGCATTTTTCTTAGTTTATACTATTCATACGTGTCATTGTTTACATAAGATGTCGCAAGACACACATTTTACTTATGTTCATTGCTCCACGCGAGCTTAAAAGACCAACCGCCGTCTTGTACAGTCGTATACCGCACTTAAGTATACACCTCTGATGAGCTCACAATAAGAGCGAAATGCTGCATTAGAGTTTCTTTTGTTGCGTGTGTACTTCTGTACAAGTTATCTTGGCTTTATCGGCAACTTAGATAGCGCTTTGCACTTTAACACACACATGCCGTTACAGATAACTGTTGGCATTTTTCTTAGTTTCTACTATTCATACGTGTCATTGTTTACACGAGATGTCGCAAGACACACATTTTACTATTAGATGTGTTATTGTTAATTGATAAATCGCAAATAAAAGGCATTGTTCCAACCTTTACCTAAATTCTAAAGTTAGTAACTACTAACACAAATCAAAGATACCAACTTAAAATAGAGAACAAAACTAACACTATTGTAAAGTGTTTAACATTTTTTTATTAATGCACATTTTCTCTGTTGTAGAAAAAGTATAGTCTGCAACACGTTTGGAATGGCTCTTCCGCACTTATAAAGTCACACTCGCCTTTGGCTCGTGTGACAAACATTCCACTTTTGCGAAATATGCCATATTCCAAACTTGTTACAGAATATACTATTCCAAACTACGCTCTACAAAAGTAGTGGTGTTAGTATTAAAAACTAAGTCCAGAAATCTATCATCACAGTTCTTAATAGAATGAAATTGAGACATATTCTACAGATTTAAATTTTCACAACACTTTTCAACACAGATTAAGTTTTTGTCATTCACTGAGAGGATGTTGTCTTCAAAAGTATTCCAAACTAGGTGTTGCAAATTCCAGTCACCCACTAATAGAAGGTCAGCGTTTAAACATGATTTCATCCATCGTACTACTTAATTTGTCGTAATAATCTGTACTGCTGTTTGACGAAAAGTAGGAACAACCAAGAATAATATTTTTATATCCAACGTTGCATAGAACAAATAGTTGCTCAACTTCATTGAAAGATGTAGGAATTATTTTAGAAAAATACTTATTATTGACGGCAATTAGAGAGTTTTCTGTCGAGTCAACCAAAAAAAAACGACAAGTCATGGATTAATATGAAAAAAAAACAAAACTTTGTTAGTTCAACGTTATTTAATATAAAGAAAAAACTTTAATAAACTTTAAAAACCACTGGTAAAATGTCTTTTAATTTTTTTGGCAAATCTGTAATTAAAATTTCAATATCTTTTGTGTGTCTACTTAAAAATATTTTTTTAGCGATTACTTCAATTATGTTTTATAGTAGAAGGGTCTTATTTTATGGCCGTCAAGGAATCATTTTCGATTATTACTAGTGGAGACGTTTAAAAAAAATGTTGTCAAATAATGTGGAAATATAAAAAAATCTTTTAAAAGTGCATCTATGACGTTTCAAAAAATCCGCAATAGTATAAAGAGCTGCGACTTAGAATCGAATAGATAGTTCAGAAAATGTTATTCGTTAACCTTTTTTTTGAAAAATCACAAAACATTTTTTCTCTTGTTAACATCAGCATACTTTAACAATTTATTAACAAAATCTTCATTTTACAAAAAAAATACTAAGAGCACTAAATTAAAATTTAAATAAATATCAACAAAAAAAGAAAAAAAAATCCTCAAAGCATATACAATTATTTTTATCTACGTTTAACCTATCATCAGTACATTAATTAATAAATAATTGTATGTGAAAAGCTACTTTTAAATAAATCGTGCGTAAAAACATAAAATCGTGTGTAAAAGTCCAATGTAATTTAAATGGGAGTTTTATTATTAAATGATTTTTGTTGTCAAAGTTACCTGGCAACGTTGACTCAAAATTAAACAAAAGTAAAACCGAATGCCTTTATCTGTTGTAGTCAATGTTTTAATTTCCAAGAATTACTTTTGACGTTGATAAAATATTATATGAGACACGTGTGTGAAAGGCTTTTATGCACTCCTTGCAGCTAGAACACTCACGTACGGCTCGTGGTTTAAACTCCGCAACTTGTGCATAAAAGCTTTACTTCACACACTTGTATTATAAATATCTCCAAACAATTAATATAACAGTAGTAATACTTAAATTAAAACATTTATATTTATTGAAATTATTTGCTGCCATCATTATACGATAAATGATAAATCGCGGCTTCGAATGTCCAAGTAAAAAGTGAGAACTGATGAATAAACATGTTCGTTAATCAGTAGATCGGATATAAGTCTGCGATCATGTAGTGTACTGACATTAAGAGTTGCCATAATATCGACGTATTGCCGTTTTACATGTAATCCGTCACTTTTATATTCCATAACCCTCAAGAACTTGTTTTAAACATTTTCAATTTTATTTAAAGATAACAAGGTATACGGTGTCCAAAACAGTCGAACAATACTTTAAGTTACATCGTACAAGAAAACAATACAATACTCTGAGACAGTTAATACTGAAATTACTAGCCGTACGCCAAATATAACCCTACTTTTGCAAACTTATGTTTCATATATTTATAACATGTGAACTAAAATTTAATTGTTGGTCAAAAATTACACCGAGGTCCCGAACCTCATATAACTTTAGCAGTATAAACAAATCCCCACTATAACTTTGGATTGTGAATGATCTAGATTTATTAAAAAATATATTATTACACTTTGATAAGTTCAAATGCAATGTATTAGTTTTACACCAAGTGTAAATCATCTTGCAGATCATAATAGTCTTCAATAGCGTTTATAACTTGGAATAATTTTAGATCTCCGCAAACATCAATATTTTGTTGTGTCTGACAATGCTCTGAATGTCGTTGATAAAAAAGTTAAATAAAATAGGACCACAATTTGATCCTTGTGACACACCCGAAGAAATCTCTATTTGACTAGATTTGCTGTTATTAACTTTAACTATTTGAAATCTGTCAGATATAAAACAACTAATCAAATTTACAATATCGTTACTAAATCCATACACATTTAATTTATTTATTAGAATTGAGAAATCGACTTTGTCAAACGCCTTGGAAAAATCAGTATATATATTATATACCTGTTTTCCGTTTTCTAAAGCGTAAGACACAAATTGCCTGTATTCTAGTAGATTTGTTAGAGTAGATCGACCAGGCACATATTGGGATTGGAAAATTATTGAGGTAGTGATCCATCTAAGTTGTTCAGCAACTAATTTGTTTAACATTTTTGGAATGACGGATTGTATAAATACTCTTCGATAATCTTTAATGTTGTTCACCTTTAAATTTAAAAATTGGAACCACAGAACTATCACTCCACTTAGCAGAAAAAGTTCTTGTCATAAGTGACATCGAAAACAATAAAAGAATTGGTTTACATAGAGAGAAAATACATTTTTTTTATAAAAAATACACGTCCGATAAAGAAACAGTAAATGAATACTAAGTGATCACACAATCCCTAACTACAATGTCACTATTCACCTTCGGAAGTCGATTGTATACCTTTTAAAAATAGCTTGCAAACAGATTTACAATGGCTTGTCTATCTCTTGCTAGCCTTCATATTCCATGCAGTCCGGAATAAAGTTATCGGCTTTTAAAGCTTTGCATATTCTAAAAAAAATTGGGATTGACCTGAAGGTTTGCATCCATCGATTGAAGGTAGTCATTGTACAACTATTGGCATGTAGTGTACATTTAGTTCGAAACAAGAAGAACTTGTTGTAATTATTGGGATTGCCGCTTTTTTTATATTTGGTGTGAGCTTTTTTCTTATCTTTAATAAGATTACATTACGTAGGTGACATCCACTGAGGAAAATAACTATGGAACCTACTAATGAAGGTATATGGAATGAATCTATCTATGCCCTCGTATATGACTTGATAAAATTTATCTACAGCCTCATTTACATCCAAAGTATTTAAAATTGAGGCCCATTGGAAGAAATTAAAAAAATGGTCAATTACTTCAGCGTCGGCCATTTGGAACAAGTAACGATTTTCCTGACTATACAACTATTTTTATAGGCATTTAGATAGCGTATGTCAAATGATAAATGTTCTCATTAAGCAAGCAGTTGCTAAAGAATAAGTCTAAAAAAACACTACGTAAATTTGTTAGTGTTGCATTGATTTAAACTAAAGAAATTGTAACTCAAAATTAACGTATCTGCACTAACGTCCGAAGATTTTAAGGACCTATAGACAAAACCATTATTATTTCACTTAAATGATGGCAAATTATAATCACCACATATAATCAATTTATGACTGTTATATATATTTTACATTGATGTCCTCCAATTCTTGGCAGTGTCTATTATAAACAACTTTATTAGACCTAAAAGGTACATAAACCAAACCGATAAAAACATTGATATTATTAATGGAAGTGCTTACATATGAATGCTCAATTAAATTATTACAACAAATAAACTGAGAAGGAAAACTTTTCTTCATTCTTCATTAACAAACCACAACGTTTAGACTTCTTTTTTATTGTTCGATCATCTAAATACATTAATTGCTCTTGATTATTCGTTATTTCCTTATAAAGCCATGTTTCTATAATAATAATCACATCAAAATTATTAATAAGTACTAATGACATAAAATCGTTAAGTTTAGTTCTTATCCTCTGCAGTTTGGATAATAGCATATAATTAATTTTATAACCACTATAGATTTATGTAAGATAATATAAGAACGACTAATTAATGTTTCGTCAATACGTGATGTGTTTGACAAAACTTGCCAAATTAAAAATAATATTTAGTAGAATCTGAACTTTTAGTTAATATTTAAATCCGTTTCTTTGTTTTCTAAAAGTTTTTATCAGTGTGCGTTGTGAACATTTTGAATTTACATTTTGTGTAGTTTTACTACTTAAATAGATAATTTATCATCAAAAACTGATGTTTGTTAAAACAAACAACTTTGTTGTGTCTTCATTAAAGTAAAAAAGAAAATGTTTGTAGTAATTTCTATAGTATTTCGTTTATATTCAAATATGGATTTTTTAAGAACAAAGATTATTTTAAAATTGTTATCAGATGGTATGTACACGGTTCACGGATGGGAGCGTTGTCTTACTCGACCTAATCATTTAATCAATAATTTGACGAAAACTTTTCTGTGTTTACATATTTTATACAATATTCAGGTAAACACTTAGTTTCTAAACGTTCAAAGTGCGTTCCATTGAAACGTGAAACATTGTGGTAACGTAAAATTGTTTCAAAACGTTCATTGGAACGTACATTTCAGAGAGAAAGAATAGAAGAAAGGCAACGAATTTGTTGTGTGCGAACTGCCAGTATAAACAAGTTCCTGTTTTTCAAGTACAACTGACTGATATACTTCGATAAACAGTTTGTTGCGGTAGCTTTGTAATGAGTTTTAGGAAAATCTGAAGAACAACAAATAGGTCATGATTATGCAATTGAGAATGTATAAAAAATGAAAAAAGGCTTAAATGATTCATTTAACTCGTTCCTGCCTGACATTGATTAAAAGAAAGAAAAGAATCGGTTGCATACATAGAACATTTGAATTGTAACATAAAAGTATTTTTACAGCGTTCTGCATGTTACATTTCGAACGGACGTTCTTAATCGCTTTAAAAACTCAAGGAAAACGTTCCTAGAACGACAAATATAAGCCTTCACAAAACGTCACTTATGTTCCAGCATAGCAGTGTCCGTAACTTATTTAAAACGATTCAAAAACCGGTAAACATGAATTACTTTGGAACGTCCTCAATCTTTGCGTTTTACGCATGATTTGAAACATCCAAATAAAACGTTCCACGCGGGTCAAATATATTCCTTAACTGAAACGTCTTTATGTTCCAAAAACGTTTTGTTCTACCTGGGATTTGTTTAAAGAAACTATAGATTTTTTATTTAACCTGCCGAGTAGCATTGAACGTAGAGTTGCATCATAATTCTTTCAAATACTGCTGATTGTGGTTAACCTTTACAATACAGTTAATGGTTTAACAATAGTCTGAACAATGATAATGTCTAAATTTGACAATCATGTGATAAAACATGGTTTCATTTGTAAACAATTCAAATTCTTATCTATTGAAAATTGGAATATTAGTTGCATTTGTATTGTCGAAAAGTAAAATAACTGACGCACTCTTAATAATGGTGATCATTGAACAATGTATAGAAAATGCAGGATAGTCAGATAAATAATGGGTATCTTCAACAAGAATCTTCTCCACATAGAGTTAATGCAAATATAGTTTTTTTTGCGACAATGCTTAAGTCAACAATTAATTAACAAAGAAATGTAGCCAGCACACTCTCCTGATTTGACATCATTAGATTCTTTTATTTGAATATTTGAAGAATAAAATATTTCAAAATTGTTTGCACACGTTGGTAGAAAAGCAATTATAAGCAAAATACAAAATATTGAGTGGTACACTTTGGTATCTGTATTTGAAAATAAGAAGACAGGAGCTAATTTAGCAAATGATAGCGCTCATTTTGAGCATTTATTTTAATTGTTCTAGTAATTTTTTTAAATATGTAATAAATCAACATTAACTCAGCAGTAATTGTAATTAACAGATAGTTTTAATTACATTATTTCAAACCCATCTCTAAACAAGGGGCTCATTAAATCTAAAGGTGCACCATCAGTTTTCCGTATAATAATTTTTGGAAAAGCCCATCTGACCGGCTAGTTTCTTCTACACACGTTCAGTTAAACGACAGGCGATCGCCGTCAGTTTTGGAAAACTGAAAGTGGTAATCCGTACTATATTGGACGACCGGTAAAATTTTCTTACAACTTCTAAGTTAATTGCAGTGTAAACAATGGCAAATCAGCCCATTTAAACATTTATCAAAAACATCTATCGAACGTATAAAAGAATAAAAATTAATTTTTGTGGAACAACTATAGCGTTTTTTAACCAATTATTTGTCCATGCTGTTTTACTTTTTTGTTGTCCGGTGTGATAAGTTTGTTCCAAACTGCATCAGAAATGATTTCTTACATTCTTGATTCTGCGCAGTAAGATATATATGCTTTCCAACCAAGGCAATTAACAATTAGTAAACAATTTGTTTTCTGTTCCAACCACAATTTAAACCTGTTTGAGAATTGTCAGAACGAATTGCGGATTTTCGTCTGACCATTCACTTGGTGCATGTGTATATTACTGAGTTAGTTTGTCGGATTACACAAGGCAATATTTTTAACTTTGAAAATTATTTCATATTCATAAAGTTGTCTTTCTGGTTATATTTGTTCGTGTTGTTTTGAGTAAAATTGAATATGAGTGAACAAAAGCATACTGAAACTGAAAATGAAATTAGTGAAATATCGTCCGTAGAAAGTGAAGATGATTATTATTTAGAATTTCTATCAAACGAGCCGAAAATTAAATTATGTAAATTAAATAAAGTAGGGTTATACCTAGGTTACAGTTATTACAATTTTCTTCTTAAAAATTACATGTTTGCATGTGGTTTGGAGGTAAACGGTGTTGGTTGGTAGATGTGATCGGATATAAACGGTGTTGGTAGGTAGGTCACAGTTATTACAATTTTCTTTTTTTAAAAGTTTTCATGTGATTTGGGGTAAACGCTGTCAATTGGTAGGTTTTATCGGTTCACCATGCTATCTAAAATTTTGTTGTTGTTTTTTTTTTGGTATGAGCAGTATTTTTACAAAACCAAATTATGAAAGAAAACTATTAAAATTTTAATTATTAAACAATGTATGCAATGATTACTTACAATGAGTGTTATGAATGTAAAAGAAACTTATTTTGTTTTTCATGCATACCTACATATGAGCATGTACAGTTGACAGAAGCAAATATGCAACGTGGTGGGCCGGTACAATGTCGCTGTGCTCTAAGTTAGTACACTCAGAGAAACAAATAAGTAGAAAACTAAACGAAAATAACAAGCTTGGGGAGCAAAACAACAAAAACAAACTTTTCGGCGAGTATAGCTACGGATTTGTATTGTGATTGGTGGATTGCATCCCCATTATAAATTTTTAAATTTAGTTGGCATATTTTCCGATACGATTGCCGCACGCGTCCAATTGTCACGCGTCTAATTGTTGCACGCGTACAATTTTCACGCCTCTAATTAATATCGTCCAATTGACAAACATGCAATTGACCGCGTCCAATCGGTTTAATGTAACAATAAGTTCTATAAATAAAATTATTCGTCGAGTTACTATGTTTTTAAATAATCTGTCCCTAGAAATAAAAAAATGGCCAAATGAAAATGAGAAAAGAATCATCAAATATTATTTTCAAACTAATGGATTTCCATTGTTTCCATGTTATTGATAAGGATAAATCTGAAAACGACTCTTTCATTTTATAATAATTTGGAAAAAAATGTAGAAGATATTATCTGTTGGGAGATAGTGGTTACTGTTTGATTTTCTCATTTGTTAAGATTTTATAAAGATAGAGGAAATTTAACCAGACGACAACAAAATTATAAATATTTTTAAAAATTGGTCATAGTCATAGAGCATTGTTTTGGGGTATTAAAACAAAAGTTTCAACAGATTGTTACGGTTTTATTTCCAGTATTTAGGACGTATGTCGTAAGCCGTCTTAGAACGTGTGTCGCAAGTAGTATGGTGCGACGAAAAGTCGTATTTGGCGCGCACGTTGCTAATTTTCTATTGGTGGAAATTAAATTTGACTGAATTTTCGAGACGGACAGCGGACATTTTTCTTTCTCGTTTGATACACGTGGGTGTTTTAGCATTTTCTCTGAAGTGAAATTCTCACCAAAAACTATTTAATGTGGGTTTCACAATTTCCAATACAAATTGGCGTTTACGTTTAATCTGGCTACATTCACCGTGAGTATTTGGGTTTCTTTTCCTATTTGTTTTAATTCTGATTGCTACATATGCTTTTAGCACGTTGTGTTCGGCATCATGTGCTTGTTGTGTACGATACTGGGATAACTCTCGAGGGTACTGAAGTAGCTAATTAAGAACCTTCCCTATAAATGAAAGACAACACCACGGTTTCGCATTAATTAAGCCGCAGACCAACGGTGAATACCACGTCTACAGAGGTTGGTTATGTTGCATACTTTCAGCGAGGGAGCCGTTTGTGTGCTGTTTTTTTGCACACCACCCCTAAGAAGAATCCCTGGGTCTATCCACCTTCTCCAAACTGTCAATACCGTCGCTAGCAGAATACCTTTATTCCGGAACTACACTCGACGTTTACAGCTAAGTTTTAGTATTTAAATCACTAACTTATAAATAATAATGCGTATGAAGCTTGAGTACAGATGACATAAAACGGCTCGATAGTTAATATTTAACTAACTTTTATTTGGTGTACTTTTTTCAACCGGAAGTTTGTTTAAATCAGCTCAATAAAGGCTGGGGCGCTTAATTTAGAGCGGTTGTCGCAAACACAAAAGGCCTTTTGGGTTTGCGGGAGGTACTTACCTTTTGTTTTGTTGTTTAGATTTGAGTGTAACTCCCCGTGCGTAAATGATGTGTGTACGCAGAGTCTATAGCCATTTCTTAATTTGAATGAAAACTCTTAACTCAAGCGTTTAACTAAAGCACTAAAATTCGACATCTTAACTAAACTTGATTTATTGTGCGAGGCTGCTGCTAACGCTCGTAACTATATGCAACAATCTTTCTATTTCTGTCATATTCTCATAATATTTTAAGATTTGTTTGTTATACTGTATTGTTTGTCTTTTTCCTCTCTCTCTCTCTCTCTTCTCTGGTTTGTGTTTGATTTGGCATATTAGATTTTAAGTAAAACCTGTTGATCTCCTGTTGGTCGGTTTATTTTTTTCTTTATCCAGCAGGTGGCGCCTAGTTAGACCAGCAGTCAAATTCTTATAGTTATTCAGGAATCCACGCAACTCTCTGACGAAAACGGACGCTGCTGCTCTAACTACTATAAATATTTTTATCCTCCACAATTAAGTGCGCTACATCGGGCCAAATTCCTTTATTTTTTTCTAGGTTGTACCGCTAGAGCCGTCGCTTCTTTTGTTATTTTGTAAACTACAACCGTTACAAGATGTACCATGTAAAACTGAGGAACATTAAATTAATTTGCAATTTTCTCAGAGCAGCCTGTGTACTGCATAACATTTCATTAGAAGTCATTACTGTTTTGGACAATGAACCAGTGGCAGTAGAGGAAAATAATATTGTTGTATCTCTAATACTCTCGAAACTGTTGCGCAAATAGTTTTTTGCTGCTTCATGACCTGTAAAGATTATGAATAAATGACAAATTATTAAATATGTTAAAAATATGTAAAAGTTTGTCTATTCTTACCAATTAAAATCGTTGAATGCTACTCGTAATAGGTGTAGCATTGTCTCAAACCCAATCGTCTGGTTGAAGTGGTTTATTGTAGTTCCTCACAATACTCTCTACCAATAGAACTACACTACGACTACACTTATAAAATTCACTGCATCCTCATTTAATTTAATTTCAACTGTAGAAACACATACATTTTTACAAATCTAATTTTCAAATTCTACGCCTACGTTAGACAAGTGGTCAACTGATTTGGCCTATCAAAGCGGTTTTAGACGTACTTTTATTTAAATTTTGAATACACATCCTTCAAGTAAATAATAACAATTTACCGCCACCTAGTAACAGTTTTAGATTGGTAGATTCTTACTTATATCGGCGCTGCTCAACGGTTAAGATGGCAGTGAACTAATGTTGGAAACCGTGCTCAGTTAGAAGGTAAATGTACTGGTACTATTAGACAAAAAGGGCACTCATACAAAATACTATAAAGTTCATCCAGTAATATGGTACAAATTGTGCAAAATGCAAGAAACTTTTTTAGATTTAATAGCACCTAAGTGTGCAGAAACGAAAAGGCCAATAGGAGGTAAAAATATAAAAAGGTATTTAAGTCAAATTACAGCTAAAGTATGAGAGATACAAAGAAATATTAATATGTTTTTTTATTAGCAATTTAATAAGCTATATATTTTTATTCAACCTATTTTTTGTTTAGTAATAATAGTTGCGATATATAGATTTAAAA
Source organism: Abscondita cerata (assembly GCA_030710515.1). Classification (NCBI taxonomy): domain Eukaryota; kingdom Metazoa; phylum Arthropoda; class Insecta; order Coleoptera; family Lampyridae; genus Abscondita; species Abscondita cerata. The sequence continues at coordinate 113,581 of JALBCR010000012.1, forward strand.
ACTGAAAAAGTAGTTCAAGAAAGCGGTGACGCAACAGATTTTGACAAGACTTTTAGCATGTTTAATGGAAAACCCAATAAAAATAAAAAATAAAAAACTTTAAATTGAGGGATTTTTTTAAAAAAAAAAAAAAAAAAAAAAAAAAAAATAATTTTTAAATTTTTTTTTTAAATAGTGTTTTTTTTTTTTTTTTAAATATTAATATAAATTTAAAATTAATTAAAAATAAATTTTTTTACTTTTTTTTTTTTTTTTTTTTTTTTTTTTTTTTTTTTTTTTTTTTTTTTTTTTTTTTTTTTTTTTTTTTATTTTTTTTTTTTTTTTTTTTTTTAATTTTTTATATTAAATTTTTATTTTTAAGGGGGGTTTTTTAATTCAAATTTTAGTATGTATTTTCTTAGTTTGCTCTTGAATATATATTTGTTTTAATTTTTTTTTACAATTTTAGTATGTCTTTTGGTTTGCTCTGCATCAATTTATTTTATATATTCCCTGATTTATCACACATTTCTATTGGGTCTTTCGAATTGCCTAAAAGATTTTGCAAGTTGTTACTACTAGAAGTTACTGTTTTATAATCAAATTTTGAAAATATTTTTGAAGACCTTTTTGTGTATGTGGGATAATTTGGTAATTTGACATATTTCTTATCTATTTTGCTATTACTAGTTCCTAACGTTGTAATGTTTCTAATGTTTAACTTATGTTTATGTTTTCTAATTATGTTTGTGACAATTGATTTCTGAAAACCATTGTATGATGCAATCTGCTTAATATTTCGCAGGTTTTGTTTTGACAATGGGATATGTAATAATCTGTGAATCAAAAAGTTGAAAATGCAAGTTTATGTTGAATACTATGGTTGGAATCATTTGTTATAAACCTCATAGTGTTAGTGTCTTTACGATAAATATCTATATCTAGTTTGTTGCCATTTCTTGTCACTAAATTGTCTAAGAAAGGTAACTTAAGGTTTGCTTCTGTTTCATAGGTAAACTTGATTGTCTCAAATTTTTAATTTGAAATTTTTATAAATTGCTGAGGGCTGTAAACTTTAGTATCGATGACTGCAAAAGCATCATCTACATATCTACACCAAATTCTAGGAAAGTATTCTAAATTATTTTTTAAATCAGTTTAAAATTTACCCATGAACAGGTTAGCCATAAACGGAGATAAGCTGTTACCCATTGTTGTACCATGATTTTGTTGATAAATATTATTGTTAATTTGGAATTAGGTTTGACTCATACATAATCTTGCTAATTTATTAAAATTATCTACTTTGGAATTGTCTAAATGATTTTGGTGTAACATACTTTCAAATAATCTAAAGTGACATCTATCGGAACGCTTAGAAACAACAAACAGACATCGAATGAAACTAAAAATTTCGTTCTCAGTCAGCTCAATGTTTTTAATTTTTTAATAAAATCATATGAATTTTGAACACTGAAATGTGATTGTTGATATTGAAAACTGTTGAATTTTTTTGACAACCATTTAGATATCAGGTAAGTTGGAGCATTAATACCTGAAACAATGGGTCGCATTGCTTTTTTTACGTTTATGTTTATGTATCTTAGGCAAACAATACATTCTAGGAAGAACCGGGTTAGATACCGTTAGTCTAAACCTAAGTTGTTTTGGTATAATAATTTTACATTCTAATAGACTCTACGGGTATCAGCAATCATTTTGGGAAGAGGATTTTTAGATATTAATGAATAGGGGCCTTTATTAAACCATCGACTCAAAATAATCTCTTTGTCGAAAATAACTACTTTATTGCCTTTATCCGCTTTGAGATAACAACAATTTTTCTCTTTAAGATGTTTAACAATATTTATTTCTCTCAAATTAAATTTAAATTTTGGTAACTGTTGAATATTATTTGAAATTTGAATTTTACAGGCATTCCAATGAATTCTTTGGATATCATTTAAAAGTTTGATCGAACTTTCAATTCCTACAATAATCTAATCTATGGGTGCTTTGTTAAATTTGAGGTTACATTTCAAGCCTTTATTCAACAAAGTTAATTCGTTATTGTTAAAAATTTTCGAGGATTATTTACCACTAATGTTAGGTTTTTGAGAATCAAGTCTGTGCACTCTTTTTCTTTTAAATAATTCTGTAACCTTTCGTTCTGGGTCTTTATTTCATTATATGGTGCAAAAACTTAATCCATTCTACATACTCGTCATCATTTAATCTTAAAATCAGTTTTAAATGTAACTCATATGCTTCTAACTCTAATTTAACTATTTTACCATAATTTATTTTCCAAATCTAACCATTTACGCTTAGCAAATTTAAGCGCTTTTACATTTATTGTTGCCCAATAAACATGTATACAAAAAATTCAGATTTCTAACAATTTATGGTTTTATTTGTAGAAAATTGGTCTAATCCGACTGAACTATACATAAGGAGAGAATAGTTAGCAAAATTGCATTAAATTTGAGTCCCAGCCGCTTTGAGTGCCAAAAGGCCTGTGTTCCCAGGGCCTTAATTGTACGTACACGTCTATACGAGAATTTCATAGCCTTAGTGGATCAATTCATTTTTTTTTTATAGTAAAATTCCTATGTTGCGTCTTGCCAGACACACGATATATACCCGACAACAACCTTCAGCTATCTTTTATTTTTAATTTTTAAATTTATAAGTCAAAACATAACTTCTTTAAATTAATTACCATAACATTTACTTCATGTAATTTTTACATTGTATTTTTAACTGCAATTATCTGATCTGAGAAAGGTTTAATTTTAGTCTTTATAAATGATCTATTGCGACTTTCATAATAATAACTTTCAATTAACTACTTTAAATCTTCATCATCAATGTCAGAAGAGCATCGCCGTTGCAGTAGTATTATAATAAAGCATGATTTATTACAAAATTATTAATGCAGCTATTAAAAAAAAACATTTTTTTAATTTATTGTATTTTACGAAATGTAAACGTAATTCATTACTACTTAAAGGGAATCTAATTAATACTATTTGAATATTTTTATTTTCTGAACACCTAAAGATAGTTTATTTTTTTCTATTTTGCTGCAAAAGTGATTTCATAAAGTTTACTTTATAAAACGTAAATGACGTCATTTGCGTATTATAAAATCCTTTATTTCCCGCAACTTTTAACATTTAACAGTTGGTAACAATGAGTAACTAAATATTGACATTTGTGGTTTTAACAGATTTATACTAACTGGAATGCCATTCTAAATGTATGTATATGCGCGTGAAAAACATTAGATTATCATAAGGTCTAAATTCGCATACTGCGGGATTTACGACATGCGCAACAAGAAAGTCCTTTAAGTTTGACGTTAAACGTTAATTAAACACAGCTGTGATCATACTAACCTTACATTATTGTTTATCTTGTACTCTAAAATGCGAATTTGTGCAGTTTGTAACAAATGGATAATAAGGATATATCAAAATTTAGGTAAGACTTCAAACTTAGAAAATGTGTTTTACTAATTTTTATTTTTTTTAGAATTATGCAGCAGCGATTACAACCCTGGAAGCAAGTCATTAGAAAACTGAATGAGAACGAGGAGATATGATTAGAAAAATGTAAATCAATTTTGTTTAAAAACCAGAAGGTAGTGGGTGCAATTACTTAAAAATACTACAATCCTCAACATATCGCTAAATAGTGAAAAATTGCATCTGCCTATTTATAGTGCAACTGTTTGATCGCTTGCATAAATCAGGATGTTCCACGATTAGATGTACATGCTTAAGTATGGGTTCTTGACTTTCTTTTAAGGTGAAAATTTCCAATAAACATGTATTTTAAAATCAACCGTTACAAAGTTATTCAAAGTTATTATGTTCAAAAAATAACATTAAGTGAGTAAACAATTTTATTAAATAAGTAGGTACACCAGTTAGTTTCACAAAATTAAATGCGCAGCTACATGTCATTTTCAAAATGTTCTCGCCTTTCATGATATCGAGATAACAGAGCTCATAACAAAAATTCTTCTTACAGATGGGGCTACGTTTAACCGAGAAGGAATAGCAAACAAAAAAATTCACATGTTTGGGCGCTTGAAAATCCACATGGATCCAAAGAATCACACTTCCAACACCGTTTTTCTATTAATGTCTGGTGCAATATTATCTTGGGAATAAATTGATTGGGCTATATTTGTATTTGAAGATTGCTTGACGTAAATGCCAATAACTTTGTAGCGATTGATTATACACTACATGCTTAATGCAACTTTTCTGCTTAAAAGAACTTCAAGAACTCATACTTTAGCTATGTACACCCAATTGTGGGACCCCAGTATATAAATTAAATTTGTTACTGCATCTCTTGTACATTTTTGTGTGTAACTTCTAGATTAATAAATTTGTAACTTATGTACAATTTTCTAATGTAAAGCAAATTAATATCCAATTCAAAGTTTCCACCAAAATTTCTTCTAGTGCGCATGTGGGGAAATCCCGTGCGCGGGTCGTATTTAATCATATTCATATATAGTTCAAGTATCGAATTTGTGTACATCGAAAATAAAATACTGAGAAAAACTGGTGAACGTTTCATTTATTAATTGTTATCTTAGGAACATAAGTGTAATAAGTAACATATTAAAAAAAATAGGTGTAATAATAATAATATTAAGTTTAGAAACATATTTGTAAAGGTAAGTACAATTTAAAAATAGAGTTATTTATTTATGGTGCAATTATTATACACATTAACAGTGACATTGCTTGAATCCTTGGTATGAATTGTAATTCCTAGAGTATTTTGAACATTAATAACATCATTAGATACTTCCAGAGAAGAAACATTAGATATTTGAGCGATTGGCTCTTTATTCGCTGGACAAGAAGAGGAGCAAGTAGCTTGTTCAACAACATCTGTGCTACATCTAGTTTCTTTTTTATAGAAGTATCGATGTTGCCTTCTGCTACAGTAGAACTTTTCCACCTTCCATGCCTCTTAATGGTTATTAAATCCCCCTTGATTAGCTAGTTCCGTTACACTGCTTCTACGGAAACAATGGCCAGTGTAAGCATCTGCATTTGGTAATTTTAAGAAACTTGCAATAATTTTAGGCATTTGACCGCTTTTATTTATAGGTACCTATCGGCAATAGCCATTTCTATATGTCATGAAGAACCTATCATTTTTGTATTTGGACGCACATTTACATATTTTTTATTAAACTAATCCATAATGGATTGGTAATTGCAAACTGTCGAGCAATATTATTTTTGATTTTTGGAATGTTAATCAGAATAACATCGTCTTCTTTCAAAACTACATCTTTTGTTGTCATTTTGGTAATTTCATCTGTTCTCAAAGCACCATTGTATCCAACAATGAGTACCACCTAGAAGAAATGGATGGTATAAAATGGAAAAAGCTTATGAAGATAAGGAAAATTATATTTAAAATGTAAAATTCTATAGCTATACCTTGATTGCCAGGTACATATTGTCATCAGCGAGTTCGATAAAATTGTTAATATTGTCAATGTCTAAGATTTGGGACTTCTTTGTTTCATAGCCTTTTGAGCAGTTTTTTAAAAATGCTGTTAATTTACAGAAATTCAATTGACATTGTTGTATACTTTATGCAATTCCAACATGGAATACTTCGACCATAATGACGAAGCCTTGTATTTTTGTAAGCAAACTGAAGTAAGCCAACATAATGTTTTCAGATATTATCAAAACATTATTCTCTTTTAGCCATTTGGAAAAAATTTGAAACTCCTTTTCGTAAATTAATCGCGACTTTTGGGGCAAAAGTGCATAATGAGACTCTTCGGCCAAAGCTCGCAATTCAGGTGGAGTACTTGAAATAGCTTCGTTACTCATTATAAGCAAAAGAAACAGAATGGAATTAAAGGAAAAAATGATTCTGAATTAACTTGAAGAAGTAAGCAAATGCATATATGTTTTAAAACTTTAAATTTTGAAACGTCAAAATTCAATTTTTACGAACATTGTTACCAACTAAAAATGCAAATATATAAAATCCCTATATTTTGAAAATTTCGATAAAACTATGAAATATTTGTTTAAAATAAAGGCAAAATAGAAAAAAATAGTATATGAAATTCGTAACATACTTACTAAAAAAACGTTCCAGTTCAAAACGAGCCTAAAAGCACTCTGGAACTCGTGCTTTAAAATGAGCATTACTTTACTTATTTCATAATATACTATTATATTTTTTTCTACAAATAGCACTAAATATATCATTACAGAAAAAAATTAATTGTTGAAATTAGTGAACAATTAACATTCAACACATCAACCTTTGGGATCGGTTTAGATTAAATTTGTCGATAAAAAATTGGAAACAAGTTTATTTTAAGGGTGTTCTAAAGTAATTTGAATATTTTACCTCGATCCTCATAAACGTCAAACTTCAAAACAATATTTCGTGTAGAGCTATTTGATGTTAAATATAAAATCCCACGATTAGCAGATGCGGGTTTCAAAAAGTAAAATAAAAACATTTATAATCATACCTAAAATCGGTTACCTTACATTCAAAACGTATTCTAAATAAGAATAGAAGTTTTATGGCGCCCTTAGGACTTACATTTGTTATATCTTGTCGGTCTGCAATATAAAGATCCAAGAAACATTTCACTGATATATGTAAGGCAATAATTTACTACTGTTAATGTCTCTATCTTCTATTTTACGTATGCATCAATTCTTTTATTTATATCGCTCGTTAAGTTCTTATATAGTTTTAAATAGGTAGTTTATTTTACACTGTGTCTAGAATAAATAATTTGGCATATATCAGATTATTCCAGAACAAATTGAACATTTATCAGATTATGTCATTGAAATATATTACAGAGTAGTTTCAGAACGCTTTGATGTGCACAATACTGATTCTTAATGAAGTGAAAGTGTTTACTATGCTAACACTGTTTTTTGTTATAATTTGTTATATTTTGTAGACTTTTTATTCGATCAAGTAAATAATTAGTACATTTTTCTATTAATTGTTTTCTTTGTGGTTTAAGTTGTGTTAACAATTTCAATTGTCTCAAGCAATCAAACTATCACAAAAATATTGCAAAAACAATTTCTTTGGAAAATTTATATTTTGTATTTGGCAATAACATTCAAAAATGTATATTATTTAATCTGTTTAATTATAACCATTATGTACAGAGTACTACTAATATTTCAGACCATATATTGAAAAAATATTTATTTAATTGATCTACTGGATAAAGGGACAATTCTTGAAAAGGAATTTTAAAAAATGAGTTTGTTTTTTTTCGTAATATCACAAAATGGTAGACATTCTACATTTGCTTTTTTTTTATTATGATGGTAAACCCATACCTCCCTTACTGTAACAAATATACTGGGATAAAGTGTGTGGTGATTCACCTTTTACTGCAGTGTTAGCAAACCCGAGCCACCTCCTCCCAAAATGTTTTATACCATCATTCTAATTATAATATAATCCTATATTAAATATATAGGGTTATTCACGGTATACGACACAGAATATTACAGCCCAACTATTCAATAAGATTAGAAAAATATATTTGGAATGGATAGAGACCTATTGGAGTAATATTTTAAAATTACCTTCGAAATATACAGGCGTCCCAAAATACACAGAACGTATCAAAGTTGTGTTTTTTCTATAGAATGCCCTATATATTATTACATTTTCAGTTTCTACGTTTAATATAAGAATGGATTTTATAGGAGGTTTACCTTATTTAAACCTAAAGGTTTTTGAGATATTTTGTATTTTATGAAAAAGTCGTCACAATTTTACCGATTCATATCTCAGCAACTATTTTCTTTTTTTAAACTAAATTCGCATTAGTGAATTGATCAGATTTTATGTAGAACTAGTAAAAAATCCACTGTCATACACATGATGTGTACAAATTGAGATTAAACAATGACATATTTTAAAACGCAATAACTTGCTTATTTTAATTAGAACACCCTGTATTTTATGCCAACAGCAAATGTAATATGTAATTGTCCATCAAACAATACTATAGTGTCCTATAGCTAAATGATCACGTTTTTATGAAAAATGCAAGTTTTCATAATGAAGACTGATTTGTAACAATTTTAATATTTATCAAGTTAGCGATACAACTTTGACAGGTAAATATTATGCATTTGTAAGGAGGAGAAGATTTGCATTGTGTAAATTTCATCAACTGTACTAAATTTTAAGAGAAATAAATATGTATAGAGTTCACAAGAATTTAATAAACATACAAATTTACTTTATAATAATATCTCTTCCAATGAATTATCTGCTCCACGGATTAATTCCTTAGCTGTTTACAATATTGTAAAACATAAAGACTGGTGAAAACCAAAGAAACATTTGAGTATAAACTAAGTAATGCCAACAGATAATTGTAACGAGGATTGAACGTTTAAATTTAATTCAATCGTCGTTACAGTTATCTGTTACTTAGTTTATACTCAAATGTTTCTTTAGTTTTCACCAGTCTTTTATGTTTTACAAAATTGTAAGCAGCTAAGGAATTGATCCGTGGAGCAGATAATTCATTTGCAGTTGCTTGCGGTGTGCTCAAGCAGTGTCGGTTCTGTATTGAAAATGCTGGGCAGCAATTCGAAAACTTATTGTAGTAGTTTTGTGTTGATTTTTAATATTGTTCTATATTATTCATTGTTATAATATGTTTAATAAAGTTTGTGATACATTTGTAATACATTTTATAAGCATCATCTGCGTTTTCATTTCATTGCCTACATAATATTGCTATAGCGAGAAAAAAGTTAAACAAAACCGTTTAAAAAAAAAATATAAAATATTGGACTTAATATTGAAAATAAATATAGAGTGTTGTATATTTTTGTGAAGCTTGTGTGAAATTGAATAAGATTATATAAAATATATAGGGTGTCCTATTAAAAAAAATTAAACCTTATACTGTATCACAATAATAAAAATTTAAAATAAAAATCTGACTACGCCAATAGATTCTATATAAAAAAGTGCCTTCAGAATGTTCTTTTAGTTTTAAGATAATGCCTATAATAAATGAGCTACAGGCAATTTTAAAATGGTTCAAATCTAAAAACCACCCTGTAACTCTAAAACCAATTGAGATAGCCATGAATTAAATTCACCATTGTTATTTTCTTCAAAAATGAGCTCGCGATTGCTCGGTCAGATTTTCGATATTGGTTATACTTTCCGAAATACCCTATAATAGCATCCAGAATGAGACACCCTGTACATACTTACCAATAATATTAATTTATTTTTGTTATTGTCTTAATATGCACTATTAATTTTATGTTTAAAACCTTTAATTTAATTAAATACAGCAATCTTGGTACAGTTTTTTTCAGGTTTCTATGGTCAAAGATTTTGTTGTATTATATATTACAACAAAGGGTGTGTTCAAAATGAAAGGGCATGAGTACTCATTTCTTTACATTTCTATTATACATTATGTTTTGTTTATTTACGTATTATAAGAAAATTTATGAACATATGCGTTTGATTTGATAGATCGTATCAGAGTAACTTTAAATTCAACACACACCAATTTTTTAACTTTTTAGCGTTACAGGAATATCAAACAATTATGTTTTTTTCAATTTCAATTCTTGGTAAAATACTTGAAAATGTTGGAAACAACATTTTTTCCAATGTATTAATTGATCTTGAATTAAGAAAAACCCGGCACAAAGTAGGAGAACATATTGTGTTATTCTGGTGTTTCAAAAACATGTAATTTTTCCCTGTAAAGTAGGGCTACGAAACGGTAAAACCTGACACTAGTTATTAAAACGTGTCCGTGACTTTGTTTTAACATTCTTTCTATAAAAAAACCATAGCAGAGTTCTTGGTGATTCGATACAACAATTTTACCACAATAGAGTACAGAATGTTCTTAAGGAGCTTAAATTGTAAGGTAAATTACCAACAAGAAAATAACACACCCACGTCAACTAGTTGAAACAAAAGGCATGTAAAAAAGAAAAGAACTAAACTAAGTCTAAAATACAAACAGCACTATTGATTCATTGAAAAACACTTAAAACTTTCAAACTGCACCAAATTACTTATCTACAAGTAGTATTTAAAACCGGTGTATTTAGCTGTGGAGCTCTATCATTGACTCCAATATCAAGTGCATACAAACAATTCAGAACGAAGTGTTAAAAAACCTGAAAGCAGGATTCATTTTTAAGTCAATTCAGAAGATTTACAACTACTTGAAAACCAACACCATGTTCGTCTTATTATTATGGCTATGTAATATTTTGCGAGCAGCTTAGTGTTTTTCTATGTTTATTTAACCCGAATTTATTCAACTGAATTTAATTATTGCTTATTTATTCATTCTGCATATATAATACTTAATCAATATTTTGTATTCTCTGTCCTGATAATCTGTTTTTTCATTATTTTGTTTGCTATTTGTTTAACATTCTATATGTTTATTCATTGTCGTGACTGGCGCTTAGACCGGTACATTATATGTCGTCATGCAATGGCTGTGCTGTTACATTTTATGATATTAAATAGTGATGGATTAATTAATGTTGTGGCGTTTAGGGTGTATACTCTGAATTGTAGTTCGAACTGATTTCTGTTGTCGTACCTACTTTGTCTTATACGTGCGAAGTAGGTTAGTTTGCTTAGTAAGCAAGGCCGTTAAGAAATGCTGAACGCGTTTGCTTACTTGCAATCGTATGTTTTGATTTCCGCGTTTACTACGTAATACGCGGATGTAGAATTTGGGTTGATTGGGATGGGGTTGCGATGTTAACCTCCACAATGTATTTGTAATTTTTAATAATAAATTTTTTTTTTTGTTTTTATTTTAAAAAATTTTTTTAAAAAAAAAAAAAAAAAAAAAAAAAAAAAAAAAAAAAAAAAAAAAAAAAAAAAAAAAAAAAAAAAAAAAAAAAAAAAAAAAAAAAAAAAAAAAAAAAAAAAAAAAAAAAAAAAAAAAAAAAAAAAAAAAAAAAAAAAAAAAAAAAAAAAAAAAAAAAAAAAAAAAAAAAAAAAAAAAAAAAAAAAAAAAAAAAAAAAAAAAAAAAAAAAAAAAAAAAAAAAAAAAAAAAAAAAAAAAAAAAAAAAAAAAAAAAAAAAAAAAAAAAAAAAAAAAAAAAAAAAAAAAAAAAAAAAAAAAAAAAAAAAAAAAAAAAAAAAAAAAAAAAAAAAAAAAAAAAAAAAAAAAAAAAAAAAAAAAAAAAAAAAAAAAAAAAAAAAAAAAAAAAAAAAAAAAAAAAAAAAAAAAAAAAAAAAAAAAAAAAAAAAAAAAAAAAAAAAAAAAAAAAAAAAAAAAAAAAAAAAAAAAAAAAAAAAAAAAAAAAAAAAAAAAAAAAAAAAAAAAAAAAAAAAAAAAAAAAAAAAAAAAGGTCAAACCTATAAGAGACGAAAGTGTAATTATTAGCTGTACTAATGTCGATCATTCAGCAAAACTTATCAAAGCTGCTGAAAACAAATTTACTTTTAGTATAACGTGATACAAATCAAACCTACTCAGACTAGACTCGCATAGTAGGGCTATCAGAATATTTGCAACTTAATACCTTGTTAGAGTATTTAACAACATAAAATAGTGAAAAAAACCTTTCACAAATGAATCAACTTGTGAATTATTGTTTATAACTTCTTTGAAGAAAAACCTTTCAGTGTTTCAAGCTATTATCAGTACTGATGTTGTTTTGTATAGCAAACTTATTAAATCAAATCACATTTTGGTAGGTCTGGATGGCTTTAAATGGTATAGAACTTAAAAGATGCTGTACGTGTAATAGTTTTAATCATTTTTGTTTGTTGCTTAAGAAAAAGTAAGCCTGTGTGTTCTTAGTGTGCTCAAGATTATTTGGTAGCGGTTTGTACTGTAAATGCAAATGACTTTAAGTGTGTTAACTGCGAGTATTTAAAAACTGAGTAAAAGATTGACTGCAACATGGAACAGAGATGAGTGCACAGCTTATATAAAACTCTAACCAAGAGGAAAGAATCTATTTTTGGTATTCGTGGCTGCATCTTGAGCTCCAATAGTTCAAACACTTATAAATGCATCGAATTTGTTAATTAAGCTACAAAATTTGTCAACATCTAGCCAATTCATTTACTACCAAAATGTTCGTGGTTTGGAATTCAAAACCAAGACTTTCGGCTAGCAGTACTATCATCTAAATTTGATACGATAGTACTAACTGAAACATGGCTAGACTCATCAATATATACTTCTGAAATATTTTCTCAAAACTATGTATGCAGTTTACCAACTTATTGAGACAATTATCCTGCACATATTCAATACTGTCAATAGCTTTGCAACACTTTTATCAGAGACATATTTGCTTAAGACTCCTTATCGATGAAGTTTGGTTTTACATTTACCGTTCTATAATTTCACAAACATGTGCATGTAGAGTTTACAAAAAACATTTCGTTAAAGTGGTTCCGCTTCACCTCCAAAAGATCTTTTCAGAAGTCGGAATGTTTACTTTTTATAGTTTTGATTTTATCTTACAGCCTTACTTAAAGAATCTAACTTTAGAACAATGAGTAAATAATATTGAAAAACTAAAAAAAAATGCCAACAGTTAATTGTAACGACATGTGTGCGTTTAAAGTGCATAGCGCTATCTAAGCAGCTATAGCTTTAATGCTTGAAACACACTTGTGTCAATAAAACCAAGTAAAACTTGTACAGAAGCATAACACGCAACGAAAGAACACCTGATGCAGCATTTCGCTCTTATTATGAGCTCATCAGAGGTGTTAGTTTCTTAGTTTATACTATTCATACGTGTCAATGTTTTACACGAGATGTCGTACGACACACATTTTACTTATGTTCATTGCTCCACGAGAGTTTAAAAGACCAACCGCCGCCTTGTACAGTTGTATACCTCACTTAAGTATACACCTCTAATGAGCTCATAATAAGAGCAATTAAAGTGATTAAAAATTTCAACACATTATTTTGAAGATAGCAAACTTTCAACAGCATTTGTTGCTAACTTTATTAGGATATCAACTACTCTACCAACATAGCTTTAAACCAAAAAAAAAACACTAGATCAAATATTAACTTTCATTTCTTGAAGTAAATTTTTGCAAAATAGAAGAAATGGTATGAAAAACACGTGCCACAACTACTTTTTGTCGCACGAAGACAAAGTTTGCAGACCAACTGAAGGGAGATCTGCAATTGTCGGAGTGACACTTTTTTTTTAATATACTATTGTTACCAACGATAAGCGATGGAAATATACGTAGGGTAACAACTTCTCATTAGAATGTATTTCCCAGGACTTGGTTTTGTAAGCATTAAAAAAAATTTCATCAAGTTACACAATGGGTCATGTATACCATCTTTTATACTTAAAGACTGTGCATGTATATTTTCTAAACCGTTAACTACTATTTTTAACTTATCTTTAAGATTGAAACGCTTCCTAACTGCTGGAAATTATCCAAAATAATACCAATATACAAAAGTGATAGCAAATGCAGAATTGAAAACTATCGTCCAATATCATTGATTAACAACTTTACCAAAGTATTTAAAATTGTGCTACATGACTTGATATATTTTAAAGTGGAAAATGAAATCACACCGGTACAACATGTGTTTGTGAAAGGCCGCTCTACTATTACTAACCTATTTATTATTACCCAGGATATTGCTGTTGCATTAGACGACAAATCTCAACAAAATATTATTTATTTAGATTTTTCTAAAGCATTTGACAGTCTTAACCATGACGTTATATTAACCAAGCTGCTAACTTTGCATTTTCTGAACAGCTCTGTACATTCATCGATGATTACCTGTCTGAGCGGTTACGGTCACACATCTAAAATTAGTGCAACTAATAGAGGTGTTCTACAAGGTTCCGTCTTAGGCCCTCTTTTTTTTAACATTGCCATATATGACGTCATGAATAACTTAAAATGTCCTACTTTACTTTATGTTGATGATCCTAAATTACACTGTTGTATTAACTCTGTTAATGATTGCGAGGAGCTACAAAATGACCTAATATCCTTAGTGAAGTGGTGCAATGTAAATAAATTAAATTTAAATCTGATCAAATGTGTGACGATGTCCTTTTCTCTAAAACACAACATTCTTTAACATCCATATAAGTTGCGGAATCACGTTCTCGAAAGACCAAAGACTGTTAAAGATCGAGGCATCTTATTCGACCCACAATTATCATTTATTTGTATACCACAAGACCCTGAATGTAAATCAAGGTAAAGGTAGTAAGAAAAGATATGTTAAAGTCAAAATCTATGATATAATGTGTAATCATTTTAATGTAAGTTCTTTTCATTAATAATAAATTTAGTTTTGTGTTTAAGTATATTGTCCTTTGTAGTTTTAACAGGATATGGACACAATGATAGGAAAAAACATATTCTTAAAGGTGGATTTAGTTTTCCCTTCTTTGATTGTCAGAAACATAGGATAAGAACTCTCCGTACACATGTCACAAATCCTCAGTGTAAAAGACTGATTAAAGAAGCTTTATCTGCAGCTGCAGTTGATAGTTAATTAGAAAATGTTGTCTCTATGAATACTGTATTGAGAAAAAAAGTGACATTCATCTTCTAAATATGAGTTTTGACGTCACAACTAATGTTGTTGCTTTCCGCTAAATATAAATTAGTTGAATTTTTATTTAATGTTAATGTAAATAATAGGTACAGTTTTTAACTTTTTAATATAATAAAGTTGTATTATATGTTTAGAATACGATAATGTACAAATTTATTAAACCTGAAACAATAAAACACACATGTACTATGTAAACAAATTATAGATATCCAATTTTAATAGTAACGTTGCTAAACCTAGACTGCATCTACGCAATTACAATTACATTTATTTAATAGTAAACGTTGTTATTTGAAAAATTTAGAAAAAGATTTTGAAACAAAGTTTTATTTATAAGTTTGTTTGAAAACTGTATGAAGTATAGATAAAAGTACATCTTAACTTTTATATCGTAACCACAAAGAGTTGTAAAGTATGTAATAAAATGGTTTATTTATTTTCATTTACTGCTGAACATTTAATCAGTTGAGAGTTACATGTTCAGTATTTAAATTTTTAAATATTAATAGAATAGGTATTGTATATTACACAAATTAACTATAATTACTTCTGCATACATAACTTATTTACTCACATTAATTAGCTAAATAATAACTATTTTTGTTTGTAGCATATTGTATTTGTTTTTAAGCTACTGCATTATTTTTCTCAAGCTTAGTCATGTGTATAGTTGAAAAGTAAGACTTGTAATGACTTTGAGCTATAATAATTCTAAACTGTGTTTAGCTTAAGGCACTAAGTTAAATTTACACACTAATTAAGAATAATTCCCATTTAAAACAATTTAATAATTATATACCTACGTAAGAGATTTATGTAAAAGATATTTATCAAATAAAAACATACAGATGTTAATTAATTAAATTACTAATGAATTTGTGTTATAAATAAAGCATTGCTGTTATTTTATAAGCAAAGTGATCTTCACAAACTTGAAATAAGTGATGTGTTAATTTATTTACTTGAATAAGTTTAGATTTGATGCAAATCTCTTAATATTCTTGCTTTACATTTGCAAATATTAATGAGAATTAAGTTATTTGTGCTTAAATTTCGTTTTAGCTGAAGAATTCCGGAAACAGTTGTTTAAACCTTGTTATTATAATGCTTTATACAATTTTAAATGTACTATCAGTCTAAATGAACAATAAATGTAATGCAAGTATATTAACATTAAAATATTTTCAAATCATTTACATTTGAGTAAAATTAATCTATTCATGTAATTGTAAGCCATAGTCGTGTTTAGGTACAAAGAGTATGTAAATATTATTGTGTGCTTGTAAGTCAATTTACCCACTGTATTGGAGAAAATTTTCTATAGCTTTAGAATGTATGACACCTGACACATATTATAACAATAATCATTAAAAAAAAATTACGGATTGTACTAATTCTGCTTTGTATATGCGGTTGCAATGCATTTCCAAATTTGTTTTTTTATTTAATCTAGTAAATAGAATGCCATAGGTTTTAAAATTAAAATTTCTTATTAGTAATTCAAAAGGTCCAACAGAAAATCTGATGTATACACAACATCTAACTAACATCAGATTTTACATCATTCCAAGTTTTAATGGTATCCTTTTAGAATCATGTCAAATCGCTTTTTGGCACAAAATTTATAAACGTTAAAATTACCAAATTTAGTGAAGTATGAAGTATCAAATGAAAGTCAGCATTAAGGATGTCAACTACAAAATTAATTCAAAGCGACGAAGCGAATAATTGCGGTTTTCATACAAACCGGTTTACTGATTAATCGCTAAACCTGTTTCGGTTTGTGGAATCATACATGCGTGAGTCTGGTATGATGTTTTTGTTATATACTATACATATAGTACAAATGTATTATACTAAAGAAATGATTACAATTTAATACAAAAATAGTTCCTCAAGAAAAGATCTCCTTGATATATGCTGTACTTCCAATATGGATCACCAAACTTATTTTTGCGTAAAGAAAATGTAACAGTTGAGGTTTACACTAACGACGGCTCTAGAGGAACAACCTAAAAAACAAACAACCAAATGAAATACGGATCAATGTAGCACACTAGGTTCGTGGATAATAAAGTATTTATAATAGTTAGAACAGCAGCGTCCGGTTTCGTCGTAGAATAGGGGGTCCTTAAAAATTTCTAAAAAATTTAACTGCTGTCTAACAAAGCGCCACCTGCTGGGTAAAAAAAAAAGAAATATAACCGACCAACTGGAGATCAACAGGTTTTACTTAAAACCTAATACTAGATTAAACACAACAATTAGTCCTAAAGAAAGACAGACAATTTAATAAAACAACAAACAAATCTTATAGTAATAGGTGAATGTGACATAAATAGACAGACTGTTGCCTATATTCACGTACGTTAGCAGTAGCCTCGCTTAATAATAAGTAATGTTAGCAATTAATGTGCCGGATTCACAAGTAAGCTTTAGTTACACCAAAATTAATGTTAACGTTCCAATTGAGGATTGGCTAATAGGAAGACTTTGCGTACACATATCACTTACACACGACAATTTATTCAAAAAACATGCAACGACACTGACTTAAATTAAGATTATAAGGGGTAAGTACCTTCAGCAAACCCAAAAGGCCTTTTGTTTTCGCGTCAACCGCCCTTAGTGAAGCGCCCGAACTCGTATTGAGCTGGTTGTGGAAAATACCACCCAATAAAGATTCACTTTAAAACAAAAGATCAGGCCGTTTCATGTCATATGTACATGAGCTTTATAAGCATTAACAATGAATAAGTTACTTAAATAATAAAACATAGCTGTAATCTGATGGATGCAGTACCGAGAGTAAGAGTTTCTTGCTAGCGACGACATCGACAATTCGGGAAGTTAGGTAACCCTAGGATTCCTCTTAGGAAAGGTGTGCGAAGAGAAATGGAAGGCGTTAAGCTCCGTCGATAAAGTTATAAAGCATAACCAACCCTGTTAGACCTGGTAGCCACCGGTTGCTTGCAGCTTATCTAATGCGAAACCGTAGTGTAGTCTTTAATTGACAAGGAAGGTCTTAATCAGCTACTCCAGCACCTTTAGGAGTTATTCAGGTACAACACACAGCAAAATCACAAGGTCAAGAAACGTGCTAAAAAAATTTCATACGGCAATTAAAATTAATTCGAACAGAAAAAGAAAAGCAATGTGTACTCACGGTGAATTTAACCGGATTTAAACTTAACCAATAACTTTTATTGGAAATTTTGTAACACGCATAAATTATTTGTGTAAATTTCAAATTTAAGATGCACGATAAACCACCCGTGCGGAAGAAAAAAATGTCGGCTGTTCGTCTATGAATCTTACTAGAATTTTATTATCAAACAATAGAAAATTAGCAAAATGCGCGCAAAATACGACTTTCGTCGTATCATATTACTCGCGACACACGTTTTATATTCCTCTCGACACACGTCCCATATTCCTAAAATAAAACAGTAACAAAAAAGATTATCTTGGTTCTCCGGTCACTGACATTATCTTTTAATCAATTTTACTAGTAAACCCACGAGACTCGGAAGAAAAAGCACTTTTTCTTTTTCTGTCTTTTAATTAGGCCTTTGCCGGTTTCTTCTTCAGTTTCTTGCCTATTTATGTCATGTTCAGGATATCGCTTCATCTCTTCCGTGGCCGTCTTTGGTTTCTCTGGCCGTTTCGTGGCTTATTTCTCGCTATCTAATTTATTTATCTTTCTATTAATGTGCTCGTTCTATTCTATTTCTCTGTTTAACACCCACTTGATGACGTTTTTTATACCGCATTTTCTTCTGATGTTTTCCTTTTTTTCTATCTAACATTGATTTTTCTGCAATTTTACGGACTTCTCTCATTTCAGCCGATTCTAGACGTTGTCTCGTTTTTGCGCTTTTGTGTCGTTTAAACATCTTGCTATTTGGCTTGCCTTAGTTGTTTGTTGTCTCACCTCCGTTGCTATATCTCCACTTCTAGATATCTCAATTCCTATATATGTAAACTTTATTACTTGCTGTGTTATAACATCCTCAATAGCCAGTTTACATCTTAGTGGTTGACGAGCTGTTGTCATATATTTTGTTTTCTGTGCCGAAATAATTATGTTGTATTTTCTGTTACGTTAAATTTATGTAGTTATCTCTAAAGAGCATCTTCAAATTCTGCGATTATTACGGCGTCGTCGGCATAGCACAGTATTTTAATTTGTTAGTTTCCCATTTTGTATTCTTTGCCCTTACGCACTTCTTTTATAATTTCTTCCATCACGATGTTAAAAGGGCTTATGCCTTGTTCTACAGACATCGGTTTTGAAGGTTTCCTTTAAATTTTATTTCTAGTGTTATATGTTTTTTATAGTTTTCATGAGATTCATGAAAATTTGTCTATTATACAGTAGAAATATAATGTCTTTAAGTCTTACTTGGTCGAAGGCTTTTTTCAGATCTTTAAAACGTATAAATGCTGGTTTATTGTAATCCAGCAACTTTTCTGCCATTTGTTTTAGCACAAACAATGCATCTGTGCAAGATCTTTTTGATCAAAAACCTTACTGCTCATCAGATAGGAATGTTATTGAGTCTATCTTGTTGCATATAATTTGTGTCGTTAGTTTCAGTGTTGTATCGAGCAGTTAATTCTTCGGTAGTTGCTTGGTTCTCTTTTTTCCCTTTTCTTAAACAATAATGGTATGAGAGTGATTGTTCTTCAACATTCAGATATTATGTGATGCTTATAATGCTTTGAATTAATCTTGTAAGGTGTTCCGTGAGAGTGTGGCCTCCATATTTTAGTAGCTCATTTGGAATTCGATTTTGACTTATCTATTTTCTATTATTCAGTGCTTTTAGTGCTTTCTCTACATTTCTTTCTTTTATTGCAACATCGTCGTTGACTACTATCTCTTGTGTATTCAAGTATATTTCTATTATGTTTACTCTAAACAAATCAATTTTGTAATTAATCCAGGTTTCTTCTTTTATGTCGATACACAATATTTGTTCATTAATCTCCTTCCGTTGTGTTCTTAACATACGCCATATTTGCTTTTGTAGACCGTACAAGAAACACCAAGAGATTAAACAGAAAATAGAACGAAAGTGTAGTTTGCGTCCCAAATTGTCCAATATTAAAGTAATGCCAACAGGTCTGTTGCATTCATCTCTTATACTTTAAAAAGCTCTAAACAGGATAAAATTTTAGCATAAATAACATATTTTTTTCTCAGTCTCAAAGATTTTGCTATCCAAAATAAATTCTTTTTTAACAACGTCTCCAGACATCTACACAAAAGCCCAAAAACTCACCTCTTTATTTCTTTTCATATGCGAAAATATATCTTACCTCAGAGCCACGATCAATAAAAATTAATCCAGAAACTGTATCTTTTACTGTTATCAAAGCCCAATCTTTTTAAAAATATCCAACTTTTGGTTCCTGAGTATAAATCCATAAATTCCATTCTAATTCCAAGACCTTTACATCTACACGGTAAACTTGCTACAATCCAATGCTGCAGTTCCGTCTTGACTTTGAAAATTATTTTAAACAATCTTTAAAGTTTTTGCTTCATTTACTTTAGATTTAACAATTCTTTTAATTTGGAGTTGTCCGTAATAGATAGGTTAATTTGGAGATCAATAAACTGTAATTTAACAAGTGAAAGCGACGTGGTTATTTAATTAAGAAAGTTGACTACGTAATGAAAGTACTTCTTTAGTCTTCGAATTTAAGCAAACTGAAGCCGGTAGGTTTGAACACTGTCCTTTACGTCAGAATAGAAAAAGATCTCATTTCTTATCCTTGATCTCTAAACCCAAACGCTTGCCTTTTGGATATAGAAATTGGAAGTCTTGTAGAACAGTCAGAAGGTCGCCTTAGATTGGATGAAGTGGTAAATATTCTATATCATAAAATTGGTGGAGTAGAATAGCATGGTAATAGAAAGGAATAGAACTTTAGAGTTTGATTCATAACTGCTTTTAAAAATACATTCTACAAAATTAAAAGCGTTTTTGTAGTCAATTTAAAAAATTTTAATTTTTTCTTATACATATTCAATTTACGAATGACTTTACTGCATTCACAACTGGGTCACAACGCCTTTATCTTGAAGTCAACTTGTTTAGGACGAAGGAATTGCAGTTTTCATTACGACAGCCTTACAGCACAGTTTCGTGGCCAAACGACGAAATCTACTGTCTACCGCAATAGAACATATATGCTTCCATCCTTATTAGTTAAGTTTCATAAATTAGTTTTGTTAAAAGAACAGTTATATTTGTGTTGACCGATCCAAATAACATAAAATTGACTAATTTTGTCCAGGATTGAATAAGCTGAGTACCAACTTAACCAGCTGCTTTAGAAATCCATTATGTGTTGAGATCGTATACCATCTACACGACCTGATGATCGTTTTGGAAAAGAGTTAATTGCAGTCATAACCATTGTGAAAGTTACTATAAAACATCCCAAATGAGAACTAAAGCATAATTCTGTTTAATAACTAGTAAACAAATAATTTCCGTAGACAATTTAACAAAAATATGTCTATCTAAACAGCAATCTAACGATTTTATCAGCAACTAACAAATACCTAGGAAATACAACGATGCATATCATCATTAATTAAACAAACTTTGACTGACTTAATTAGTGTATACAGGTGTTCAAAAAGGTCTCTACCATGTATTTTTAGACCAAAATAAGTTGATTTAACAAAATTTACATTAGTGAAAATTTGCTCAGTTTTAGTACAATATGGTCTTAAAGTTGCAATTATGAAATTGTTTTTTTACATCAATTTTGATTTTTCTAAAATTTGACACTTGTACGTTTATAAGCCAGAAAATGTCTATTAAAATTCTGACAAAAATAAATCTATCGGCAGATAAATTGGGTTTTGTAATAACTAAACATTTGAAATATCTATTCCAATGGATAAAAGGAGATTTATTTATCAAGTGTGAGTAAATGACTTGTGGGGTACAAAAAAGGTATTCTAGGTAAGATTAGATAAATCGCACTGTTTTCGCAAAAATCGCATTTTACAAATTAATAGGATTATTGTTGAAAAACTTGTTTTCTTCAAAAATATAAAACGGCTCAAAAGAATTTGACAAATTTTTACGCTTACACAGTTTTGTGGACCAGAAAACTCGTATCAGAATTGTGTCTAAAATCCATCCATACACGGAAAACCGTTTTTTAGTAATAATAATAATAATAATAATAAAACGGTTCTCCGTCTATGGATTGATTCAAAGTTTTGTTAAATTGCATTATTTTGGAAAAATACGTAATTTAGTTTTGTAAAGACTTTTAAGGGACACCCTGTATAACTTACTAATTCGGTAAAACAATTTTCCAAATTTTCGATTCCTATATGTGAAACAATAGAGGCAATTTCTTATTTGAACCAACAATTTTAATTTAAATTCCTAGACGATATCGGACCGGTGGCCCTTTGGTTTTCCAACACAGCTTGTTGTCTAACATCAATACTATCAAATTAACGAAAAATGCATTATGATCTCGATGTAAAACATCTTAATTTAAAAATACGAAAATATTACAACTTGACAAACAAAGATGAAAACTAAAATGTTTATACTTAACAATTGCTAAACAATTAATTAAAACTTACCCTTTATCACAGCCAATAGTGCTGGGAAAAGGTTTTGATAAGAAGAAAATATTCTTCTCTTTAACAACAAATCGAACAAAATAACGAATGATGACGCCAATTTCGACATCACGATGCAAATGCTACCAACTATACCAGTGGCGTGACATACAACAGAACAAAGTTCGAGCGAAAATAATTTATATATTTACTGGGGCGCTACAGCGAATACACCATTGATCAGAATGGATAATTTCTGAGGAGTCATTACACGAACGCCTCTTGATATCTCCTTTAGAATCTGAGTCTCAGCTTTTATTGACAATAGCTTCTTACAAAGATCTTAATTATTTAACCATCTTTACTTAAAGAAAAGTTCCACTAATTCCGAATTCTATAAGGGTGAGCCTTTCTGCAATGCAATTTTAACCCGCAAATCCCTTTAAAAGCTTTTAAATTTGAAGAACAGAATGAGCATTTGTTTTAGGCACTATAACCACCTTTGGGAGAATTGCATAGGCTTTTATTTGAGTTTTTTGTGTGTTTGTTTTAGGGGTTTTGGTGCAAATATAATATATGGAAAGTGATCAGTACCTTACAGTACTCCATGGTCAACAAGAAAAACATGTTTTTCCTGAGAATCACCACTTGGTTTCCGGAATTAAACGTTAAAACGTACGTCAATTTTCTTATAGTTTTTTATGTGTGTTTTTTAGGGGTTTTTGGTGCAAATATAAAATATGGAAGGTGATGAGTACTTTACAGTACTCCATGGTCAACAAGGAAACATGTTGTTCTTGAGAATTACCACTTTGGTTTCCGGACCTGGTCATCAAGACCCTCCCGGATAATTAGAAAAAATGTACAACACAATTTCACAAAACACAATCACATTACACATTTAATTAATATTATTACATGTGAATACTAGAGTGGGTAAGGGTTGTCATGTTTAGGTTTTAGTGGTTTTCTTAAACCTTGAAGTAAAGGCTTTGCCAAGACGAACCAATCCACAATTGCACACGGTTTTGTCACCACACTGTACAGGTTTATACTGATCTTCTGGGGCACCATAACACTTACATCACAATACAATATTTAAAATGTACCATACGATTAAATAAATAGTATTGATTCCACCACAAGACAAGTGGTACCAATTTAAACATGAGGAACAATGCGCTAAATCTACGTGTGTTTTCTTAGGATCTTTGCATAAGCAAAAGCAGAGAACATCATCAGATTCCATAATCAATTTTAAGTGTAACACCAGTTAATTAAAAGGTGCAGTAGAATACTACTTTAGACACTTTCAAATATTCCACAGTTTTAGCAAAGATTTCAAAAATTGCCTCCTATTATTGGAGTTTCGTAGAAAATCAATTCTTTTTTCCTGGAAACCTTTGCAGAGGGAACAACAGTTAGTCGTTTGTCTATTTACCTTCTACTGCAAGAAAGGACCTTGATTCCCTTCCGAATAGGCAACCCTCCTTATTTTAGCATGTGCAGATTTATGGTGCTGAGTCTAAAATCGTTATTAGGAGTCCCATAAACAAATGAGCAAACCGGCATACTTTTATCACAAAGTGCAAGATTGAATCGATACTTAAACCTAAGCTGCTGTACTATAATCCAAATCTTGTAATCAGTAACTGCTCTCTACGCGTCAACTGCTTAGTTTTGCAACCGTTTATAGATTCGGTTATTTATCGGTGTGTTCCATTTTTCATGGCTGGTTATGAGAAATACTAATCCGATCTTGGACTCACAAAACCAGAGATAACTCTTGCGCTATTGCATAAACTACGTAGCAGCAGGCAGTGTACCTGGCGTAGATGAAAAGATTGGTATCCTTGCTAACATCGATCTAATTACGTTGCCATTACCATAGATCATTTTTATGGTAGTGTCAACATATACATATTTTTGGCAAGGGAATACCTGGTATTTGGTTATGCACGGCGTTTAATGGAAATAAAAGTTAATTCTTGCAAAGGCCCTATTTGGTGTACAAGATAGATTTTATAAGATTTAGCTCTGTTATAGATTTACTTTTGATTTAAGTGATGTTTCCACGATAGACAGTCGTCTCAAGTACATCAGTTTAGGTACACGTTGAAGCGTTTGGCTTTCCTGATTTACTTCAGATTTTAAAGAGCCTGAGAGAAAATTACTATATCGTCGACGTAAATGCTAGACTGATACTAGGATAAAAATTTCTGCAAATTTTATTAATTTATTAACTAGAGGACTACCTAACAACAAAAATACAACAAAGAAGAAAGGAAGCAAGGCCCGAACAACAAGCCCAGACAGAAACCAGCAAATAAAAATGTCGAGACACCACTTGTGGACCTGGCACAAGACCCCGGAAATTGGAAAAAGACAACACAATTCAACAAAAACAAACATAACAATTAATAAATATTACATGGAAACTAGGGTGGGTAAGAGTTGCCAGTGTTTAGGGTTTAGCCAACCTAAATAAGCAGCCAAGACAAACCAACCAAAATGACAGGTTCGTAAACACACGTACAGGTTATATGACCTGGGCATAACATTACACTACACACAATAAAATATTGAAAGTACCATATGATAAATAAATAAAGAAGTTTCGTACGAAGAAAACAATTGTTGTGAGCGAACGGTGTCAGCAACGCCGGAGAAAAACCGAGGGAACCATTTGTCGTGCCTTATACACCAACGAAGATTTGTCAAAGGATCTTCATCACTCTTAAGTAGCGGAAGGGTTCCCTTTAACGTGAAGAGTACGTGCCTTCTGTCCATGTCCGATTTAAAGTCGTTAGCAAGAAATTCCAATGAGACAGCTGCTCTAAGATTTGGCAAAAGATTTGATCTAATTTCTGTTTCTTAAGGGCTGCTTAAATCGGAGATCTTACGCGCTTTTTTCCACACTAACAAAATCAAAGAATCGGTGTTAATCAAAGACACGTATTTGATTCCACGATGCTCTTGCTCTGCAAATTGATCTACGGGTTTCTAATCTGTCACGTTTAGACAAAATTATGTTTTAAAAGTTTTGTGCCTCTTTAAAATGTTGAAAATCCTTTTTTCCCGAGAGATAGCTTCCTTGATTTCCTCGTTTTTCCAAGAGACGCGTCTCCTTGCTGAAGTGATAGCCTCCAGATTTCGGAACGGCAATCAACGTTGAGTTTGTAATATTTTGCGACAGGAAGGACATCTTGTGGTCGATGTTTGTTCCTGGCGGAACGGCCAGAGCAGGTAAGTTTGATCTAAAAAAGTCCCAATCTGCTTTATCGATATTGCACCTTTCAGGAATGTAGCACTTGGGAAGAGGCATGTTCTATTCTATAACGAGCAAGTATAGATGTTGCAGCTGGGGGCACAATGTTTAATAATATTTTCAATTATACAGGGTGTCCCAGTTTCAAGGATCACCTCTCAACTTTGACATTTTAAATAGAAACATAATATAACATATTTTCATTATAAAAAATTAAATTTTAGCTATTAAACTTATAAGTAGTCAATGTTTTGTATATTATCGAAACCAACAAACATTTTTAAAAGAGCGTAAAAAACTAGTTTGTTAAACTGGTTTAAGAACTGGTTACGGTTTATTAATAAACCGTCTTTGTAAAACCGATTAATTCAACGCTTTTGTCACCACGGCAACAGAAAATGAATTGAAGAAGAATATCAAACGAATTGTTTAATTAATGAATGCAGAAAAATGGATATTTCACGGTTATAAACCGTCATAATTAATCAAAAAGAGAGAAAATTACCAGGTAAAGAAACGAAAAGGAGGGACAGACAGAAACAAATGAGAAGAGAAACAACAAGAGAAGGAGGAGGAAACCTAAAACTCGCAAGTGAAGAAAAGTAGAAATCTGTTGTAAGTAAAAAGAGAAAACAAAACAAGAAGAAAGGGAAGAATTAAAAACTATAATCAAAAATTCTTAAAGAACGGAACACTACATTTAAAAGTATTTTTTACGACCCAAATCGGATTGAACGGAACAGTAATAGCAAAAAAAATAATTTTCATAAAAAAAATAAAATAATATGAAAAGAGATTCGACAACGTTTTTATAGTCAAAACATTTAATATCTGATATTATTGTAAGCAGTTTTTTTTTTAATTTTAAAAAACCTTTAATTAAAGGGAAATTATTAATAGATTTAAATTAGATAGAATTCAAAAAATTGAGCAACAGCTTGTTCTTTTTGAAATCACAAAAAAAGTGTAATATTATATTAGTGTTTTGATAGGTAAGGTAAACCATTAGCCAGCTGATAATCAGTACGTAATATTATATTTATGCAGTTTTTGGGGTTTTATTTTTATTTTTTCTTGACTTTTAAAATTTTGTACAAATAACCTTTTACAGGTTTAAGTGTATAAAGTATTTATAAAGAAATTTCACTTAAAATATATTTTTGCTCAAATGCCTAAACAACTAAATAAAAATATATGTAACCGTCTCAGAAGAGTTTAAAGAGATTAAATGCTCAACTTTGCTTTCCGTTTTCTTTTCTAATGTACAAAAGAGTATGTGATTGTTGGTTATTTATGAGCTTTTCATTATAGTTTTTATGCGCGCAACTTTTGTCATACGCTCTTAGTTAAATTCTTATTTCAATAAAAAAATTTTGTCTACTGTAATAAATAAGAACAGATTCATTTTAATTGGTTTTATTAAATAAAATATTATGCACTTTCTTTAAACGACTTTGATCTACTCAATTGCTTTGACAATATACGTAATCAAAATTTTCAGTAAAAAAATTAATATGAATAATATCGTAATTATTGAAATTCAAATGAATGGAGCTTGTTACCAAAGGTTGTTTCACGTAAACAGTGAAAAATATTTTGAAATATCTACCTACCTACGCAATTTCTTTGATCGTAACATAATCTAATTTTCATTTACACTCGATTGTAAACTTGTTTGTATTTAATTAACAGAATCTGTGTAATTAGTCTTATTAAACGGGTACTGTATTAAACCAAGTCAATGACATATTAATTTCAATGTAAATGACTATGCCCAGTTGACTAATTCCGGCACAACTCTAATATCACATAATAATATTAATAATCGATATTTCTTGCAACAAAGAAATAATCTTAAAAAAACGTTTAATTAAGTTTTATGGATCATTATTAACAGAATCGTACTAACAAGATTCAAATTGAATACTGAAAAAAAATCAAATTTTTTCAAATATATAAATTTTTCTGCAATTACGCTATTTTTACAAATAGTTTTATTTAGAGTGTACTTGGATATCATGACAAATTAGGTACATGAAATATAAAACCTTTGAGATAGTTTAGTAATTATTCTATTCCCTCTACAGTACATGGTGCAATACAATAGATCATGCAACAAGTACAGAAAATTGGTAATTGAATTTATGTACATGTTGCACATTAATTATTTCAGCAACCACATTTTTTAGAAAATATTATTATTGCAATTAAGCGTGAGCTTTCTCCCGTCAAGAAGTATTTAACCAAAATCCATTGATTTGTTTCATTCTTTCTGCTTTTTTTACTATTACTTATAGTAACAATTTTCCTTACATAAACAAAACACTAGAACTTTAAACAAAAGAGCGCAAAACATGACACAATCCCAATTTAGTTTGATTTAAATACCTTGGTGCAAATATAACTCGATAAAAGCTTAACATTTATGTAAGGAAATTGTCATCCTATGCAAATAACTATTACTAGTAATAATGTATATAGTTGATTTGTTAATTCTAAAAAATGTTATTACTAGTAATAAATTAAATCAAAATAAATAGTTTCATACTAAAAAGCGTGTAAAGTAGCCGTTTTATACTGTAATGACCACTTTGTTTATCGGTTGGGAATTGTATACGACGCGACGACGTTTCGATTCAACGTCTAATTTTTGTGAACGTCTTGTAGAATTAACAAAACATACAATCATTTTTTGTGGTTTATATTAAAATTGTAACAATGGAGTTTTGAAACATTTCTTTAGAAACACATGTGATTATGTAATTGTACATCTGCTTAAAATTCTTACTTTCTTAGTTTTCATTCTCAGACGTATTAGTATTTACTAAATGCTATTGACTATAGTCGACTTCGCGTCAGAATCTAATTGTTTTTTTTTTTTGGGAATTCGTTCCGAGTTAATTTTTCTTTTCTGTTGGGAATTATATAACTTAATATCTAATATTTTCTAGGCTTAGTTGGCATTTTCTAGAAACTGAGTGATTCCAAAAAAATCGCGTTTTTTTTATATATCTTAGGGTGGTTAGTTGTATACGTTAGAGATGTTGTCCTTATTATCTGTAACGGTTGTTGTTTACAAATAACAAAAGAAAGCAACAGTTCTGGAGAAAACAACCTAAAAAAAGAAACAGCAAAAAGGAAATTTGGCTCGATGTTAGCACTAAATTCATGTGAAGGATACAGTATTTATAGTAGTTAGAAGTTTTATTAGAAGTCTAATACGCCAAATATAACACAAATTAGAAAGACAGACAGACAATTCAATACAGCAAACAAATCTTAAGGTACTAGGAGAATGTGACAGAAATAGAAACTTATCGCATATAGTTACGTGCGTTAGCAGTAACAATAATAAGGCTTGCAATTAATGTGTCGAATTGCAGAAGCTTTTTAGTTACACCCAAATTAAAGTTAGCGTTCCAATTGAGGATTGGTTACTAAGGAGGCTCTGCGTACACACGTCACTTACACACGGCGACTTAAAACTAACTTAAAAATGTAAGTACCTCTCGTCAACTCAAAAGGCCTTTTGTATTAGCATCAACCGCTCTAAGTAAAACGCCCGAGCTTGAATTGAGCTAGTTAAAAAAAAACAAACGTTGGTTGTGGATACCCCAAATAAAATTTTGCTTAAATGCTAGAGATCAAACCGTTCTATGTCACATGAACGTGAGCTTTATACCTTATTATTATTAAAATAGGTTACTTAAACATTAAAACTTTAGCTGTAATCTGTAGTATGCAGTTCGAGAATAAAAGTTTTTGCTAGCGACGGTGATTCGACAGCTCCAAAAGGTGAGTAACTCAGGATTTTCCTTAGGAGAAATATGTAACGAAACGGAAGGCAAACATGTTCTCTCAAAGTAGAAATTATGCAGCACAAACGACCCTGCAGACCTTAGGTGTCACCCAGTTGTTTGCAGCTTAACTGCATACGAAACCGTGGTAGTTGTTAATTTTATACGGAAAGATTTTTAATTAGCCATTTCAACACCCCAGGAGTTATCCAGGTGTAATCCACAATGAGAACATAAGGTCAACGCAACGTGTTAAGCATTCGTCGTCAATTAGAACTAACACAACCACCAAAAGGAAGAAAGCAAAGTGTACTCCCGGTGAATTCGGACCGGATTTGAAACTTAAAACACCAATTCGACTCGAGGAAATCTTGAATCACACATTAGTCAGTTTATTTGTAAAATTTTAACTTCAAGAGGCACGTCAAAACACCGGTAGAAAAAAGAAACTATCCACTGTTCGTCCCGGAAACATTTGTCAAATTTTATTTTCACCCAATAGAAAATTAGTAACATGTATAAATACGACTTTCGTCGTAACATATTAATCGCGACACGTTTAAGAAGGCTCTTGACATACGTCCTATCTTTGAAAAATAAAAACCGTAACACATCTGACAACGAAATTTTTTAGGATAGTTTGTTTGGTCATCTATTAGATTGGAACAATTTAATTATGACTGGCATAATCAAGAGCCGAAAGACTATTTAGTTTGTTTATTCCTTTATTCTCTCTTTTAATTTTTATATTTCTACTTACTGGATTCCTTTTTTATTAGTGACTAGCATAACATTTAACTGAGAATTTTTCTCTCGGAGTTTGTTGGCCATTAATCACAATATTAGGTTTTGTTTACTATTGAAGTCACATTCAGTTGTTGTGATTGATTTTATATATTATTTTAATTTAAATTTTTTCTAGTTTTTCCTTTTTATGTTTTAACACTGTATAATTTTTTTGTAATTGAGTATTTTTTAAAAAATCTTTGGGTTGTAGTAAATAGATGGTATTGCCAGAAGAAACTTCTGAACTCTTTGTAAGAAAGAAGGATTTATAGATGAAACGAAAACTACAACTTTCTAGTTTTGAGGTAAGTTTGGGTTGTAAGTATTTCTTGGTTATTAATGTCAGTGTTTTCAATTTTTCAATAAATCAATTTAAATAGAGATTTATTTTTTTATTATTGGGACGCCTGAAGTGGTAATTGTCATACCACTTTTTAGAATGATATGAACGCCACCTACTCATTTCTAGCACTAGCCAGAAGAAGCTCCCACTAATTAAAAAAACTAAACGTCGAGTAAACTAGAAAGCTTGAGTTTTTCGTTTCATCTATAAATCTTTCCCTTTTACAAAACGATCTAAAAGTTTTGTTTACAACATCTAGCAACATCTTTTTCCTATCTTTCCTCACTTCCTTCTTTTAATGGTGGGTTTGGTTTTGGTTGTTTGTATGCGAGGATGTATTGATATCTAGTTAGCTTTCAGACCAGTTCCTTGATAATAGTATATTATACACAAGGTTGTGAAGTCTGTCATTATTGCCTTAGCACCAGGTGCGTAGGCAATAATGGACTTCACAACCATGGTGTATATACTATTTTCTACTACTAGCCAAATTTAAGCGAAAAAATAAAAAATAAACATTTTCTTGTAAAATCAAGTAGCACAGGAATGCAAATAAATCAAAAGCATTAAAAGCTACATACGTTGATAAACCAACTGCAACTGATTCACTAAACACTTGTGTGACATATTTCACCTTCATTTTCTGAAAATTATTCGGAGTGATATGTAAATTAGTTGATTTAGGAGCCAATCGCAGCGGTTTAGATTTGTCTGACATGTAGAAATTTTTAATGTCTTTCCAAGATGGCTTTTTGTTATTAAAGATTATATCGTATTTAATCAAGTTATTTTGCACCGACTTCAATAAATAGGAGACATCGTAGAAATAATAGATTTTCTTATCGTTTACGAGAAGGTTTGGTTTTCAGGTGATACATATATTCTTTTAATTAGGCTTAGAAAATTTTACTACTGCCTAACATTCGCACCGCATTGTAATTGTAGCTTTTCTATGCAGTCTAATACTATCGACTTCAATTTGTCACCTTTACATATCGTATTTGTAAAGATGTAGCACAAGGGTTGTTTAACTTTTTATATATAACTCTAACCATGATCACGTAGCAGTTTGAGGCTGGAAAAATTTAAAACCTACTTTAAAATTAACATTTTGGGGCTCGTAAAATATAATTTTAGTGAAAATTGTTTGTATTCCTCTATTTATCTCCTGCTTCTTAGTGGTTTATTTTTAAGTCCACTTCGGCTGTCAATTTGTGCTCTGCTTTCGGGAAGTAATCGTTGGGAGATGTTAACTTCAATTGAAGTGCTTTCTTTTCACGTTGCAATTTAAGAATGTTCCTCGTAATTTTTTTTACCTAAGAGTATTTGAGCTGCAAGCTTGAGTAGTTTTGGTATAGCTAGAGATGTTAACGGGCATTTATTGCTTCGCCAATATACCTTGCATCATTTGAATATTGGGTTTCAGAAATTGACACTTGTAATTCATTTAGGAATGGCAAGTGTTCACCACATACTCGTTAGAGATTTTTAGAGTCAAGATTTTTATGCAACAGATCGGACCTTCAGATTCTGTTAACCATTCAAAATACCTACAACAAAATGTTTGTAATTTACTTAAAATTCTTGATGTTAAAACTGCTGGTTAAATCTCCTTTGGGAAACCTTAAAAACTGATTCTACCATCATATTTAATAAATAAATAAATTCAGGTTATGTATTTGCGGTTATGGGATGGGGGCGCAAATTTTAAACTAATGGCATTTTTTATTCAAATAATTTTATCGTGTTAGGTAATTTTAAGCAGCAAATAAGTTAAAGATAATCTCCTGGATATACAAAATTATGTTTCACTCGTTTTTGTTAAACAACTATTCTTAGATTCTCAAAAATTTGAAATTGTCCATTATTAACCTAGGTCAACAATAGAAAAAATTATTAACCACTAATAGAAATTCAACTTCTCAGTTGGCTAGGAGACGCAATAATTGTCCACTACAGCTAGTAGTAGAAAAACAAAATATTGCGTTACCATAACAACGAACAATAACTTATTAGAAGTGTCAGTGTAAAGTTTGACGTCAAAAAAAAGTAAACCAAAGTCACGCAATAAATTAAATGAAAAAGATGTCCACCGAAATTGTGAAAATCGAAAAATTGGAGTATCGAGCCATCATCAAGTACCTGATTTAAAAGGGTTAAGAGGTAAGCAGATTTACGAAGATATGCTTAATACCCTTGGTGATCAATGTTGCACCAAAAATGGAATGCAAGCTTCAAAAGAGGTAAATTTTCCATTGAAGATGATGACCGATCGGGAAGGCCAGTTTCTGTGTCAGTCCCCGAAAATATCGATGCAGTTCATGACATGATTTTATCAGACCGTCGAATTGGGCTAAAACGGATATCTGAAGCACTGAATATTTCATACGAACGCGTTCATCATATGGTTCACGTCAATTTGGACATGAGAAAAATTGCTGCAAAATGGATCCCCAAATGTTTGAATGTTGACCAAAAGCGTGCAAGGGTAGAAGCATCGCGTTCGATCTGTGCTCGATTTGAAAACGATGTAGACTTCTTAAACCGAATTGTTACTATGGATGAGACTTGGGTACATTTCTACGATCCAGAAACAAAGCAACAATCGATGGAATGGCGACACTCTGGTTCTCCAAGACCTAAGAAGTTTCGTGTCCAAAAATCTGCTGGAAAAGTTCTTGCTTCAGTTTTTTGGGATTGCCATGGAGTAATCATGATTGATTTTTGGGTAAAGGGTAGAACAATAACGAGATTACTATTCGACATTATTGAACTCTACGGGAAAATATTAAAGAGAAAAGACGCGGAAAGCTATCCAAAGGTGTTTTGTTTTTGCAGGACAACGCCCCTGCACACAAATCTCATGTTGCCATGCAAAAAATTCGTGATTTAGGGTTTGAATTACTAGAACACCATCCTTATTCAACCGATTTGGCTCCGTCCGACTATCACCTCTTTCCTCAACTGAAAAAAAGTTTAAAAGGTCGTACATTTTCTTCCAACAAGGAGGTAATAGAAGCTGTGGAGGTCTGGTTTGCAGAGCAAGAAGAAACATTTTTTTGAAAGGTCTAGAGACGTTGCAGGTTTGCTGTAATAAATGTATCAATTAAGAGGAGAATATGTTGAGTAATAAAATATTTTGACATTGAATATTTTGTTTGGTTCTATAGTAGGCTAAGAATTTTCAATGTATGTGGATTGTTTCTCTACTATGTGTAGCTTGACTTTGTCGATCTTTTGCACATAGACTATTTCAACTTTAGTCCGAAGCCCTACCAAGCGGTATAAAGAAACTTTTTTTTCGCTAAATTTCTCAATTTTGTTTTTTTTGCTTTGTTCTCTTTCTTCTTGATTTTATGTCAGATTATTTTTTGTTTTTACTTGGGTTATAATTTTTAATTACTAGTAGCTTTAAGTTGTACTCACACGACTACTGTCGACTTTTGATAGATTTTGTTTTCTTTCAAGTGTTGTACTCTTTTTTTGTGTTTTGCTGATCCTAATCTGGATACGTAACCGTAATTTATTTGCTTTTTGGTTGGTTAATAGTATTGCTTCGTTTCTTTCTTTACTTGGAATCCCACGATACGATTAATGCGTCTTTTGGAACACAACACATACGCAGTTTTTCTAATAATGGTACGTTATTGCTGTCGCTCATTTCCTACAAAGTCTGAAAACTAAGTAAATATCTTGATTCTTTTTTGATTCTGTTTCTTATATTCTTTTCTTTTGCAATTTTTTGTATAAGGGTGGTTGATAGAGCAAGTAAGGAAGATTTTATTTTAATGTGTGTTAGAGAACTTGACATTGTTTTGGTTTGTGGTTTGTGTTTGTGGAGCATGCTTCAATTGTGGGAGTAACGTAATTTCCTGATCCCGTGACGGATTGATCTTGTCTCGGACTTGTCACCTGATTAAACCAGATGTTTAATATATGTGATGTTTACAAGAATTTGTTTGTGACAAGCAGTTCATGTAGTTATAATAAATTGTTTGTTCTTATTTCGTTTTGTTTTCACTTCTGCTACGACGAGGAAAGTGTATATTTCTGATTGTGACTACTATTTTTTTCCTCGTCTTTCAATATCATCTCAATCTTCTTTTCCTCTTGCTAGAAGGTATTGTTTATGTGGGGACTGAGGGCATTTAGCATGAGAAAGTGCTGAAGGTTTGCTTTTGGTAAGCTTGGGCCTTATCAAGCAATTTACATTTTAAGAGTTGTGTAGGGAGATACAGGATCCGGAACAAGAGTTACTAATAACTCAGTTAATAAATCCTTAGTCGTAAGTACTACAAAACTGCAAACTGAGTCAAGAAATTTTGGGCAAAATTAAGGATTTTTTTCTTTCCGTACTTTATTTTAACTATTGGGTAGGGGGTTCCCTAGGATGTCAGAGTCGTGCTCTAAAACTGCAAAGAGTTTCTTAGCCTAGTACTAAATCTTATCAAGGGAGGAGGGAATTATCTTGAAAATGGAAATTAGTGGACGTCGTTGTGGGGTGTGAATAGAATAACACGCTAGGGGGACCCGAACAAACAAAGCAATTCTTCATCTTTCGCGATGAAGTTTACGAACGATTTTTTAGTAGGTAACTATTATAATATAATTTTTAAATTTTTTTTTATTTTTTTTTTTTTGATGTCTTTGTTAGTGGCATTAACACATGACATTTGGTGTCGCTTATAAAACCTCCGACCACAATAATGTCTCTAGAGTGTTCTAACCTTATAAAGGGGTTCACTGGTAGTTTAGAAAGGTTTTGATTTGCATCTCTATCCAATTTTACTAAGAATAACTAAACCGTTTTTGTTTTGCGACTTGGAGACAAGTCTATTTTTAAGCATATTTTGTTTTTTGTATAAATTATGTTTGTCAAATGTTACGTCACTTCTCGTATTAAATAAATTTCTTATCAAAACGGCTGGCGCCGTTGTTTTGTTATTGTTGATCTCGGTTGATTAGGTTATTTATTATATATTAACTCTCACCTACAGCCTTTATTATTAGTTATAGAAATAAAACTTTAAATACAAAAGTTTTAGATTTTTTCACTTTTGGTAATAGAAGAAATAAAAAAATCGATTTTTACAACATTGTAAAAATTATTTGAGTTTAATTTTTTTTCGTATTATCACAAATGAAAGATCTCTTTGTTCTGATATCGAATATATATATATATATATATATATATATATATATATATATATATATATATATATATATATATATATATATAATTTGTTGGCATTTGATTCAGCCACTATTAACTTACCTATTTGAGTGTATAAGTTATTTTTCTGGAGATCAAGTTGCATTAAAAACGTCGACGTTAGCAATAAACGTAACTCTAGCAACAAAACAATATTAGTTATCAATTGAAAATTAAACCCTATTGGCAAAATTTATTTATTTGTAAAATTATTTAAAACATCTATTAAATGGGTTATTCGTAAGAAGAAAAAACGACAAATAATAAAGTTATTTTATTCAAATAGTGATCCTTCTGCCGGGTACTTTGATGATATTTATGTCTACCTGTTGTGACGATGGCGCTGCCAACAATAACACTTTTAAAATTGAGTTATTAAAAAAAATATTCTTATTCCATTGTAATTGAAGCAAGAAATATTAAAAACTTATTATAGTTGCACCATATGCTCTCTATTGCTCTTTTATTTATTTGTCTGACAACATTCCTAAGCATCTAAAAAGTTACTGTTCCTGATTGTAGTCTCTAAATGGTCATTCGTTGCAGTTTTTTTCTTTTATGTTACCCTACAAGTAAAAATCTAACTAGGTTATGTCTGGCAATCTTGAAAGCCACGAGTTGTTTGGGCATCTCTTTATCCAACCATTTGGAAAACGTCATCCAACTATTACTTTCCATGTCGAATGTGTAGATGCACTATTTTAAAGGTAATAAATATCTTGCAAAATTTAATTTGTTTGAAGAATTTGGATTTTTCTCTGCCCATCAGTACAGAGTTTTTCTTGTCAAGTGTTAGTCGTCTTCGAATTGTCGTTGAAATCAAAAAACATTTTTTTAAGTGTGTGAACAAATTTAGCTTTGTATGATTTAAATGTATTTCTTTGTAGAACTCATTGTGTTAATGCCTCAGAAACAAGAATATTTTACCGTCGCTTAAAAACAATATTCTCGGATTCTCTATCGCGGTCCGAGAAGTATTCTCTTCACCTCTTACATGTCCTCTATGTGATGCTTTGTGTTTACAGTCAACCTTCCCGAATTTTTTGACACAGTAGAGAAACCAACAAGTCTATTTGGGGGTGTTATTAAAAGCATTTGTAGATTTTTCAAAAGTACCATAGTTGTCACGTATTAACACAATATTTCATTTTTTTCTAGGATGCTTAAATTAGCACGCATAATTAGGCTTATTGCATCAAACAACACAGATAAGTTTTTTACTTTCCCAATTTTATTCGATGTTAATAATTAATAATAGCAAAACAATTGGAATGCATGGAGAGGTCACACGCAATGACAATGGAACACGCCTCGTTACAATATGTGAACAAAGTAGTTTAAAAGTACTAAATGGCTTTTACCAACATCGAGATATCCATAAGTTCACATGGACGCAGAAAACACGAAACTTAAGATCCATAATCGACTACGTCATTGTAAGACAAAAGACAAGAATTGACGTGCACGATGTCAAAGTATGCAGAGGTCCGACCTGCGGTAGCGATCACTATCTCTTAAAAACAATTATGACCATCCCCCCTTGGAATAATGGCCGATATACAGAAGCGGCAGATGCAGAACCAGTCCCGTCCAGTAAACCAGTACAGTATTACTTGGACAGTTTGGACAATGAAAGCACACGAACACTTTACAAAAGCCGTCTGGACCAAAAGTTGGAAAAATTCTGTACATTACAACGAACACAAAATACACAGCAACACTACGAAAACATAAAAGAGTGTATACACGCCGCCGCCAGAGAAGCGCTTGGTGAACATGAGGAAGGTCAAAGACAACAGAAGCCATATTGGTGGGATGAAGAAATCGAAAAGAAAATAGTGGAAAAAGACAGAAATATCAGAAGTACCTAACAACAAATAAAGATGAGGATAGAGAAAGCTACAAGAAAGCCCAAAAAGAAGTAAGGAAAAACATAATAAAAAACAAAAACGATAGCTGGGAAAGAAACTGCAACAGAATCAACACATACCTTGGTGGACGGAAAAGTACGGAAAGTTGGAGACTATTAAAAAGTCTACGCACCGACAGGAAAGGAGATATCATATCCCCAATATCAATGGAAAACTGGGAGAAACATTTTGAGGATCTGCTTACCAAGAAAAGAACTGAGTTCATTAGTGCGAACACTAATAAGAATGGTGCTATTAATATTGTTTCATCTCCAGTACGAGTAACGCACAGCGAAGTCAAAAAGTATGCAGTTCGCTTAAAATGGAAAAGCCCCCTGGTCCCGGAAATATTCCGGCAGAATTAATAAAACATGGCACCAACTTGCTCTATACGCACCTTACAATGATATTCCAAAACTGCATTGACGGAAGTGAAATCCTAATGAATGGCAAATATCCTTATATCCACGATACATAAAAAGAGAAGCCGAGATTCATGTGAAAACTATAGAGGACTGTCAGTGACTGGTACAATGAGCAGAATATATGGCAAGATCTTAAAAAACAAAATTGAGACAGGGTATGCGGATATGGAAGCTGAAGAACAGGCTGGTTTTAGACGCCTATACTGCCTCACACAAGTCATTGAAAAAAAAAGGGCCGTGGATCAAGAGATCCATTTACTTTATGTTGATCTTCAAAAGGCCTATGACAGTGTTCCACTTAGCAAACTTTGGACAGCGTTAAAACAAACCAATATAAATCATGGCATAGTAAAAGCAGTAGAAAGACTGTATGAGAAATCCACAGCAAAAGTGAAAATAGGCAACAATGTCAGCAAGGGATTCACCGTTACAAAAGGTCTGAAACAAGGATGTTGCCTGTCTCCTACTCTTTTTAAAATATATCTAGAGCAAGCTCTCAAAGTCTGGAAACGGAAGTGTTATGCCATGGGAATCCCCTTAACAATAATAACCTATACACAATGTGCTTCGCAGATGACCAGATCGTATTAGCACAGGACCATGATGACTTGGCATATATGGCAAGAAAACTTATAGAAGAGTACAAAAAATGGGGTCTGCAAGTTAACATCAAGAAGACGGAGTGTATGTGTATTGGTGGAACACCAGAGCCTATAGTGTTAGAAAATAACCAAACCATTCAACACTGCACAGAGTATAAATACCTGGGTCTGAAGATAACAGAGGATGGAACTCTAGATAAAGCCATTGAGGAACGCAACATACAAGGAAGAAGGGCTATTGGCATGCTAAATGGAGTATTGTGGGACCAAACAATATCCAAGGGTAATAAACATCACATCTACAACACAATTATAAAGAGCATAGTAACGTATGGAAGTGATGTATGGCCTCTAAAAAAAAGTGCAGAAAAGACACTGCTAGCAACCGAGATGGACTTCTGGCGACGAGCTGCAGGTAAATCAAGGCTAGAAAAAATTCCGAATACCAGGATTCGGGAAATAATGGGAGCCGGGCATACATTGGTGGACGATGTGAGGACGAAACAGCTAATATGGTATGGCCATGTACAAAGAATGAACGACGATAGGTTACCTAAGCAAATATTAGGCTGGTCACCTCAAGGAAGAAGAAAGAGAGGAAGACCAAGAAAGAGTTGGCGAGAGGGTGTTGAAACCGAAATTAGGGAAAGGGATCTAGACGTAGACCTGTGGAGAGACAGGGACGGATGGCGGTTGGGTGTCGGAAGACGTCGTAGAACGTTGTAAACCGATCTATATATATATATATAATATATATATATATATAATATAATAATTATTTAATTGAATTATTGTATTGTTTTTATACTTGTAGCACGTGTTATGCTTCAAACTATTTGCAGTTTATAACATTGAATTCGTTACTCGACATTTACTTTTGTCGTTCCGGCATGGTACATTAATTAATTTTAAAAACCGGGCACTTGCGGCCTCTACACCGTGTCGTCTAAATTTCAACTTTTTTATTGTTTTTTCGCCGGTTGTATTTTTAATATTGCCAAAAGCATTATTTGATCTTTCTTGATTTTAAAATTTTCGCGACAAATCTGCGCGCCATCAACGTCGGAATTTGGAACCTTTTTAACTAATGATTCTTTTATGATGTTTATATAATGCTTCTAATTTTTCTAGTTATTTCGATATAAGACTTATATGTCCTTAATTGCTTCCCGATTGCATTATTTACAAATTTCTTTTGCCATGAAATTTGAAATTAGTTTTCTATATTTATTTTTAATTTAAATCGGGGCAACGTATTTCCTAGATGATAAGTTTTTCGACATTAGTGTCGTCGTGAAAGCGTTACGTAGAAATGTTAGCAACTTGCGACAGGTATGTAAAGCAGTTACATAGTCGATTCTTCAATATTATAGCAACTAACAGTTGGCAAGTATAAAAATTTCGAATGCCTGCGGTATACGCAAAGGTTGTACATAGAAACAAACACTGATCACCCGACAGCTGTTTCGTCCTTTTGGGACTCATCGGGAGTAGAAACTCGTGTAGTTCCTATTGTAAAACGCCATTGTCGACAACGATGGGTCCCAAAGGAGAAACAGCTGTCGGGTGATTCTCAGTGTTTGTTTGCTTTGTAAACCTCTTGCGTACTTTATGCGCGATTGAATATACTTGCCAACTGTTAGGTTGGCTATATTATTGAAAATCGCTATGTAACTTTTGTCGGAAAGTTGCTAGTATTTCCTAGATGTTGGTCCCTGGAATCTGTTTTCTGGACCTAATTGTCCTTCTTACTTATAATTTATTACATAATTATAATTAAGATACCAAGTTATAGTTTAAAATTAAATGAAAACGTTTTTTTTAAATAAAGGTATTACTATATAAATAAATATAAGAAATCAATAATGGGTGTGACCTCCATTATTATTGATACATTCTTAGAGGCGTCTGCTCATTGACGCTATCAAGGTATTAATAAAATTAATATTAATCGTTTCCCATGCGGTATCAATGGCTGCAATTAGTGCATTACGGTTTACTGGTATAAAATTTGTCCCTTGTTGTCTTCGGATAACAGCAAGTATTTGAGCCCAAACATTTTTGATAATGTTAAAATCTAGGCTTTTTGCTGGCCAGGGTAACAGCTCCAAGTTATTTGCTTGTATCCAGTTGTGCACAACCTGCGAAGTATAGGGTCATCATATCCCGATAGTTAATTATCGAATGTTCCAAGAAAATATGTGTAAAAAAAAAATAAAATCTACTAACGTAACGTTAAGTCGTTAATTATAGTTACATAACTCTCTCATAAATATAGTTTAATATTTTATTTTAATATAATTTTTTTAAAGTTTATTAAGGAAAATTAAATAAATAGTAAGTTTAAGAGTAGGGGAAGAGTAAGAAGAGGATGAAAAAAATGTTCAAAAGTTTTTTTATTTAATTTGATTTAATATATTGCTATTAATGTTTGGGGGTGGGTTTTTTTTTTTTGCGTGGATACAAACCTGCTTCCGAACTAAAGAAACAGACGCAACAATCAACGTAAAATTAAAGGAGCAATAAAAAAATAAAAGAGAAAAAAAAAAAAAACAAAAAAAATTTTTTTTAAAAAAAAAAAAAAAAAAAAGAAAAAAAAAAAAAAAAAAAAATCCACTTACAACGTAACGTTAATTTAGTCGTTAATTAATAGTTACATAAATCTCCTCTTCAACCACACCCGCACAATACGAAGGTGTATTTAGTGTTCGCAGTTGCAATATTTAGCGTTAAAAAGTATCGGAGAGTTAGGTGTTTCCCAAAAAGAGCGCTCTTCCGTGGTCTTACTCTTATACTCTAAAATCCCCAAGCAATGGTGGGTAAATGAAGCAAGTTCGCGCCTTTACGGTACACATTCGTTTACAGATTGGGCAAGTATATGCGCCACAACAAGTTAATTAATTATATTGTAGTGAATTAACAAAAAAATAAATACGTGAACAAATACGTTTCAGTTCCAAGATTTAACTGCACTTAAGGTGCCAAGACAAGTTGTACTTATTTAGGTGTTACGCTTGAGACGTTTTCGGTAGCAGTGTGACGTCCCGGAGATGGTTTGTTTTCAGCGGAAGTATAATTAGAAAAATCTGACCTTATGTTGTAGATAGGGGTTGGAGGGACACACAGGAGAAGATACAGATATGTGGTGTCGGTTCCAGCTGCGGCGACCTAATTTCGGTAGGATGTCCGTACTTCAGCAATCTTAACAGCAAACCCCAAGTATGCGACACACGCAGCGACAAGACAATAAAGGTAAAAAGAGATCCCACGATGAATTTAATCAGCCAGGTAATTGGTTTTGTTTAGGCCAAAAGAACCTTTAAAGTTTTTTTCCAGCATTTTTTTCTTTTACTTAATCCCGGAGTAACTCGCCTTATCTGAAAATTATGCACGGTGTAACGTTGAAGAAGCCATGAAGAATATTTGTCGTACCTGAGTGCAATCGAGCGACCATTAGAAGAAATTAGTAACGCATCCGTCCTAAGATAAACTTCAGAAAATCGAGTAATCAATCCTTTCCCCAGCTAAAAATATACCGCTATACATTGAAAGTTTGCAGGGTCCTATACATACCACTAGAAAATTTGACGGAATTACGATTAAGCACTCAGATGAAGGCAAATTTGAATTTCACGTAACACGAGTTGTTATTATTTTTTAAAAGGGGAAATTGAGAATCAGCCAAAAATTTTTTGGCCATTTGGAACAACCCGAAATTTAAATTTTGGAATTAAATCCCCAAAATTTTTTTTAAGGGGCGAACACGGAGAAATGTCGCGTTTACACCTCGACTCCGTGTATTGTGTTGCCTAACTGGACCGTTACAGCTTCGTACACACCTGAACAACAAACCGAGGAACAAACAGAACAACGAACCGAACGGCAATCGGAACATTAATTTGGACGGTGCTACGTACGAATTTTAGAACAGATTCGCAAGTCCTGATTGTTCCACGAACGGTTTGCGGCGTTCCCGCAACTTGTCGGTTTTTCTCCGACATCAAAGAAAATGCGCGCGAATGCGTTTGCAGGTTTGGACGAATCTAAACAAAACGGCGAACAAACTTATGCGGGAGAATTAAATTATTTATTTTTGTCCTCCCTTTTGTGGGTTTGTTGTGTTTTAGGTAATATTATGGAGTTGACAGAAGAAAAATGTTTTAAATTAATCAGTGTTTAAGAATGCAAGAAAAAAATGATGTCCCTATTAGCATCATTTGGGCGGGAAATTTCCAAAATAAAAAAAGCGAAGTAAATTATAATTTTTTACTCTTCTTTGTGCGTAAAAATTTGGTTGGCACTATCTTCTTGTTTTCCGCAATTTTCTCTTCTCAATAATAAATATATATGAACTGAAAACTACTGAAAATAATTATGGGAACAGCACAAACGTTCCGTTTGTTGTTCGGATTGTGGAAATCATAAAAGATCGTTTGTCGTTCTGTTTGACTTTCGGTTCGTTGTTATGTTTGTTGCTCGGTTTGTTGTTCAGGTGTGTACGAAGCTTTACAACTTAAGCAACAATTTTTTGGCGAATAAAGATTAGTTTGTGATGTAATATTAGAAACACAAATTTATATCATATCAAATTTATGACAACTTAAAACCAAGAACGTGTATGTTATTGCTAAGAAATTATTAAGGAAAAAGCGCAATTGCAGTGTAAATATTTATAATTAGATATTTTCGAAAGTTTATAAGTCCTCTATTGTAATCTTAATACTTAAAAGAAAATCCTGTCCATTAGCATTATAAGGAAATGGCTTTTACTTTATGAATAAGTTTCAATA
This sequence comes from Abscondita cerata, assembly GCA_030710515.1. NCBI lineage: Eukaryota > Metazoa > Arthropoda > Insecta > Coleoptera > Lampyridae > Abscondita > Abscondita cerata. The sequence goes on from JALBCR010000012.1 coordinate 156,961, forward strand.
ACAATAGAATATCCTTGCTTGTTTAATTTACTTCCTTTGAGTCATATTGCTCTAAGGGTTGTTACATTGGTCATTAGAAGTATGTAATAAATAAACAATTACCTACTGTTTGAGAAGGGGTAGTGTGAACCAATAAATAAAGTAAGAAATGTAAATTCCATTTTAGTTTAAAATTTCAAGTGTTGTGAAAATGCCACCTCATCTCGGTGCTGATTTGAAAGCGCGGATTGTTTCGGAATTAGCGGCGGGCCGTAGCGTGCGTGAAATTTCACGTATGTTAGATATACCAAAAGCACCGTAGGGCATTACCGAGTAAAATGGAATCTTGAACACACTTTGGAAAGAGCCATCGGAAGTGGTAGACCTAAAGTATCTACACGTGCTCAAGATCTCGAGTTGTTTCATTACGTAACAGAACAACCATTTGCTACATACTCCAGGGCTATAGCAGATACACATTTTCCCGGATGCCGTATAACTGCACAAAAAGATTAAAGGAGATGGGAATAAAAAAGTATAATGCTGCTGCGAAAGAAGTTCTCAGTGACGAAAATATGAGACGTCGTCTGGAATTTGCAAGGCGATATGTGAACGAACCTTTGGAATTTTGGAATCGAGTGATTTTTAGCGACGAAAAAACGTTCAATAGCCGCAACGATGGACCACTAAAAGTTTTTAGAATGGAAGGAACTCGTTACGAAAATAATCACATATGTCCTAAAAACGAAGTGGTTATTTTTCTGTGAATGTGGGGTTGGGTTAGCGCGCGGGGTCCAGGAGTTTGTTGGGCTATCGATGGACGTCTTGATTCTGCTGCGTATTTAGATATTTTGAAACTATTATGAAACCTTCAGTCGAAGTGTTTTATCCAGACGAAGATTATATTTTCCAACAAGTAAGTATTCTTATTTCACTATACTTTCTCCAAAAAATAGTTCGGGATCTGTTGAATTAACATTTTCATAATGTATTTTTGTTGTTAAAGGACAACGCCCCTATTCATACTTCGCGGGTTGTGCGCAATTGGATACGAGAAAATAACTTGGAGCTGTTACCCTGGCCAGCAAAAGCCCAGATTTTAACATTATCGAAAATGTTTGGGCTCGAATACTTGCTGTTATCCGAAGACAACAAGGGCCAAATTTTATACCAGTAAACCGTAATGCACTAATTGCAGCCATTGATACCGCATGGGAAACGATTAATATTAATTATATTGATACCTTGATAGCGTCAATGAGCAGACGCCTCCAAGAATGTATCAATAATAATGGAGGTCACACCCATTATTGATTTCTTATATTTATTTATATAGTAATACCTTTATTTAAAAAAAAAGTTTTCATTTAATTTTAAACTATAACTTGGTATCTTAATTATAATTATGTAATAAATTCTTGTCAAAAAACTAAATATATACGTTGACAATAAGAATTGCCTTAGTTTTTATTTTCACTTTTTATATTAACTACAGAAAAAATGAAACGTCATAAAATATACATTTTGTAAGGACTAAATATTATGAATAGAGAGTTTAATGATTTTTTTAATAACTTACAATAATTAGTAGGTTAGATTTATTTAAAAATAAGTAATAATCAGTCAACCCAAATAACCATGTTTAGTTTTTGATTTAATTTAAAAGTTATTGCTTGTAGACGTTTTTTAAATCAAAATTATTTCTAATTTTATTTTGTAAACATTTCCTAAACAAAATTTTGATTCGATAATTAATCGAGCTATGGTGTTTAATTAGCGATACCTTCAAATATATTCTTTAAAGAAAAAAATTAAGTAAGCAACGTAAATTACCTATTTTCTAAAACGTGCTTAGTGTAATGATTCATTCTACAGTCCTTCTATAAGATAACCCCTGCTAGGACTACTTGCTGTTAGAATTGTAAATGATACCCTTAAGCCCGCTTCACAATGTGCAAACTTTTGTTTACAGAAATTGTGGTGTCCAAGTTTTAAATTTCATGAGTGTACATTTGAAAATGAATTATTGACGTCTACTGATGATTGTTTCCTAATTTTGTCTACAATATTTGAATGATGTTCTTTATTTAGTTGTTGATATGGCTTAAGTGAGGATGTACTGCTATGTCCACTAATTTTTATTAATTCTTGTTCTTGGATACCTACTATGACCATATGAGAAACAATTGTTGATTTACTACTATGGTTGGTAATCTTTCTTTGTTTTGTATTTACACTACTCTTTTCAGCTTGTTCCACTTGGAAAATGTATTTTGTTCTTATACCAAATCGATCCATTGTTTGTTCAATGCGGATTTGGGATGAGAAATAATCGGTTGGTGGTAATATTGTTCCCTCTTCTTTCCATTAATTTGTGGTACAATCGCACAGGATGGATGATCTAGATTGGGTATCAGCTTTAAATTTAAATGAATGAAAAATTATTAGAAAAATTTGAATAAGTTTCAACCATTTACTATCTGCACATTTTTGATCACCGCCTTGACATGTTTTTGTAAATAAATGGTTGTATTCAATCCTAGCCAAACTTCCATCGGTTGTACTCTCTAATTTAAAGTATTGGTCAAACAAAATACTCCCTCATCGCCTCGCCAAGCAGGTTCTAAAGATGGAACCAGAAAGACCCTTAACTGCAACCATTCCGGGTTTTTTTTTGTCTCAATTTTCTATCATTTTGTTAAATTCCTCAATATTTAAAGGAGCCGCACTTATCTTACGTTTTTCAGGTTGATGTTGAAAGACCTTTTACTTTGCATTTTTTACATTTTTTGCGGTTTGAAATTCAACATCAATAAACGGATTGAAGGTTTGATTGTGCTCATTATAATATTTGTGTTGAAATATTTTGGCTGTTGTATTTCACATTGTTTTACGCTGTAGTCTTTATAATCTTCTACGTTCATTTTTGGAATTTTACGGCCTAGTTTCTTCAAATATTTGCCAATTCTTGCTTAGAGGTATCTTTTTTCAATTAGTAATTCATAACTTGGCAAAACTTACAAAACTTATTCTAAATAGATTTTATAAATTGACGGTATTCTGAGGTTTATGTTTATTAATTAATTTATTAATCTCATCATTAGATTTAGTTTTAAAGCAATTTTCTTAATTCATTTTGAATTTTGAAATATCAATTTTTAAATTTTTGATGGGTTTCACTTAACAACGATATTCGGAATACTATTGGCTAGTATCCATTGTCCGTTAATTTTTTTACTTGAAATTTTGTTTCCAATGATGTTATGTGATTCGTTAAATACTCTACGAGTGAAATAATCAATATTAAAAAAATTATTATTACAGGTTAAATAAATTAATGGCTTTTCTTGTTAAAAATCAAATAGCACAAGAATGCAAATAAATCAAAAAGCATACATACGTTGATAAACCAACTGCAACTGATTCACTAAACACTTGTGTGGCATATTTCACCTTCATTTTCTGAAAATTATTCTGAGTAATTAGGAAATTAGTTGATTTAGGAGCCAATTGCAGCGGTTTAGATTTGTCTGACATTGTAGAAATTTTTTGTCTTACCAAGATGCTTTTTGTTATTAAAGATTATATCGTATTTAATCAAGTTATTTTGAACTGACGGTGATACATCTATTCTTTTGATTAGGTTTCGAAAATTTTACTACTGCCCTAACATTTGCACCGCATTGTAGTTGTAGCTTTTCTATGCAGTATAATACTATCGACTTCAATTTGTCACCTTTACATATCGTATTTGTAAAAATGTAGCACAAGAGTTGTTTAAATTTTTGATATATAACTATAACCATGATCACGTAGCAGTTTGAGCTGGCAAAAATTTAAAACCTACTTTAAAATTAACATTTTGGGGCTCGTAAAATATAATTTTAGTGAAAATTGTTTGTATTCCTCTATTTATCTCTTGCTTCTTAGTGGTTTATATTTTAAGTCCACTTGGGCTGTCACAATTTGTGCTCTGCTTTCGGGAAGTAATCGTTGGGAGATGTTAACTTCAATTGAAGTGCTTTCTTTTCACGTTGCAATTTAAGAATATTTCTTCGTAATCTTCTTTACCTAAGAGTATTTGAGCTGCAAGCTTGAGTAGTTTTGGTATAACTAGAGATGTTAACGGGCATTTATTTACATAGATTCTGGAAAGACTTGTATAAAACATCTAAAATTTCATTTATTGCTTTGCCAATATACCTTGCATCATTTGAATATTGGGTTTCAGAAATTGACACTTGTAATTCATTTAGGAATGGCAAGTGTTTACCACATACCTCGTTAAGTTTTTAGAGTCGACATTTTTATGCAACAGATGGGACCTTCCAGATTCTGTTAACCATTCAAAACATTTACAACAAAATGTTTGTAATTTACTTAAAATTCTTCAAGTAACTTAACTCGCCTGGTTAAATCTCCTTTGGGTTACGTATTTGAGGTTATAGGATGGGGTCACAAACTTTAAACTAATGGCATTTTTTTATTCAAATAATTTTATCGTGTTAGATAATTTTAAGCAGCAAATACGTTAAAGATAATCTTCTGGATATACAAAATTATGTTTCACTCGTTCTTGGATTCTCAAAAAATTTTAATTTGTCCATTATTAACCTAGGTCAACAATAGAAAAAATTATTAACCACTAATAGAGAAATTCAACTTCTCAGTTGGCTAGGAGACGCAATAATTGTCTACTTCACAGCTAGTAGTGGAAAAAATATCTTTCAGTTAGTCAGTCAATTTTTGTTGTTTACAAAATTGAAATAAACCAAGAACAATGCTTCTAAGTGAAAACCTTTACTATGTTTCTAATCCTGATTAAGTAAGTGGTGTTTTTCTTTAGTTAGCTTTAAAGAAGTGTGTGAAAATAAAAACGCAGCACATATTTAAAAAATTCCTTGATAGAATAGCTCTTTGTCATACCAGTGGAGAAACGCTTGATTTATTATTACTTATAACGAATGTTTCTACAATATTATATATATATATATATATATATATATATATATATATATATATATTTTAAGAAAAAAAGTATAAGAATACAAATAAACGTTGCCATTTTTAAAATAAAAATCCAAGCAATCTGAAAGGTAAAGAAAAATTATAAATTATAAAAATAAGACTATTTTGACACATGTTTTGATAATAAAAATAAGAAAAATATATATTAAAGTGTTTACCAAACCGCTGCTTCAACTCAGATATATGACATTACCTACGGTCACACAAAGTTGTTCTATTTGAATAATTAAGAGTAAACTTTTAGTTAAGACATAAATTTTGTATATTTAATTTTAACATAATTTCTTAATTAGAATTTGAGTAATATGAAGATTAATAATTTAATTATAGAATACCAATGAGTTGTTTCTTAATGTGTTGCTTGTGGCGTAAGACAAAATTAAATTATAGAAATAGAATTACGTACATAACCTTAGAGTGGAATTACCAATGGCCAACCACCATTTCTTTTTTAATTGTTTTGAAGGACTAGCTAATTGATATTATCTCATCTATAACGTTGTTGTAACTCCTTTTTTTATTATAGTTGAGTTGAGTGAGCCTTCTTTATAGGAATTTCGAAAGTGATGCTGGAGTGCAAAAAACACCTTGTCCTTTTATTCAGTGTCGACGTTTGAGCGACGAAGGTCGGTTTTTATCAAGACATATATAACTGTTTTATTTAACAACTGGTTATTACAGCTTTAACATATCTTATAAACTAATACAGTGTAATTTTTTAATACTAACAAGAGATAAATTATTTTAAACGACATACATAAAGAAGCATGACTAGCATTAACAAGTAAAAATTATTGATTTTATAATTACCTAAAACAATTGGTGATAGTTAAACACTCACATAAAGCAGAAACCACTTTGGCCCAAACATAACATAGATAAAAATTGATAATTTTCAATTATCGACGTTAACATTTTATAATAACAATTAATAACATATATACTTGACGTTACACATTTAACACAACAATGAAATAAAATTGGAATGCTAGTAAAGATAAAAAATTTTCTTAATGGGAAAAAAAATTTGTAATACACTAGTTCAAGAGTCTCTAAAACACTCATACGTATATTTTGACTTTTGCACATCTCTTCCTACAGACTTAAACTATCTAGAATTTCGTCTCGTGTGGTAAGTAAACAAAGATTTTATTAGGTGTTCGTATACTTATGATAATAAACCTGGTCTAAGGTTAATTTCTCGAAAACGGGTATCCAGATTTAATTTTATTTTAACAATTTTAATGATGCTGATAACTTCTAATTCATCAGTTTTTGAAAAAAAAAGTGTATTGCCCAATTAAATTTCAGCTGCTCACGGATTGAAGAAGAAACAAAATTTAAAACCGGCCGCCGGTTTAGAAGTTGAAAACAAGCAAAGCGAAAATTTAGAGTACTTACACTGAGGAAAATGCAGAAAAAAGTGGATAATGAATGAGGAAAACGTGTAGTAGGAATAGGCGGGTTTGGCTCGTTTATGCCCAATGTTTCGGCCGCAGATCGAACGAGATAATTTCAAATACTTAAACTGAACATGTCGTCGACAAACGTACTTGCAACTTTGCACCTAAAAATCCATTAGTTAAAACTCAGAGCACTTTTTCTTGTCAATCGGTGATTATGACCAAAAAATGTTGTGCGGTATTTTAATATGCTTGAGATACATATACGGTGTGTCCAAGATAAGGATGAACAGCATGGAGACCTCGGAAACCGTGAGAGATACGGAGTCGGTTAAATTTGTAAAAGTTGCCTACTTGAGGGGTCAACATTTTGCTGTTGAGAAACTCCTTGAGTTTGGCTTACTTCCGGAGATATTCGAAAAAAAAACGAAATTGTGTTATTTCGTTTTTATTATATTCTAAAGTTATTCGAAAACTTAATACACTTTGTCATTGCCACTTTTTCTGCTCTACAAGATGGCATTCACAAATTTTATTACAACGTTTTGTTGCAAAGAAACCATCATCAACTTTATTTTTTCTTATGGCACTCAAAGAAAGTACACTCCGTATAAGGAAGCATTTTTTATTACGAATTCAACTATGCACTACACAATATGGTTATTCGTGATTTTATTAAGAAAAAATAACGTTTTAGTAAATTTCTAATTTTTTGGTCTAGTGTGAGCTGAAAAAAAAAAAAAAAATATATAAAATTAATTTAAAAATATATTAAAAAAAAAAAAAAAAAAAAAATTTAAAAAAATAAAAAAATTAAATAAAATATAATAAAAAAAAAAAAAAAAAAAAAAAAATAAAAAAAAAAATTTTTTAAAAAAAAATAAAAAAAAAAAAAAAAAAAAAAAAAAAAAAAAAAAAAAAAAAAAAAAAAAAAAAAAAAAAAAAAAAAAAAAAAAAAAAAAAAAAAAAAAAAAAAAAAAAAAAAAAAAAAAAAAAAAAAAAAAAAAAAAAATAAAAAAAAAAAAAAAAAAAAAAAAAAAAAAAAAAAAAAAAAAAAAAAAAAAAAAAAAAAAAAAAAAAAAAAAAAAAAAAAAAAAAAAAAAAAAAAAAAAAAAAAAAAAAAAAAAAAAAAAAAAAAAAAAAAAAAAAAAAAAAAAAAAAAAAAAAAAAAAAAAAAAAAAAAAAAAAAAAAAAAAAAAAAAAAAAAAAAAAAAAAAAAAAAAAAAAAAAAAAAAAAAAAAAAAAAAAAAAAAAAAAAAAAAAAAAAAAAAAAAAAAAAAAAAAAAAAAAAAAAAAAAAAAAAAAAAAAAAAAAAAAAAAAAAAAAAAAAAAAAAAAAAAAAAAAAAAAAAAAAAAAAAAAAAAAAATAAAAAAAAATAAAAAATTTTTTTTAACATTAATGTTATTATCAAAATGTGCGTAGTATTCGTGGAAAGTGTTTGAATTTAATAACGAAGGATGAAGACGAACCGACCCAGGGCCGAGTGGAAGGGGGGGGGGTATCAGTAAGGAAAATACAAAGGTGACCAAAGGAAGGGCAACCATGGCTGGAAAAATAATCAAATTGATGTTTTAATAATCTTACAATCTTTGCGGGTAACAACGATACAACTTCAAAAATAGTATATTTCATTAGAGTCAGAAAACGAGTTCCCGTGCGCGCGTGACAAATCGGAGGGAGCGGGAAATCATAAGCAAGCGGGAAAAGCATTTATGGACGTGTAATGAACGATACTTTTCATTATACCTCTCTGGAAAAAAAAGAAAGCAAAAAATATACACATTATTACAAACCTTTATTTTTAGTATGAACGAACAAATACATACAACATGTATCTTAATTTTTATCAAATGAAATATTTATTGTGCAATTTGTGTTGTTGCGGGCATTTGTAATGTATTCGATGACGTCGAGGTAGTATTAGTTTTATTTCGTGCCAGGGGGGCACTAACATGACTCCCGCCGGGTGGGTCTTAATTTAACGTATTTACGATATAAACGCACGGATCAGTGGATTTTTGCCATCTCAAGGAATACCACCAAAAACGGTCATTGTCTCTACGTCTTCCAAAGTGTAAACGAATCAAGTCATCTGGTACCAAATGTTAAAATTACTTTAGTTAACAACCACTTTTCATCTGGTGCTTCAAGTATGAATTTAGTGACTTGATCTGCAGTTAGTACTTTGGACTTTTTCGGTGTGTAACACTTTGTCGTTTGAGAAACGCAGTAGTTTTTGGGTCTTAATTTGTTGAAGCTTTCATAGATTTTGCTTTGTCGGACAAATAAACGAGAAGAATATCATCACTTACTGTGTCAATCTTCTTTGTTGACGCCACTTGCAAAATGGGTTTGGTGGGGGGGCGGGAAGTTTTTCCGTGCGGCGCACTGAAAAAAGTCGATTTCGGTGCGCCAATAAGCATGTAAAGATAGTGTTTTCAGAGGTAAAGGGTTTATCAGTAATATTAAACTTAAGAACGTTTTTATCATAAATACAAAACGGTCATAATGTCCAATAGGGGGATATAAACCAATTGGTCAGGGTGGATGTTAGTTTATAATTGATCCAAACACGTAAAGGGGTCCAAACCAAGCGGGGGTTTTGGGGGGGGTTCGTCCAAACCCTTTTAAATGATTTTGATGATAGTGTCCGTTGAAACCTAACTCTATTAGAGGCATACAATGAATATTATTTAATTACTTTTGAACAATCAACTATTACACATAATATATAATTTCAGTTTTTCATTACTATTATCATTATTATCATTCTTGTTATGATTTATTTATTTATTTATTTTGCAATTTTGATTAACATAGCTTCTTAGTTTCTTTTTACTTTTATTACTATTATTAATATTGCTTCTAATAAAATATGGGGGTCACCATCGACAAATGTCGCAGTGGTAATACAAGGGCGAGGGGGGCCCGGAGGAAAGGGGGGGCCTAAGGCCGTGTCTTCGCACGATCACCGCAGAAATCAGTGAATCAGTGTGCACGCGAAAGTGGGAGGGTCAGTGCGCTTTGATGAAAACAATGCACTACACAACCGCGAAAGAATTGTAACTTAGGGACATTTTGTTTGACAAGACATTTCCGTCAAGGACGTTGACCCGGGAGGGGGGCCAGGAAGGGAGGGTGTTGCTTGATTAGAAACGCGTTACTTCGATTATATTTTTTAGGGGATATACGATAAGCGTTTTCGACATCTAGAGTCGACACTAGATGCCTCCTACGTTAAATGTGTCCCGGGGCGAAGGGGAAACAGGGTTCACCCCGGTCCCAAAGGAAGGGGACGTGGTGTACCGGAGGGCGTTCGGGTTGGCTATACATTGGAGACCAACGATGTAACGTTAAACCGGAGTAACAACGGAGACGTCGACACAGATGAACCTACGTTAATATTTTTTTTTTTTTTTTTTTTTTTTTTTTAAACGATATATGGAATTGGGTAGCTTTGGACAATAAATCATATTATTATTATTATTATTAATTATTAAAATCAAATCTATTGTTAGTTCTGACAGAATTGATTCGATGACACAGTAGTAGTTAGAGGTATAATGGGAGGGGTTGCCTAATAAACCGTTACTTTTTAGATTTAAGACCAAATGCCTAAATATGGACTTTCCTTTTTTTCCCTGTGTTGGGTACTTGATCAACTACAAGTGTTTGGCTTTTACAGAATTTCTCCGGCATTTAATCTTGGACACACTGTATACAATATGTACGTGTTCAGTCGGAGTATTCGGAATTACCTCATTTGAAGGAAAAGACAAAAGTTGTTGCTCGTATAAAAACGCGCAATTTGAGTACGCTAGCTTTGCATTCGGACGCTTCTACACGCAAGAGCAATTTGCGGGATAGAATCAAAGCGAGTACGTGGCTTTCTGCCGTTTTGGAGACGTCATAACTGAAAAAATTTCGTCCAGTTAATTGTAGCGCGTAAGATTCTGTAAAACAATCACTTTGAGTTGCTGAATTTAACCGTTTTTAGGATAATTTTCCAAACCTATATAGTTTCTCCTGCTTGCGCGATTAATTTCCATTTACCCTCTTTTTCAGTACAATTTTTGCTGTCTATTAATAGAATAAATTGGAAAAAGATTATTTCCTTCTATTATATTAATAACACAAACACAAAACTTTGTAAATGCATTTCCATTTTCTTATTGTCAAACGTATTTATTACACAAATACCTGGTTCTAATGATACTGGTAGTTTATGTTAGGTTAGAAACAGTTAAATGGTAATTAATAAACATTTGAATGATACAGGGTTTATATTTTTTGTTTATTAAAGCAGGTTAATAACCGAAAAGTTACAAGAGTTGCATAAATAAAACGTGCACGTACTCGCTAATTACACGCACACGCACATGAACACCCACACGCACATGCAAGAACCTTAGCCACAGAATTTGATTGCATGATATGCACAATAATTTCTATCCTGTGATCTAATACCTTTTTTTTTAAACTAAACATGCTTGAATTTAAAAGTTTAGTGACTTTTATCTCTGGTCCGTTAGCGGACCCATAATACAAGTGTATAATAGTGCTTTTTAGGCACGTGTGGCAGGCACTCGCTGACGAATACCTGCTCTACAACTACAATTAGAACTTCAAAGAAAAATGAATTTATTTTTGCAATGCCATTATGTAATCATTTGAAAAGTTTTTCCTCTGAGAACTGGATATTCATTGGCATTTTAGGCTTTGGAGCTATGTCAAAAATGTTTTAATTCATTCTTGAGTAGATATTTTTACAGGTTCTGATATTATTTTCTAATTTTAAATGTGTTGTTGCCAAGGCAACTTAAAAACAAGTAATGTTTTAAGTGTACGATTTCACACCCTGCAGCGCGTGTTGATTAACAATTATGATGAAGGTACTTATAAAAAAAACTGTTAAAGGTTTCAAATTAACATAAATAAATAAATAATTGCATTTGAATATAAAGTTCATATAACGTATTGAAGATCTGAACTGAACTGAACGTGTAGGTGTAGAGAAGTAGATATAAAAGTATATTTTCTACAAAATATGCAGGATTCTTTAAATACAAAATTAGTATGTACCTAAATAGTTTCCTTTTTGAATTTATGATTCCTGTATTATAAAGTTAAATTCTGTAGCTTAAAACAGTAGTCGTGTGCATGACAGAAGGTTTCTACTGGAAAAGATTGATACACCTTAACGATGGTGCTACTACGCACTAGATGGCAACAAACGATTGATTTTTACTTTTTCCTTCTAATTATTACTAATGATTATGAGCAATTTTATTATAAAATAGGTAGTACATGCAAAATGATTAATAATATAATTCCGCAAAAGCTTTATTTTATCATTTGAATGCAAGCAATTTCATTAGTTTTGTTTAAATACGGTTTGATTAATTAATGTTGAACAAATATTAAGAGAATAATTAATAACCGAAAACATGTTCGTCCGTAACATGATTAAACAGGAAGCTTTTAATAAAATCAATTCCTAAATAATTCATTTGTCGATGCATTGACATTTTAAATAGAATGTAACGAATGTAATTTGGCTGTGTCTTTTATCTAAAAGGGTTAAAGCTTTGAAGTGGGCGTCTTGAGGGTTCAAAGCGGCCCCGGTTCCGGGCAAGTACGATTCCCGGCCATCCCTTTCTTTGTTTGAGGTGACGCTAATCTGCTCGAACCACCCGCTTCGTGTCAATGTGCCTGGAATTAAACATTCCTATCATGCGTCTAGAAAGTTACTTCTGATTGATGAGATAGCGATAATTTCTCATTCCATATTCTTGTTAGCGTTTGGATAAAATTGAAGAGTCAAAACTAAGACGTGGTGCATTTCATTTATGATAATCACGAATATTTCAACCACTAAAGTACTTATCTGGAATTAAAATTAGATCTGAATCATTTTAAGTTTTTTGTTAGCCATAAAACATTTATTTCTAAAGTAATAACTTATTATATGAAGTAATTTATTATACAAAGTAGTCTGCATTTGATGCTGCTTATTTTTAGTTGTGCTTTAATTTATGATTCGTTTACTTCAATTGTTCTGAACGCTCAAAGACAATAGTAATTCGTCAAAACAACAAAAGTTAAGCATGGTACATTGTGGATTTAATTAAACATCAAAATTTTCATAAAAAAATAACCGTCTTTATTTTACTTTGATGTATTTTTATACAGTACAGAAACACAATATATTTAAGTAAAAAGAATACCAAAATACAAATTCATATCAAAATAAAATTTTATTGCAAAATTAGGTAACGTCCTTTTTATAGAGGGAATACATTCTTCTTTTGTCTTTTAGTTTTTATATCTAAATATCTTTAAAGTAATATTATTTATTGAATCTACATTTTATAATTTTGTGTCAATTTGTAGTTCACTTTCTTTATGTCACTGCGACAAATAAATGTCCTTGTAATTTACTACAAGCTGTAAAATGATAAAAGTGTGCTTTATATTCCATGAAGTTTTATAAAACAAATCAAAAAATATTATACATAAAAAAAAATTAGAAGAGGTTCTTGTTGACAGTCAAAAATCTTTGTTCAATTTTTCAAGAATTTCTATATCTATTAAAAGGAAGCACAACTTATATTGTAAATTTCTATCAAAATAAAACATCAATTTCACAGTTATGTCAATTGTAGTTCTGCAATTCTACCCATGGTAACACATACCGTTAATTCTTGTTTAATTGCAGAATATTTTTCTCTCCTTAGAAGTAATCATATGTTTTACCAGAAATACATCTTTCCCGGAATGTAGAACTTTCCATAGATACAAGCAGTAGATTCCCTATACGTGTTAGTGTTTCCTTCAGTCACCGATAGATGGCGTTATGCGTTGGCTTTCCGATTTCGTCATTGATTGAATATCGCGATTATAGTGTCGTGATGTAACACTGAAAATAATGTTACTACACGACGGAACAACACAATAATTTAAAAATAGATTTTTTTAAACTTTTTAATATTTCATTTGTATAAATATTACTAGGATATACTATTCACTTTGTTTGAATTAATCTTCAATTTTAAATTAAGGTGTGAAAATAACAGAAAACTAAAATATTATAATAATGTAACACGTATCGCCACCTATCGGCAACTTCGGGAAGTTCATATGCAAATATAGAATTATCTAAGCCTTATACATTTTGGGAGAGATGCCGTATTTCTGGTTTTACATATACCTAAATCAAAGAATTGTGGTAAGCCGGTTCAGAATTCCTCTCCTAAAAAGAAAGTGAAAGAAACATATTCTAATTGTAGTAAACCTAAATGTTTTGTTCTATCAGTATTTAAAATGCTATACCTAAAGTTTTACAAAAATATCCGAACGTCATGACTATCTGAATGCTTATAGCAATCTGGTTTTAGACTAAACCATAGTAAATATAGAATTTTTAATAATAGTCTTCCACAAGGATCAGTTTTTAGCACCTATTTTTTTTTAATGTATACAGGGTCAATGGTAATTGGATACATTCCTTTGGAGATCTGATAGAACAAGAGGTAAGGAGTAAATTTAACCCTAATATGTATTATACAAAACGCAATGCATTTTGAGATATTTCGATTTTAAAATTTTTCTTAAAAAAGTTGATGTTAATATGTTAAAAAGTAATTTTCAAAAAATTTACGCCAACTTTGTTGAACTTTTTGATGGAATACTTGCCTAACACTATGGTCTTCCGTATGGAATAAAAAAAATCCCTTAGCTTTTCCATCATGTGATAATTTCAAAGAAAAACTTGTTCAAAATTATTTTTTAAAATCAGATGTGACAATTCTTTGAGGTTTTTTCAAATAATTCTCAACGCTTCTTGCGTACAAATTGTGTTAAAACTTCCTTGTTGCAATTGCTATCGAACAAGCTGCGAATCTTACAACAAACCTTTAACAGTTCCAAAAAAAATAGTAAAAATGAAGCAGTCGACGGAATTTATTTAACTGCTGTCCACCATTAGACCTTATACGTTTTCCATGTAAAGTGGGCGGATAAACAACAAAGGTAGAATATGACGTTTCACTCGTATAACTTTTGACAGTCTTAAGTTCATATTTGAAGATTCTTTGTTATAACTAGTTGTATTATAGTTCTTTAACCCAGGTATGCCTAATGTACTATATGTAGTACGGCTCAAACAAGTCTCAGCCTGTGCAGTGCCGACTGGCTGCAACTTGTTCAGATGCATGAATCCATTCAGTACATACCAGACAACGCAAGTGTCAACATTCAATTGACTTTTCAAATCTCGTTTGTGTCTTGTTCCGCTTCAAAGTTAGCCAACAAATAGAAATGGACGATCATAACATCCGCTTCGAGAGGTAAGTTGATTGCAAATAAATAAAAACTATAAAAATTTCGTTCAATGGAAAACATAACAACAAATAATCATGTTAACAGTAGGCATTCATATATTCAAGTTATTTTGAGAAATTGTGGTAATTTTTGGGGGTGAAAAGAGGTGTACTAAATATAGTACATTAGGAAAATATGTGTCTACAAATATCATTCAATTACAGGGGGTTCTCGCTTCATGAAGCTCTTGCAATGTTAGAGGACAATGAAGAAAATGTTGGCAGTGTCGACAAAATCACGATATTTCCTCCTGCAATGCAACAGATGAAGTAACAGATGAAGATTCTGGAGGTGAAGATGATCTCACCATTGATAATCTACCGGCAAACCAACTGAATGCTCCTGCAGAAATTGTCTTTGAAGCCGATGACCACGACAGCGATTTTTCATCGGATGACAATTTACCCTTATCCCAACTGCGAACAAACGTGCCGATAAAAAACAGAAACAAACAAAACCACCTGCGAAAAAAAGAAGGATTACGATTGGGTTGCGGAAGATTTGGCTCCGATTACAACAACCTTTGATAATAATTTTAACGTACCTAATTTAGAGAGTCCTTTGGAAATGTTTTCAAAGTTTTTTGATGAGGAAGTAATAGACACCATTCTATACTGCAGCAATCAATACGCCCAACAAAAGAACCGGAGACCAAACATAGAAAGACATGAAGTCAAAGCTTTCATTGGAGTTCTGATCCTTAGTGGATATGCAAGTGCCAAGGCGACGGATTTACTGGGAACGCGACAGAGATGGTCACAATGACATGGTTTCGGAAGCTATTTCAAGAGACAGATTTGACTATTTGTTCTCGAATCTTCATGTTTGTAACAATCAGGAGCTGGAGCCACGAGACAAGTTCACAAAAGTGCAGCCGATTTTCACAGTGTTGAATAAAAAATTCATGGAGCATTCGCCTCCAGAGGAAATGCATTCAATCGATGAAGCTATGGTCCCATACTATGGACTTATAAAGATTTTGGAGTTGGTGCAGGAGTAGTCTTGGAGTACGCTCAAGCTCTGCGCAAAAAATGGCCAGACATGAAGTTTCATCTTTTCTTCGATAATTTCTTCACTTCAATTCCCTGATAGAAGAGTTGACAGCACTGAATTTTTACGCTACCGGTACGGTGAGAGAAAATCGATTGAGGGAGTCTCGCTGGTGAGTTCAAAGGATATGAAAAAATAGTCGAGGGAGTTACGATTACGCGAAAATCAGTGATCAGAATTTCATTGCAGTAAAGTGGCACGATAATAGTTTTTTGAATTTGGAATTAAAAAAAAAAAATTTTTAAAATTTTTTTAAAAAAAAAAAAAAAAAGGGACCTTATACGTTTTCCATGTAGAAGTGGGGGGGTATATTAAATTTTTTTTGGGGAAAAAAAGAAATAACGGATAAACAACTGAATGGTAGAATATGACGTTTCACTCGTATAACTGAGGAGTTTGACAGTCTTAAGTTCAGAGGAGATGTTTGTTTTTATAAAGCCGTTTTAATTTCATATATTGAAGATTCACTGTTGTCAAACCCTATAAATTCTAAGTTGTATTAAGTGTTTTGTGAGTTTCACACCAAAAATAAATGTTATATTACAAGTGTGATGTGCCTAATATAATATATTTTATAATTGTTTATTTTTTTAAAATTTTTAAAATTTTTAGTTTTTATAATTTTTTTATTTTTTTTTTAATTAAAATTTATTAAATTATTAATTTTTTTTTTTTAATTTTTTTTTATGTATTTCTGTTAAGTTCGGTTTACAGATTTTCGTTGTTATTGTTGTTTAACTGAAATGGCCGCTTATAGCAATGCAAAATACGCCGACATCTTATTTGTATACGGATATTGCGATGGGAATGCTGCAGAAGCTCGTTGGGAATATGAACGTCGCTTTCCAAACCGTCGCACACCGAATGTTCGTGTATTTAGTACGACATATCGAAATGTCGCAGAAAATAGTTCAGTGAAACGTCGGCGAGTGGACGCCGGTGCTCCTCGCGTATATCAACCAGATGATGAGGAAGAAATATTAATCCATTTTGAGGATAACCCAGGCACTTCAACTGCTAAAGTGGCGCGGCAAACTGGTGCGTCACAATGGAAAGTCTGGTCTACGATACGCGGAGTTGGATGCCATCCTTACCATTATACCCCTGTCAGGGCTTAGATGAAGGTGATCCTGGAAGGAGATTAGAATTCTGCCGCTTTATGTTAAATTTAGATGCAGAGGATGAAAACTTCTTAACCAACACGAATCTAAATTTAATCGCGAGGACATAACCAATTTTTATAACATGCAGAAGAAAATCCACATTTAATAAGGGTAACTAGTTTCCAAAAAAAGTTTTCAGGAAATGTTTGGATGGGAGTTGTTGGCTGGTATTTAATAAGGCCTTACTTTTTACTTCAACATTTAAACGGAGAGGTCTATGAAGATTTTCTAGAAAATCACCTGCAGAAGCTTTTAGAAGATGTTCCTTTAGCCGACAGAGCGCGAATGATTTTTTAGCACGACGGTTGTCCAGCGTATTATAGGCTGACGGTACGGAACTTGCTGAATGAACGTTTCCCTAACCGTTGGATTGGAAGAGCAGGCCCAATAGTTTGGCCAGCGCGAAGTCCAGATTTAACTCCTCTGGATTACTTTGTATGGGGTCGTATGAAAGATATAGTACTATACACAACCGTAACCCTAGTCAATACAAGGCTTGACCTTAGACAAAGGATAGTCGACGCTGCCGCATCCATACGGAATACATTGACCACCAGAGTGGCAAAAACAGAAATAAGAAGACGCTGCCGTGCGTGTATACGTAATAGGGGCTCCCATTTTAAACAAGATTTATAAAAATTAAGTACTAATGTACTTATTGTTAATTTAATTTACAGCTGACTTCTATGTATAAGGTCTAATGGTGGACAGCAGTTAAATAAATTCCGTCGACTACTTCATTTTTACTAATTTTTTTGGAACTGTTAAGGGTTTGTTCTAAGATTCGCAGCTTGTTCAATAGCTATTGCAACAAGGAAGTTTTAACACAATTTGTACGCAAGAAGCGTTGAGAATTATTTGAAAAACCTCAAAGAATTATCACATCTGATTTTGAAAAATTATTTTGTACAAGTTTTTCTTTGAAATTATCACATGATGGAAATGCTAAAGGATATTTTTTATTCCATACGGAGGACCATAGTGTTGGGCAAGTATTCCATCAAAAAGTTCCACAAAGTTGGCGTAAATTTTTGAAAATTACATTTTAACGTATTAACATCAACTTTTTTAAGAAAAATTGAAAATCGAAATATCTCAAAATCCATTGAGTTTTGTATAATACATATTAAGATTAAATTTACTACTTACCTCTTGTTCTATCAGATCTCCAAAGGTTTGTATCCAATTACCAGTGACCCTGTATATTTCTTCACCATGTCAAAAATTTGTCTACACCGATGATATGGCAATTTCATTTCAAAATTCGGATTTTATCCAAATTGAAAGAAAACTATCCGATAATTTGCGTATTATGGAAAATTATTTAAAAAAAAGGCGATTACACCCAATCTGAAAAAAACAGAAGTTTCTTGTTTTTATTTAAGTAATAGAGAAAATATAAATGGAGAAATGTTATCTTTAATAATATCTTTGTTTAATTTTCCAAACCGTGGACAATAAGTAAATCTTACATCTATATACAATGTAACATGCCGGCAATCGCCCAGTAGCTCATGTACTTATAGTATCCTCCTAATTTGAATTTGTTTTAATTTTAAGTTTAAATTTAATTTAATTAAATCTAGTTACTAGGTCTATTAGTTTAAACCTCTTTAACCTATTTATGTTTGATTGTTCTGTTAGTAGTCTTTTGGCCAATCTGTTAAGATGCACTCTTAGTCTTGAACTATATTTAGCACTATGGTTTTTCACTTCTTTTTCACACTCTGTATTTTTAAGTCCGTTCTAATGATTTTGTTTGTAATAAACCACGGTGCGTCAACTATTATGCGTAAGACTTTAGCTTGATATTTTTCGATAACTTCGATATTTGAATTATATTTGGATTCCGTATACCTATACAAATTTTAATAATACCGTTTTGTATATTAATACTTTATTTTCTAGGGTGATCTGAAATTTATTCCTAGTACCAGTACAATTTATAATTAAATTGCTTTCTTTTTAATTTTAGGTGTGTGCTGTATAAGTTAATAGGCGGTCTAAATGCATTGTAGGTATTTGGATAAATCTTTCTGCGGTATCTGTTTTCCGTTAAGGGTTACTAGCAGGCATGTCTCTTTTTTTGTTGTATATGTCACCTGTACTGATTTTTCTTCGTTCACTTTTATTCTCCAGTGTCAGATTTCCGTTTTGTTAAGATGATTTTGAATAATTTTAGAAGGAATTTTGAGATCTTTATGGGACGGTATTACTGTTGTGTCATTTGCATATGTGGCAGTAGTTATATTTTTTGATACTGGAAAATGTGCTGTATATAACAGGTACAGTAATGGTCTCAGTACGCTTTCTTATGAAACTCCTGCATTTATTGTATGTAAATTCGTATGTTTGTTTAGTTGTTTAACTAGGAAATGCCTTCCCTCTAGGTATAATTTTAGGATACGGAATATGTTGTGGGGGAGCTTTTGTTTTATCTTGTATAGCAAACCATACTTTGTCAAAAGCTTTTGTAACATGTAGGACTTGTGTTTCATGTTGCATGTTGCTCCCAAAACCCGAATTGATGTTTTGAATTAACTGTCGTTTTTGTAAAATAGGTTTTAACCTTTTTAAGTAATAACTTTTCTATAATCTTTGATAGTATAGGTAGAAAGCTTATAGGGCAATATGGTTCCACCTGTTCTGGGTCCTTTCCTGGTTTGAAGGACACGATTAACTGGGCAACTTTTCATTGCAACGGAAAGTATTCCAATCTCAGCGATTACTTCAGGTGGAGTTCTTTTAGTATTTGTCCAGTTATAAGGTCCCTTGCTAGGGCTTTTTTAGCGTTTAAATCTTTGTCTATTACGTTTTAGACTTTTATCTTAAATTTTTTGATTGGCGATTCTATTTGTTCTGGTACATCTACGTATTGATGTATTTCCTGTTCTTCTTCTTTCCGGTTTCTTTAGTTTTCTTTTTTTTATTTATTTTAGCCCAGCTGCTATCTAATAGTCTAATTGGTAAAATAAACTGTTGTGGCTGTTTCATTTTCTTTCTTGCTTTTCACACCGAGTATTCTGTGTTGTCCGTTGTTGTTAAACCGTGCCAGTATCCTTTTTATTCTTTTCTTCTTCCAGGAATTTCTTTAGTCCCTTTACAGCTTTGCCATGCGGAAAACGTGTAAGTTGCCATTGATTTGTTAATTTATATTTATTCAGAAATTTTTATTTTGACATATTCCGAACAGTGTTTTTTATTTGTTTTGCTATCTGGTGTTGCGTTTTATATTTGGTAGCTTAGTATCTCTATTGTTGTTTCTATTGGTTTTTGCTTTTAAAATTAGATTGATTTTTCATGTAGATAAGGCAATTTCTGGTTTGGTGACACTTGAAAATTTACAGTTGCAATTATTGGGGAATGATCAGATAAAAGATTAAGGCATGATTCAACTTTTAAGTAAGTATCGGCTATTCTAAAAGTCTTTAACGTTCGGTTTCTTCCTTCGATCGGTAGGCCAATAGTTGGTTCTCCTGTGTTTAACGGAAAGAGGTTATTTTTTTGCATTTATTGGTACAGTTGACGGCTTTTGGATTAGGAGTATGAGATCTGGAACCTTATCAGGGGTGCTTTGTGTTATAATCACTTCTTGCAATAATTCTGTTTCTAAAGGTCTTAAAGAACTTAGTGTACTGCTACTGTTTTATTGTGTGCTTAAGTGGGCAGTAAACAGCCGCTACTGTAATAATCCCAAGCTACTTGTGAACGATTACACTAGTAGCTTGGAGTTAGTCATGTTGGTAATTTTTGTTTACCTGATGTTTATTTGCTGTTTTTATGATTATTGCAATACCTTTATGAGCTGTCCCGTCCGAGTTCTGTGTATCGTAAGTAGTATATTTTAGATATTTGAGATAACTTATCTTAGTATTGTGCGTTTCTGAAACAACCATTTTATCTATATTTTGATCTATTTGGATTGTTTTAAGTTCTTAGCTTTTCTGTGCCAAGTCGTTCGCATACCATATACCAATTTTTAGTAAACTAACCATTGTTTGATTTTACTAAGAGAGCAGTGATAATATTTGACATGGAATCTAGTTTTTCAGTGAGTTTAATTACTGTGTTTTCTAGAGAAGTCTATCGGAATACTGTTGGGGTGTTATTTGAGGTACCTTTGGTTGATTATTAATCGTTTGTTGTTGTTTATACCCATTTACTACTTGTGCGTAGGAGGTATTTACTTGTTTGTGATTCACTTGTGTCTTATCTGCAAATTTATTTGGGAGTTTTGTTGTGTAATTTTTTTTTTCACGAAGTGTGAAATATATCTTTCATTGCAGTTGTTTGCAAACAATGCATTCTTTATAACTTGCAAGGTAGTTTCCTTGGCAGTAACAGCAAAGTACTTCCTTTCTTTTTTTTTCCATGCACAATTTTCTTGTGTTTTCCTGCACATTTTACACATTTTGGGTTTTTGTAACAGTAGTTTTTTGTATGTCCATATGTCTGGCACCTGGTGCATTGTGAAATATCTCTTTTGGTATAAGATTGTTTAATGGTTACCATAGTATAATATAATTGTTTGATATTGTAGATTTCTTTACTTTGTTTTTGCTCTAGTTCTACAAAAATGAAGAAGTTGGTATTTTAATACTTTTCCTTTTTCTGTTTTCGTCGAATGATGTTTATTCTTATTACCTTGTGATTTTTTCATTTATTTCTTTGGTATGTATTGTAGGATGTATTCCCTTCAGAACTATCTTAAAGCTCCTTTTCTCTTTCATCTGGTATGTGTAGCATTGTGATTTCGTCTTTTGTAACTCTTCCATTATGGGTAAGTAATTCATGGAAATCGCAAGTTAGAGTTTTACCTAATCATTGTTTAAGGTTTAAATAAAATATGCATTTGGCGCCATTTTTTCGAGCATTTTGCGCAGAGGAGTAATACTCTTGACTGCGCTCACAAGATCGGTGACGATTTAATCGTTTTGGTTTTAGTTTTTGATCCTGTATTTGATTCTGTCTGATTATCGTCGCCCTTATCTTCTAAAGAACTGTATGTGTTTTTGGTAGTGACAGGTTTACTTAACCAGTAATTTTTATTGAATGTCTAACGTTTCGGCTTGTTGTTATCGTCTGGGCTAGTGCGCAATCTTTTTTTGTTATAATCTACTTTATGCCATTCATCGTGATTTTGTTGTAATTGTGGGTATATTGTTGAGTGATAGTCGGGTTGATTGGCTGCTGTATTGTAGGTACGATGTTGTTATAATTTGCTTGTTGAAAGGGTACTACATAAGGTGCGTTTTTATTAACAAAGATCATTAAGAAAAAGTCAAACAAAAAGTAAAAACAAGAAATAAAGACATTCAAAAATTGGCTGGAACAACTTTGGAAGCCGATGCAAAGACTCTTCGTACACCTGCATTGGCATTAGTTTATTATATAACAGAATATTGTGCTCCTGTCTCGTTAAATAGTTATCATACAAAAAAATAGATTCCCAGTTAAATTCCACTATGCATATGATTAGTGGAATTATTAAATCTGCTCTTCTTGATTGAAATCGTGTTGTCTTTAGTATTACTCTATTGAACGGAACGCTGCGTTAAAACGAGAATGGGATAAATGGCAACAGGTCTTTCAAAATCCAACAATATGTTGTTTAAATAAGGTGTGATTTCTAATCCAAGTTGTGATTGTGAAAACAAACCAGAGACCGTTATTCATATTGCGGAGGATTTTTTAATTGTCTTCTAACTATCTGCTTTTTCATTATTTTTGTTATCAGTTTTAGCAATATTAGATTATTACACGTGTATTAAATGAAAAAGTGAGAACTCAAATTAATTCTTGTAAAAATGAATTGTTAATTATATTTATTTATTTATTTAATCGTATGGTACATTTTAAATATTGTATTGTAATGTAAATGTTATATATGGTGCCCCAGAAGATCAGTATAAACCTGTACAGTGTGGTAACAAAACCGTGTGCAATTGTGGATTGGTTCGTCTTGGCAAAGCATTTACTTCAAGGTTTAGAAAAACCACTAAAACCTAAACATGCCAACCCTTACCCACGCTAGTATTTACATGTAATAATATTAATTAAGTGTGTAATGTGATTGTGTTTTGTGAAATTGTGTTGTACATTTTTTCCTAATTATCCGGGAAGGTCTTGATGACCAGGTCCGGAAACCAAAGTGGTGATTCTTAGAAACAACATGTTTTTCTTGTTGATCATGGAATACTGATCACCTTCCATATTTTATATTTGCACCAAAAACCTCTAAAAAACACACACGAAAAAAACTCTAAAGAAAAAAACTATGAATAGTCGAGAAAAACTAATTACAAATTTACATCTATAACATACAAATTGACAAAATGGTTAGTTGTGGGAAATTCTCGCTTTCTTAGATTTATCTGCAATTCTGTGTACAAATCGTTGCGATTGTAAGATCGTAGCGTAAAAATTTTCACTTTGATGCTTCCACAAGAAACATTTTAATTTGTTCTGATGTGAGAATTTTTGATTTTTTTTTGTAACCGGTTGAAAGAAAAAAAGAAGATTGCAGTTTGCAATAGATCAAAGAATCAATATTAATTTTAATTTTATCACGGTCTTCAGCTACGAATACGTTGTCCACAATGTTCGGCTTCATGTTCTTTGAAAAGTTTTTCAAATAAGCTGTTAAAACATTTTTTGCGAAGCTTTTAATTTGATTTTCTAAAGTCCATTTTGTAAACTTCTGTTATGCTTGCTGATATATTCCTTTCAATTTCTTAGGCATTAATGTGTGGTAAGTTTGCCACCAAACGAATCTCTGGCGGAGTACAGTCGATCAATTCTTCATCACCATCTTGTAATTTTTTACAAAATTTATTGCAAACAAATTTTTCACCAATTTGTTGAAAACAGTTTGACAATAGATGAATTTGTTGCTATTGCAACAACATGACCAAATCATTTGTGATTGGTTCAATTTAAAATCGGTGAATATGATGTTCAGTTAACTGCAATTGCATACAAATACGTTGAATGAGTTATGAAGAAAAGTGAACATTTACAATAAGGGAGTAGAAACAAGAAGTTTTTTATACAACGTAGTATTTATTAGTTTTAAAGTAATATACAAAAATATTTATAGATTTCGCCAAATGACTAAAGACGTGGAGTTACCTGATTCTACATCCTTCCAATCTAATGCATAGTAAAACTTGTTAATCTAAAAAAAATTGAAGTTGTGTCTGTGGCTGCTTTTACAATTTATACTAAAATTAAAGGTTGAAGAAAGACGGATTTATTTTCTTCAAAAGAGTCAATAGAGTTCTAAGTCAAAGAAATGATAGAAATAAATATATAAATGATACACGATAGAATAAGCGATTGTTAACCCAGAGAAAGAATGTATTAAAATACTAAACACCGATAAAACTGACAAGAATCATCCTACCAATGCTTCAGTTTTTTATCTTTTATTTTCCATGGCCGGACTAGGTTTTGTAAACCATAATAATAAAAAAACCCGTTTTAGGTTTTATTTTTACATAGAAGTATATCAACCTTTATATAATTAAAAAGAGAAAAAAAATAAGCTAATTGATGAAATGATCATCAACTATGCTTTTCATTAAAAAAAAGTAACTTCGCATTATATCTCGAAAACAAACTTCTACACAAAATATGTTAACGCGTGTTTGTTTATCTCAAAATTGTGAAAAATTTTTGTCGGTAAAGTTTTTTCTATCCTTTACACTGAATGAATTATTTTAAACAACAAAAATTTTTGTTTGTTTCTATGAATCAATTTGCACTCGTGTTGAATTTATAGTAAATGTTTCTACTTAAATAAAATGCAAGGTTAAGATGATTAAGATTTATTTTTCTAAAAAACCGATGTACACTTTGTTTAAAAAAAATTGATTTATAATGTATAAAGAAATCATTTTATTTAATTAAAGTAATATTTAAGAAGATTAAGTTGTTATTTGAAACATTCATAAATGTAAAATTAACATTACATGTAGAGAAGTATTTCCGTTGATAACGAATACAGACACTATACTGCTTGTTGATGTAGACAAGCAGGTGTTTAAAAGTGTAAATGTTAAAATTTCTATAAGGACAAATGGCTTTACAAAATCAAAGGTCAAAATATTCTTTGTAGTAAAATAGAAAAACAAACGATTAAAAAAGACACAAGTGATTTTATGTAGTGGAACAGACAAAAAGTTGACATTGGAGATTATGAGAGTTTGACTACGTTAAAATAAATCCAGAGTAGAGCGATAGAAATGGGTAGTATACAATCGTTAAATAGATCCATACAATTACATCGCAAATAAATTAAAAAAATGCACTTAATCAATAAACAAAGTAATTGTAACCAGTATAATACAAAAAATCAAGCAAGAAAACTACCGTAGTCAACTACCGAAACAATCTACGTCTGCTGACGTCTCCAACGTCTTACATCTGAGAATAATAACATCATTAAGGTCGGTTTAACAAATTTATAAATAGAATCTGCATTTCCACATAAAAAAAACGTATCAAAATCAAACCGTTCAAATTTAGTTTTGTATTTTTTTTATAAAGTATTTTGTTTTGTTTTGATAAAATTTATTGTTCTGTAAACTTTTAGTGTTTTGTTCATCAAACTCAAAAAAATAAAAAAATTAATTCAGTATATTTTTTTAATTTAAACAATTTCAAACCACATCAATATGTAACATTAAATAATTGTACTAATTGTCCTGTATCAAAAAGTATGGAATAAATAGTCTTTTTAGTTATTAGGTGTGCTTTTGGAAAATGTCTTGGAAAAAGTGTGGTGAGGAAAACATTTTATCTACACTCGCTTTAATGCTTTTGAGTTCAAGTAGAAAAAGAATTGTTTTTGTCACTTGTTAGAAAAATAAATATTATCTACATCCAACTTATAATTGAAGATTAATCCATATTTAGAACGTTCTTTTTAAAAAATAATTTTTTTTAGATAAAAAAAAAAAAAAAAATTAAAAAAATTTTTAATTATTTAGAATTTAAATAATTTTTTTTTTTTTTTAATTGGTGGATTGATTTTTTTGATTTTTTTTTTTTTTTTTTTTTTTTTTTTTTTATTTTTAATTTTTTTTTTTTTTTTATTTTTTTAATTTTAATATATAAATTATAAAAAAATTTAAAATTTATTATTAATTAAATAATAAAAAATAATAAAAAATAAAATTTTTGGAGAAAAAAAAAAAAAATTAGAAGAAAAAAAAAAAAAATAAAATTAAAAAAAATTATTAAAATTTAAATATTTAATTAATTTATTAAATTTAAATAAAAAAAAAATTTTTATGATTTATTTTTTAAATTTTTTTAATTTAAAGTTTATAAAATGATATTATTATAAAATTAATAAATTTAAATTAATTATAAAAAAAAAAAAAAAAAAGAAAAAACATATAAAAAAGGACATAGTACCACGTATTTGGGTTAAGTATATTAGCCATGAAATTGAGACCGTGTTTGACAATGGTCCTTCGTCTTAATCCTGTTTTGTCCCGAAAGCGGTCAAAACAACCTTTTTTTTTTTTTTATTGCAAAGTTCTAAATTTAGAAATTTTCCCTTTTTTTTTTTTAAACCAACCTTACTTTTCTTTTTATTTAAATGTTAAAATTTTTGCAGTTTCTTTTTTTAAAAAAAAAAATTAAAAAAAATTTTTTTTTTTTTTTTTTAAAAAACGTTTTCAACGCCCGAATGGCATTGCCAACCCAAAATATTTTACCATATAGTACATAATATTTAAAAATTTAAGTTTCAACAAATTTGATTAAAAACTATTTGTAAGACCAAAAATCGTGTGTATCACGTGGGCAGAGACTGTTTTTGCGAGTGTTGTATTTGCAAAAGGTTAGTTTCTAGCCTAGTGATACAAATAACTATTGTTACGGATCATTTTACTATTTACATTTTTATAAATTACCATATAAACCTCCAATTGTCATGTAACGTTTGACATACAAGTTGTAATTTTGAAGATGGCTCACATATTATTTTTGACTTAAAACTATAGTAAAATAAAAAAAAAATATTGGACTGCTTAAAAATATAATTAATTAATAATATATCTAAATATTAGTTGTAAAGACGCGTCTGTATAACAATATTAGTTTATTTAGATTAAAAAATTAAGATATTATACTCACATTAAAAACGTAATAAACTCTTAATTTAAATTTAATTCTAGTAAAGCAATCAAATAAAATAAATTTTTACCACTAAAGTAACAAAAAATCGACAGTAAAGTGAATAAAATCAGCACTAAAGAAATTCATTATAAGACAATTTTTTAGTTCACATTTTTGCCGGTAGAAATGCGTAAAATGGCTGTCACCTCAGTAACTAAAACACATTCGTCATAAAAAATCAATGTTTAATGCCTTGATATGTAAATAACTATTAGCTTACTACACTAATTCCTTGTACTATGTAGTATGAAAAAGATGGTATCTCATAATTTAGATACAACATCCAAAGTGTTACTCTAAACAAGACGTTATAACAAATAATACAAAACGTGTAGTAAACTTATTTAGCATAATTTTGTTAAACCTAATTATGTCCTTCTGCTTCCATCTACAAATTTGCAATACGATATCGCGTTCTTTGTTAAAATACGTTACAGTAAATTAGATTTATATAATGCTTATCAGCAATTAAGATTAAACTAAACTACCTGCAACAAATTCTGTACATAAAGGTTTATCCATATACACAATATCTAGCTATTAAGTATTGACAATGCTTTTGTAAACGTACGACACCTCGTCCACTTTATAGTCACTATAAAATTTTGGGCGGTTCTTGTAATTCACAAAATTAACAAAGGAAATCATTCCTTACAAAATTTAAACGCATCTTGAAACAAATAATGTAATCATTGAAAAACTTCGATTTACCTCACGATTGTACCGATTATTAAACAAAAGTTGTTTAAATAAAAAATATGGAATTAGATAAGTCGAAAGTAAGTTTAAACAATGCAATTGATATTATAATCGCATATTCCAAAAAAGACTAATTGATTTTGTTAATACTCATAAGTTAAAGTTTATTATCTGTGTAATTGATTATTAAAAATACATTAAAATAGAGCGGTAGCAGAACGGTAGATTAAATATTTAGCCCAGGATTATCATTTTAATGTAGTGTTATTTGTGTAATACCATTTGAAAACATAACTCATGTTTACAGATTTTAAATAATTTTTCGTTTAATGTGAATAAAAATATTTTGCATAAACGGAATAAAAATGTAATTCTTGTGGTCAATACTTATTAAAAAATAATCATAATTGCTATAAAATAGTTTTGACCAAATAGCATGCTAAAAAACAAAGACAAATAGTTTTTACCCTAAAAAAGTATACAGGGTGTACCGGTATTCCGAGTACATAGAGGTACTGTAGATTTCTGGGACTGAAAACATGTGGATTTAACCCAAATTATCTTAGTCCAAAAGTTGATAGTTTCCAAAATACGAAGCGTCAAAGTTATTATGTTTTATTAATTCTTCTTGGATAATTTTCTTAATAATACTATTTACACGAAATTGGGTATTCGAGGTTTTTTGGGATGAAATTTTCTTATTTTTGTGGCAAATTTCAGAGAACGCCACTTACAGCACTTTTCTTCATTTAAAGTGTTTTAATTTTTTTTGTGCCTTCTACTATAAAATTTTTATTTGAATATTCTATACTTTATCATCTTCTGTCCCAGAAAAGTATACTTAATAATTGTTGCTATGAATAGCAGTTTCTGAGATAATTAGAGTTTTGTTCAATCTTTAATTAAATAAGCAAATTCGTCATTGCCTTTCTTTACACTTTATCTAAGCTTAGGACTAATTCAAAATAATAACTGAGCAAGTTTAAAGCAATGACAAATTTGTCTATTTAATTAAAGATAAAGCAAAATCTATATCTCAGAAACTATTGCTCGGAGCGACATTAATTAAGTATACCTGTTTGGGGCAGAAGTATAAAAAGTTGGAGTATAAAATCATTTAAATAAAAATTTCATATAGGAAGGCACGAAAAATTAGGGTACATTTTAAATGTAAAAAGTGCCGTAAGTGGCGCACCTTGCTATTTACCACAAAATCCAAAATGATTTTGAATTCTCATCCCAAAAAACCCCAAGACAGTTATACAGCAAATAGTACAGCTATTGAAAAATTATTCAAGAAAAACTAATAAAAAATAATAACTTTCTATTTTCGAAACTATCAATTTTTAGACTAAGGTAATTTGGGTTAAATCGGCATATTTTAGTCCAAGAAAACTACAGTAGTTCTATGTACACGGAATATCGGGACACCCACTATACAGGTTACACTAAAAACTAACGCGTGATTCAAAACATTTTTCATCAAACTTTGCCATGAACGACAAAGGAAGGTATAACAGGTGCATATTAGCTTAACTTGTACATTTGTCAATTCTGACAGATTTAATTTCAATTTATGATTGTTTTGACATTATCATAAACGCTGATTGTTAGAAATGTATTTTCAAAACGGTGTATGAATTGATGGACAATGGGTTCCTTTAAATTAAAGTTGTTTCTTTTCCAATTTGTCGATTAATAGTTCAGATGACTTCAATAGTTCAATAGTACTTTGGTAGGTCCAACACATTTACGCATTTAGAGTGACGTGCGAGAATGTTTTTGTGGTTCACTTTGATAAAAATTTTTGAATCACGGGTTATAATATTTATTAAATAAATCTTGTAACGTGACGAATTTTACTAAGGACGTAAAGTCTCAATTGTTTTGGGTTTTTGTTTGAATGTCGTTATTTTTTTTTCAATCGAATATTGTTTTATGTTACAAGTTTATGATATTCTTGTGTATTCATTTACGTTTGTAATCATCTGGGCAAATAAATCCTTATACAGTCGCTCAACTCGTAGCCACATTTACTTCTGGAAAGTGTAATTGTGCATGAACCAAAATTAATAAAATTTACAAAATGGTGGTGAAAGTGAATGCTATTTAAACTAGTTGTAAGTACTGCGTTATATTTTTTTGGTACCTACTACAAGCAAAAATTGAACATAAATTAGGACAATTTATGTCTCGCAATATTGAGGAATATAAATTAAAATAATTGCGTTAAAATGACCAATAAACAATTTCAAGTGCTGCTGTAAAACTTCCGTGCCGTTCTACCTTCGGTTGTAAAAGAAGGTAACCTTTCAAAGTGCTCTTCTCGTTTTAACTGCAATAATGACTCCGACGTCTCGGCTTTCATAGATGCTATTGTGATTTACAAAGACTGTGCTAACGTATCGGATGCCAATGAACTTCGAAGTCTTTCAATGCTTCTGGATGGATTTGCTGCATCGTGGTGGCAAGGAATACAAGACAACAAAACCGTAAATACTTAGTTAGATTTTAGACTTATTACGGATAACTTTCCGTCCAAAGAGTTTACAGGAAACTTTCTCGCAAAAACAAGACCCAAAAACGCCTACTCATTTTTTTTTTTTTTAATACCAAATATTTTTCTCTTTTCCCCCCAAAAAATTTTTTTAAAAAAAAAAATTTAATTTAATTTTATTTTTTTTTATTAAAAAAATTAAAAAAAAAATTTAAAAAAATTAAATAATTAAATTTAATTAAATTTAAAAAAATTAAAAAAAATAAAAAAAAAAAAAAAAATAATTTAAAAAAAAAAAAAAAAAAAAAAAAAAAAAAACTTTAATTAAAAAAATAAATATTTAAAAAAATAAAATTTTTTTTTTTTTTAAAAAAAAAAAATTAAAAAAAAATAAAAAATTAAATATAAAAAAAATTTTTTATAATAAAAAAAAAAAATAACTAATTATTTTATTTTTATTTAATTTTTTTTTTTTTTTTTTTTTTTATTTAAATAAAAAAAAAAATAATTAAAAAATTATTTATAAAATAATTATTAAAATAAAAAAAAAAAAAAATAAATAATAAATAATAAAAAAATTATATTAATTAAATAATTAATAAAAATATTTATTTATTTTTTATTTTTTTTTTTTTTTTTTGTACAATAACGTACTATCCCTACAAGGTTTATTGTGTTAACCAACTCCGAAGTAACTTCAACCTTACTGGGAATTGATTTCATGCAGGATGTTGGAGTAGTTCTTGATATATGTAGGGACACATGGCACTTTGCTTCTACTCTAGAAGAAAATTATAAACTAAAATTTGAGAATGCAGTTCTACCCGTAATGCCCTTATCTGTCAATTTGCTGGATATTTTACATCCTGATAAAGCAGAAATCTAAACGAGGCAGGAAAAGAGCAGTTAAATTTTTTACTGCGTTCTCACGAAGTTACGTTTAGGCAGAGTGGAGGCACTACTGACTATGTTGAGCATAGAATTGAAACAAGGGATCATCTTTCTGTATTATTACCACCGATTCAACTTACACCAACGAAAAAAGAAATTTTTGGTGTAAAAATTGAAAAAATGCTAGAGAACGGTGTTATTGAAGAGTACAAATTACCGTGGGCGTCGCCCGATTCGTACGTATCCTCTCCCTAGAATAGACGATTTATTACACTCTACTGTAACACAATATTTATGAGCACCATAGATTATCGCGCTAGTTATCATCAGGTAAAAGTGCAAGAAAGTGTTAAAGACAAAATTACTTTCGTATGTTCGTTTGGAATGTACCGATATCTCGTGATGCATTTTGGGCTAAGAAATGCCCCTGCGACGTTCCAACGGCTTATAGACCAATTTCGACGTGAACTAGGAAATATGGTAATCTTAGATTATTTAGATAATTTTATAGTGATATCACCTACTTTCGAGTGTCACTTAAGCGATTTAAAAAGTATTTCAAAAACTAAAGCAGTTTAATTTAAGACTTAATCGGGAAAAGTGTGTGTTTGCATTGAACGAAATTAAATACTTGGGGCACGTCATTTCAAAAGACTGGATTTAAGGAGACCCAGAAAAGGCAACGCTATATGGGTTATGTCCCCCCTCAAAATGTTAAGGAACTTAAGTCGTTTATGCAAACATGTTCGTGGTACAGGCGGTTAATTGCTAATTTTTTAAAATAGCGCGAATATTGACTGAGTTAACAAAAAAAAGTACAGCATAAAGTTAGGAACAACCTCAACAAGGGGCTTTTCAAAAGTTAAAAAACGCTCTTTGTTGCTTGAGATTTTGAGAAAGGACAATAGCTCTAATGCCCGTATTTATAGTTGCGGAAGGAGTTATGTCTTAAATTTGTCTTAGCCAATTTTGACTTTCGGTGGGGTTAAAAGCAGAATTGTGCACATAAATTTTTTGACTAAGATCTACTTAAGACTAGAAATCTAAAAATGTTATCATAAAAACATTATAATTATTTACATTCTTTGTTTATGTCTTAGTAAACTAGCCGACCGACGGCCTATTGAGTATGCATATAGCCTCCTTACTCCAGCTGAGAAAAACTACAACTGCATTTGGTATTGTGTGGAGTTTGACTAAATTCAGAGGTCTCATTGATAACAATTTAGTGGTAGCAGTAACGGACCATCAAACTTTTAAATGGTTGATTAACATTAAGTCTGGAAGACTGACCCGCTGGGCAATGTTAATTCAAAACTCTACAATCTGACAATCGAATATCTTTTCGGGTGGTGTAATTTTGTCGCTGATATGCTATCAAGATCTTTGTGTGGCCATACACAGAATGACGTACTAAACTGAAAAATTATCAATGCGTTTAAAAACACAGATAAGGAGAAAAAGTTGACGTTATATTTTTGTCTGAAGGTATACGCCGTAACGATGAAGAAGATAAACCTTAATTGGTCGTCCCAGAAGAACACAAAAGCTAGCGAATATTAGAAAAATATCATGATGCACCGACGCAGCTCATTATGGAGCCGACCCACTTTTCAACGAATAGCGAGGAACTATTTTGTGAAGGCATGACAAGGTACGTTTAAGATTAAGTCAAGTCATGTGTTGAATGTCAACAGTACAAGGCGCTGAATCACAAGTTTAAAGTACTAACCATAGTAGCTGTAAATTTGTTTGGTCCTCTGCCCACATCACCAGCTGGAGAAAAATGAATATTGGTGGTTGAAAACACTAGTACCAAATGGATTGCACTATTTGCTTTAAAACAAGCCACCGACAAGAAATGTGCCAAGGTATTAGTCAACGAAGTGTTTTTTTGGATTGAAATTTCCAGGCAGATTGGTGTTCAATTCGTTTCATCTGTGATAGAAATAGTGTGCTATTGATTAGGTAAAACCAAAATATGACTCCGCTTTATCCCTCCTCCGCCAACATGGTTTAACAAAAACCAAGATTTAAAGCCTAGACTAGCAGTATTAGTAAAAGAAAATTACGAAACTTGGTCCGCAACATTGGCGGTAATACGTTTTGCTATGAACACCGCTAATAATGCAAGTACGGGAAAATCGCCTTTGGCAGTGAGCTTCGGACACATGGTAAAGTCCAGAACAACCTACAATCGATTATACAAACGGAAAATTTTAATTCAAGTAACACCTTATCTAGAGAGATTGGCATGCGTTTAGAAAATGCAAAATGCACTCACGAAGAGCAGCAAGATCGCCATAAAACGTATGCAGACAAGAAAAGGGAACACGTTGAATACAACTTATATGATAAGGTTCTTATAACTTTTCATCAGTTAAGCAATGCCGCAAAACAAATTACTACTACATTTAATCTACGCAGAGATGAACCATATGAAATTCTGAAGAAATTGTCACCCGTTACCTATCACTTCCGTAGGCGATGCAACAACACCAATTCGTACTTATCACCTATCAGCATTAACCCGTTACTAAGGAATCGCAAACGAGAAACCTATGGTGTCTATTAAAAACGTGGTCGCCCAAAGAAAACCACTAAAAGTTACTGCGCGCAAGACGCTGCAAGAATCAAAGGGAGGCTGTAGCGGGACGAATTCTACTAAGGACGTAGATTCTTTTGGTTTTTGTTTGACAGTTCATGTTATTGCGTACATCTTGCTATAAGTTCAATAGTTGTTATTAATTATATTTTTTATATTGCCAACTAGTAAGTGAATATAAATTTGTGACATTTGTTTCATTGATTATTTTTTCAAGTCAATAATAATCTTTATCGAATCAGATTGAATGAAATTGGATGTTCTTGAATTGATTTTATTGAAATTTAAAGAAATAAATAAATTTTGATAAATCAGAACGTCCAATTAAATTAATTTAATTTATTTCGATAATACGCGATTATAGGGTAAAAATTTTAGAATATTTCTATAATAGGTTGTGTTAGAGAAACACAACGTGACGTCAAATTTGGCATTGTGTTAATAATAAGTTAAAAGATGAGTAGACTCATAGTTATATCATTGTTTTATATACCTATTAAACAATTGCATCAAATACTACAGCTAGGTACTTTAAAATAATTACGGTAATAAGTTGTACATCATGTAGGTTCATAATTAAAGTAGTTGTGGTATTACTACTACTATATATGCGCTTAAAAAATTTAAACTAATTAATTTAAGATAAGACTCTATACGTTTTAAGTTTCATTTATCATCATACGGCAATTCCGTATTTGCAAATTCTAGATAAAACATTACTCTTTGTCGACATAGCCTTTAAGGAATTACAATTTGTAGCAACAGTAAATTTTATACCCAGCAAACGATCGCTGAACCTTTTCTATAAATAAATAACAGCAAATGTTTGAAGTTTGCTGCTGTTATACTTGCATGCTACAATTGAATTTTTACGGCTTAATTTAATCTGCATTAAGTTTTTATTCCGTTCTATAACAATGATTAACAGAAATTATATAAATTATGTGTACATCTTTTAGAGTAGTTTTGTTTGAAACGTTCTAGCTAGTGGAATTTTGTTATTAGAACCAAATCTCACCTTTTAATTTTATATGAAATTTATTTATTTAAAATTAAAAGATTATATTTCAAACATGGACCAACTCTTTATTGTCTATAAAATAAATTGCAATAATTGTATTGGATGTTACGTTGGCCAGACTAAACAAAACCTGAAAAAAAGAATCAATAATCACAAATATAATTGTCAAAATATCCACAAATTTTGGAATAATTTAGTATTAATCACGCGATAGTACAATTGATATTAACAATTTTTTGATTTTTTGTTGATTTTATTCTGTCTTCACATTAATTAATTTTTTCTTGTTAGTCATGTTGTTTTCTTTGTTTGTACATGTTGTTTTTCATACGTTTGTATACATTACATTCAAAGTTTTATATCTTTGTGCTTTTGTTTAAATAAACAGTGAACTTGAAGAAAACTTATTGTACGGGCACGTTAGTTAAGCCAATGCCGCCAATTGCCTACTGTTTTGAAGGTGGGTTGATTATAAACAATACTGAAATTTAAAATAAAAATGGTCTTTTGGGACCCCTTAGTGTGGAGGTAGGAAAACAAACGATTCAAAAATACCATTTTTATTTTAAATTGAATTTTTGGAGGAATACTTACCTGAAACAATACTGATTTATTTCTTTCAATGTTTATTTCTTTAATGGTTATAAGGGACTACACAAAATGCTAACAAAATATATGTTTTCTTGCGCATTAGTACTACACATACCGCTCCTCTTGAATGATATAAATTCAACTTAATATTATATAAAAAAAACTTTAAAATGTATAACTAAAATAAAAGCAGCTCATAATAACAAATGCAATAAAACCAAAAAAGTCTTTAAAACACAGGTAAATTAAATAAAATAAATGTACTACCCGAATTTTACCATCATCTCCTGGGTAAACCTTTATGACACGCTTTAATATCCATGATAAGGGTGGTACGTAGTCCTCTTTAATAATTTCCAACTGCTGATTGTAACTATTTTTTCTTCTCTGTAACACCGACAAGTATTCCGTCGATTATTGTTTCCAAAATTGTTGCCGCAGTTCTTGATTGTACTGCCAACGATTGAGCGGAATTATGAAAAGGTCAGAATCAGGAAATCCATATTAGTTATTCCCAAAAAGGAAAGAATTATCTAATGGCCAAGAATTTACAAAAATATTTAACTAAAATAGTGTACATTCCTTCGAATGAAACTTTAACATTAGTCAAAATGCGACACAGATAAAATTATACATTTATTACGACTCTCTCCCACAATCCCGCAAAATGGGGACTTTTAGGTGGTATGAAATGCCAAGTTATACGCCAAACGACTAACTCATTTAAAATCCTTTTATCGCGAACATGTTTGTTAATTGTAGCAACTCCTTCAATTCGCGATCGGTGCATACAAATTTCTACCGTTATCACTATACAAATTGGTAACATTACTTCGTCTAGAAACAAATCTACGTAAAGATGGAATAAAAGTTTGGGATGTAAGATTGCTTACAAGTTCTTTATAAATTGCTATAGTTGCTCTACAAATAAAAATGGCACCATAACATTTCGAATTTGCTTTAAGCGAACACGACCTTCTTTTAGGCAAAGTGGACTAAAGCAGTCAATCCCAGTTTTCAGAAACGGTCTCAAAGGCTTGATACGACAATTATGTAAGTTTCAATATTTGGTTCATAGCTTTTAGGATAGACCCTAAAATAAACTAAACATGACTGGCCAAAATTTTTATCATAGATTAGATAGAGAAGTTTGTACACCTGCGTCTAAACATTTAAAATGTCCTGCTCTTATTATTAAATTTGTAATGTAATTTTTAGCAGGTAATAAAATTTGAAATTTTGAATTGTATTCCAAAAAAAGATTTTTGTAATGTTCCTTCTAACCTTTCAAATACCGTTTTGGTTTAAAATTAATTGTTTAAAGAAAGAATTACTGCATATTGTTAATAAGTAAATCAATATCTCCCTCCCTTCTCCTTCCTCACGTATCATTGCATGTCAACCCGATTGAACGTATATGGGGAATTACAATAGCATATTATAATAAGCATAGTAAGGAGAGAAAAAATCTATAGAAAATTGTGTTGATATGTGGCGTGTAGCATTACGAGGATGTATTGATATCTAGTTAGCCTAGACCAGTTCCTTGCATAAACAAAATATTGCGTTACCATAACAACGAACAATAACTTATTAGAAGTGTCAGTGTAAAGTTTGACGTCAAAAAAGTAAACCAGAGTCACGCAATAAATTAAATGAAAAAAGATGTCCACCGAAATTGTGAAAATCGAAAAATTAGAGTATCGAGCCATCATCAAGTACCTGTATTTAAAAGGGTTAAGAGGTAAGCAGATTTACGAAGATATGCTTAATACCCTTGGTGATCAATGTCCTTCGTATGCGACCGTCAAAAATTGGAATGCAAGCTTCAAAAGAGGTAAATTTTCCATTGAAGATGATGACCGATCGGGAAGGCCAGTTTCTGTGTCAGTCCCCGAAAATATCGATGCAGTTCATGACATGATTTTATCAGACCGTCGAATTGGGCTAAAACGGATATCTGAAGCACTGAATATTTCATACGAACGCGTTCATCATATAGTTCACGTCAATTTGGACATGAGAAAAATTTCTGCAAAATGGATCCCCAAATGTTTGAATGTTGACCAAAAGCGTGCAAGGGTAGAAGCATCGTGCTTGATTTGAAAACGATGTAGACTTCTTAAACCGAATTGTTACTATGGATGAGACTTGGGTACATTTTTACGATCCAGAAACAAAGCAACAATCGATGGAATGGCGACACTCTGGTTCTCCAAGACCTAAGAAGTTTCGTGTCCAAAATCTGCTGGAAAAGTTCTTGCTTCAGTTTTTGGGATTGCCATGGAGTAATCATGATTGATTTTTGGATAAGGGTAGAACAATAACTGGAGATTACTATTCGACATTACTGACCACTCTACGGGAAAATATTAAAGAAAAAGACGCGGAAAGCTATCCAAAGGTGTTTTGTTTTTGCAGGACAACGCCCTGCACACAAATCTCATGTTGCCATGCAAAAATATGTGATTTAGGGTTTGAATTACTAGAACACCCCTTATTCACCCGATTTTGACTATCACCTCTTTCCTCAACTAAAAAAAGTTTAAAAGGTCGTACATTTTCTTCCAACAAGGAGGTAATAGAAGCTGTGGAGGTCTGGTTTGCAGAGCAAGAAGAAACATTCAGTTTAGTCTAGAGACTTTGCAGGTTTGCTGTAATAAATGTATCCAATTAAGAGGAGAATATGTTGAGTAATAAAATATTTTGACATTGAAATTTTGGTTTGGTTCTATAGTAGGCTAAGAATTTTCAATATATCCTCGTACAATACAATGCTCAAATCAAGATAATTTGTGTAATAATATGAATGCCCGCTAGTCAGTGTTATTCGTAGGTAGTAGTTTAATTCGGTATAAACTAAAATGTTAAGAATAGTGGTTTTAAGTGTTATAAATTGTAATGTCTGTACCTACATTTTGGAGAATCAAAAAATTACGGACAACTTTTTTCTAATGTTTTTATTGATTTTGAATAGCTTCATAATTTAAAAGGTCATTCAGGGTACTATTATTCAACTACTCTTGAAGCAATTGAAGTCTGCACTGACTGGTAATGAAACACTTACTAGGATTCACAAAAAGCTGGTAACCAAATGGATAACTGTCTGTCGAAATGATCAGCTCGCTATCCTGCATTAACTACAGCACGCTCACTTTGTAACATGTAACTTAAGAAGATTAGACAAAATTTGAGCATAAAAGTAAATGCAACATAACAAGCTAAAATTTGGTCTAGTGACTTTTAAGTAGATATAAATAATTACTTAAAACTTCCCATTCCTCTTCTGCTTGCGTTCTGAGAAGTACAGGGTGTAAAGAACAATAGAAAATTGTATTTGGAAACTGTTCGTTTTAATAAACAATTTTTGTTACAGGAACTTAAATTAATAAAAAGTGTAAAGGAGCACAAAAATAATTATATGACGTTGAATAAATGAGCACTTACCTTCTTAGATTTTTTAAATTGTGTTATGTGTTATTAACTCTGCTTCTAACTAGCTCTTTATTTTTTAAATAATTAAAAAAAAAATAAGTGTTGAAGAAATATGCAAATGAATACTAATAAATATTTAATTCTTCTGATGATAACAAGATAAGTTAAATTTTGAAATTAAAATAAATAATTATCACCAACAATTCCGAGTTCACCATGAATTATACAAAAATATTAATTAAAACCTCAAATTGGTCACGGCTCAAATAAACAAGGTTACTCAATTCGCCTTCCAATTGGATATAATTTTTGCAGTGAATAATATAAACATAATCTTCTTTTACATTAACCAATTTTATTCTTCTTCAGAACTGTCTGCTTCCAACCCTAGCGAATCTATTTGATCCTGTCAACCAGTTTGATATACTGCTTACTGCTATTACTCTTCTTATAACCACTGTTATTTATCATTTAATTTGTACGTGTCTTTAATATAATTTAATTTTGGTGTTCACTATTTTTTATTGTCCTAGGAACCCGCACTTAATAAATTTGTCTTACAATTGGATGTAATTCTTGCAATAAATAATATAAACTTAATCTTCTTTTACATTAACAACTTTTATTTTATTCAGGTCAGTCCACTTTTATCCCTAGCGAATCTAATTGAACCAACCAACAAATTCTAATACTACTTGCTTTTATTACTCTGCTTTATAACCACTTTTATTTATCTTTTGAATTTTGTATGTTTTTTAATATAAATAAACTTTTAATGTTCATTATTTTTTTATTGTCCTAGCAACCCGCACTTGATAAATTCATTCCCATGTAAAATTAAACATCATCCCACAATTCAACTAATTTAATTCTACACTACTTAGATTTTATTTAAAATATAAAATTGTTGCTAAAGTATAAAAATTATATCAACTCAATATACAGGCTATTTCATTAAGCTTGGTACGCGGCCATATCTCAAAAACTATTAGGTATAGAAATTCGAAAAAAATTTTATCACTAAAACGGCTATGAGAAATTTGACAGGGTGAGGCATATATAATTCAAGATTTATATGAAGCTATAATTTTAATAGCATCGTTAGAAAGACTGAACAATTTCGCATAAGTGTTGTTTGAGGGTCATTGGCGTACCGGCCTTAATAAGACCAGGAATATTCCGACAATGTCTAATAATTTAAATAACTGTATTTTCTAAATCACTCATCTGATTACAGCAAACTCAAGCTTGTTTGTAAGAGAAATGTCAGTGTTTTCAAATACTGTATCCTATAATGCGTGTTGTGCAAATTTACACAACTAGAAAAAGTGGCTTCATCAGTTCATAAAACCAAAGACAGGAATTGGGGTTTTCGTTACACATCTCTCTTAACCAATAGCAATAGTCAAGCCGCCTGTCATAATCAACTTCTGACAGAGCCTGAAGCAAATCCATATGGTAGGGATGTAGTTTAAAGTCTTTTAAAAGTCGAAACACCGAAACGTGACTTATTCCTATTTTAAGTACACTTCTTTGTGCTTAAATTTGGATTCGCTTCACGCACGCAAGAACGGTAACGACGTTATCTTCAGTCCTTAAAGACGTCTTTAAAAAAAGAACTGGAATGGATCGTATAGTTCCCGTTTGTCTTAAACGTACTACTAGTTGTCGAAATATCTTCTGTTATAGTGTTTCGTTTAGGATATCTGACAGCATATTACGTGCTGCATTTTCGAAACCCTGAAAATAGACGGCAAGCATATGTGCTTTGGCATTAGTGTAAACCATTATTAATGCATTAGCACAAATTTGGAAAATAAGTAATAGGAAATTCAAAAGAATCAAAGAATTTTTAGGATCAAAATTAAAATTTACTTTTAAAAACAGCATCAGCATCTATGCCTTATTAGAAGTTATTTGTGTTAATAAGTTTTTTAGCATCAAATGGGTAACTGTTGACTATTCCAATTTGTTAATCTCCAGAAAACCTACAGATTTTGTTCCATGTCCGATTTCTGATTATGACACCAAAATTATACTGTATGAATTGAATCCCTAGCAATTTTATTTGATACGAGTGCCAATGGATACGGTATTTGAAAACACTGATACAAACAAGCCTGAGTTTGTGTAATCAGATAATTCATTTAGAAAATACAGTTATTTAAATTATTAGACATTGTAGATCTTCTCCTTGTTTGATTAAGGTCGGCACGCCAATGACTCAGATAAAACATACGGCGTTATTTAGACTTTCCAATGATGTTATTAAAGTCATAGCTTCATATAAAAATTTTCGGGGAAATCTTGCATTTTATGCCTCACTCTGTCAATTGCTCCACTTGCGGTGAAATTCGGAACATGAAAATAATTTCAAGATTTTCTCATAGCAGCTTTAATCATCACAATTTTTTCCAAATTTCTATATCTAATAGTTTTCGAGATATGACCTCGTACCAAGCTTAATGAAATAGCCTGTATACACCAATTCCTGAAAGTATTGGTGATATAAATGACATAGGCGGACAAGCTGAAATAATCTCTTCGCTTATACTTTGACGTTTTCTCTGCGCATTTTCAGAATCGGTTTTGATTGTATCACGATATTTGGGAAACACTGTAATGTTTGTGGTATAATACCTTTTTCCCCAATGTCTACGCCGTTGACAAATAGGATAACAAATCATATGGTTGAGACGTATATCTGATATTGTTTCTTTGATTTGCTTTCCCAAATCATCGCAACGTTTGTCAGCAACTGACTTCAAATTGCTAATTAAATTTAAAGTGCTAATCTTACATAGTCGAAATATTATGCTACTTGTTGCTAACTACTGGCTCATTAGGAACGCTGTAATAAGGTCACGTGCATTAATCAAAACAATATCAATGACAGGCTGCAAGTATAAATTATAAAACAAGGGAAATTGAACGGGAAGGGGTGGGCGGTAGTGTATCTCAAAACGCAAGCGTCGGAGGGGCGGG
Source organism: Abscondita cerata (assembly GCA_030710515.1). Taxonomy (NCBI): domain Eukaryota; kingdom Metazoa; phylum Arthropoda; class Insecta; order Coleoptera; family Lampyridae; genus Abscondita; species Abscondita cerata. The sequence continues at coordinate 198,882 of JALBCR010000012.1, forward strand.
GAGTTTTAGCACGTCATTGTGCTCAGTATTTTGAGTAAGTATGGAAATTTTCAGCTTGTTATGACAGATTTTACTTTTAAAACCCTAATATTCTCGCGCTAATGTTACATTACAATGATTTGTTACAGGCTAGTAATTACTGTTATTATATAATGAGATTGTAACAAGTAGACTTCGTTATACATATATTTAAAAAGTATAACTTTTGCTGTTGTTCTAATGCTCTACTCTATACTGGCATGACCATATCCATATCCTTAAACTGTTTCTATTAAATAAAATTTATTTTTGAAATATATTATTAAAATTCAATTAGATAGTTAGAATTTCGTATCCTTTAAAAATTAACATAGGACTAATAGAACGTAAGTTCATTTAAATTGCTTTTAACGAATTGGCAACAGTGCAGAATTTTTCGATGACATCACCTTCATCTACTTTTAGGATTACTTTAGTAAAAATTTTAAAATATCACATACAGTGCAATAAAACGCGTTTTTTTTTTTTTTAGTTTTGCAGGTTAAATTTAACCCAAATGTTATCACATACCAAATTAATTAATTATAGCATTATGGAACCTGATACACACTTAAACTGGTATGTAAATACGGAATTCTGAATTTTTTCTTATAACAATGTTTTCATAAATCCATGAATTTATTAAAAATAGTAAGTACCCTAACTGTACTTTTTTCATTTTCTTATGTTATAAACCGAATGGGTTCATTGATTTTTCATAGAATTTTGATATCATTCATCACACAAAAATTCTACAAAACAAATCAATAATGCAATTTTATTTTAATCGCTATCATCCGGGATATTTTTTCTGACTTAAAGGTATTTACTGTTGTTGTTCTCTTTGTTATATATAAACCGTTTTTATGATTTACTTGAAATTATTTATTTTTAATTTGGCGCTGGTTAACTAAAATTGTATCCATTACATGCGAATTTTGCCAGTATGTTTTCTACGACACGATATAGGTTGAAACACAAATTTTATAGAACACTACCAGTCACGAACTGTCAATTTTGATGAATTCGTCGATCGTGTAAGAAGACACTTATTTCTATTGGTTCTAAATTTGTTCCTAACTCATGGAACATTTGATATTAATGTAATGTCAAAATTATATTGGTTCTAGATTTGTATTGAAATGAAAACTGATTGTAAAACTCTAAGTAATAAATGAGTTATTACTCATACAAGAGTAGAAAACACAATCTACTCTAACTAATTATTTTAAAAAATGAGGGAATGAATTAAGTCGTTTTCACAAAAGATAATATAAACCAAAAAGAGATAATTATTACGATGTTCTCGACTTATTACGAGTTTAACGAAAATTAATTAGCGACGCTTATTGTAACCAACATATTTTGACCACAAACAAGTAAACTGCTTCAATTAAACAGTTATTGTTGCTTAAACTAATATGTATTTAATAGAAATTACATCTGCCGTTATCTAAAAACCTTTGATGTAGTCAACAAAAAGTAAGTTACTATCTCTAAATTATGTGATTTAACTTGTTATAAGTTAAACAATGATCACAAAGTTTAAATTTGCGGACCCGGGAAATTAGTTCGTAACAATGCGTTTACCTGAGAGTTTCATTGAATGGTCTTTATTTTGAAAGGTTTGAAAAGAATTCTTTCTTTTTTTATCTAAAAGAAAATAAATACGCTGAGATTATTAAAATTGAAACATTTTTATTTTATTTAATGCAACAGTATTTTTCGATGGATGATGGATTTATTTCAATTAAATAATAAATTACAAATACAATAAATTAACAATAGTTTCCACTTATTAATATTTGGAAGTCATCATCAGAAATAAGTATTTTTATACAGAATGACAAATTGTGACATTTATGAACAATTGTAAACATAAACAACAAAATTTTTGGTAGGTGTTTAATTTTGACAAAATTAATATTTAAGAAATAAAAACAATTTTTTGTTTATGTTTACAAATGTTGATTATTTAAAATTACTAATACATTAATGGATCCATCACTATTTAATTTTAATTAAATTAAAATTAACGATGATGGTATATACAACTTTATTCAAGTATTCTCCGCTTTCAAATGAAGCAACTAATTGCAGATTATTTCGTTTGCTATTAGTAATTGTATAATTGTAAAAAGTTTACGATTGACGCAAAGCATATTCACTAACTAAATTTTAATTAAAACTATATTAAATGTACGGTGGATGCCAAGAATAGTTTAAACGAGTCATAAAGAAGTAGGGAAGAATTATATAAGTGCTGAAGGGTTGTGTACGCAAGCAAATGTTTGATAGAGGATTGGTGAGCAAATAATATCATTACAAAAAATTAAAGAATACAAGATTGGTAGTGAATAGCACGATAAATGGCTGGAAAGAGAAATTAGGTGCATTCAACCGTGACAGTTAGTAAATTTTACTACTTACAATTTATTTCGAGGTTAATAACTACGTTAATAAAGGAGAGAAAAATTTTAATGATAAGAAGAATACAAATAAATTGTGCAAGATCCGCGCTAAAATTTTCTGGATAGGCAACACACCATACGCGTGGAGATAGCACGGTCTATAAGTAAAGGAAAGCAGGATAAAATAAAATAATATATGGATAGAGACAAGAGGTAAATGACGGGTTGACCGGCCCTGGTCTCTTACGCTGTAAAGTGAATAATAAGTAATTAGATGTTTAAAGGTGATAAGTATTAAGACTCTTCAATACCTCGGCTGAAAATAGCAGAATTGCCTCTGCGCTCGTGTCTGTTTATGACTAAACTAAACTCTGTAAAGTTCTAAAATTCAATTTTTTACAAAGAAAACACTTTATTGCACCTTTATATAACGACAAAATCAATTTAAGTTTAAAGAAGTTACAATATAATACATGTAAAAACGTCATTTTAAGGTCATTTTGGATTTTTATCTAGTCTATATTAAAGTATAAATATAAAATCTGTTTCTATATAAAAGTGTTGTAACCCTTGGCTTGTGCAAAAATATTTTTTGTTTATGGTTTGCTGTTCTTGATTAGTCAAAACAGGCAACGCAGCGCACACGCTGCAACAACAAAATCCTCAGAATTCGTTGCCGGTAAAACGTCGCCATCTGCGTTTCATTTAGAAACTACTCCTTCGATTATGCTCACGATAAGAAAATTGAAGGCACCTCGCATTCGCACCCGTGAATGCAATAGAAAACTATTCGACTGGTATTGAAGACTTAAAGTGATAAAACGGAATAGAAGTTTAATTTACAAAATACACGATCGGCGAATAAAGAACAAAGTATGGAAAAAGTAGAAAGAATGATTGAACAAATCAGTGGAAACATGAGCAATTAAATGAGAAATTAGATTCCGTAATTGCGGAAATAAAGCAAATAAAAAGAAAAAAAGTTGTGGAGAAAATTGCAGCAATATGAGATAGAGAATAAATAGTTCAGGAAAAAGGGATAAAAAACATTGTGATAAAGAAAATAACGAATAAGTAATGTAAACGAAGACGAAAAAAGTAACTATAATAATGCAGAAGATCGGAGTCACGATTAATCTAAACGAGGAGAAAGACGAAGCGGTAAGAATAGTAAATACAACGAAGGAAAAACAAGACCAATTATAGTTAAAATGATGAGAGAATCAACAAAAAGAAATGTTATTGAAAACACGAAAGCTCTAAACTGATTAGATGTATAGATGGATTAGGACTACCCAAAAGTAGTACAAGAAGCAAGAAGAAGATGAATACCGCACATGAAAAAAAAGCAAGATTTAAAGAATGAAAGCCCATCTAAAGTATGACAAGTTGATAATTAATAATGATAAGATACGGAGCATGACTCGGACATAGCAATAAACAAAGACATGATTTACAGAACATAAATAAAAATATGAGAAATAAAAAACAACCAATAGTAAAAGAAAATAAAGAAATGAACACAAAAAAAAGAAAAACAACATAAAATAAGAATAGCAACATGGACATATAAACTTTATTAAAAAGAAGGTAAATTAAAGAATAGGAAAGCAAATGGAACGATACAAAATAACTATAATGGCATTGTAAGAAATAAGTTGGGAGGAGAAGGAAGGATAAACAAAAAAAAATACTTAATAATATACGAGGAAACAAAAAACAAAGACAAGTGCGGCATTTATAACAGATAAAAATTACGGATAAAATAATACAGTTTAGAAGAATACACGCAAAAATATCATATATACCAAATTAAAAACGCAACAGCAAATATAACCAATCTAAATGTGTAACCCTCGACTCGGGGTGTTTTCGATTTGTTTAAGCATTTACTTTTTTTCCTTTAGCGTGTCATCTGGTTCAAGGAATTTTGAAAAAAAAAAAAAAAAAAAAATAAAAGAGTTAGGTTCCCTTTAAAATGACTATATTAACAAAGCTACTTTCAAAGAACTACATTAAGTTTTTTTCTTTTGCAATGCGCAATCAGTTCATACCCAGCCACTTTATCAAGCATATGTTAAAATAAAAAACTCTAACCTTTTTCCGTCCTAGTCGATGGAGAAGTAATAATCCCAAAATTTTGAGCAAATACACTATCTTTATTTTAAAAGGTCTCGCCGGGGCTCTTTTTAATTTTATTTTAAACTTGCACTAACATATAATTTTAAAAGTAGTACCCAGGCTTACTGAGGATTAAAATGGAAACCGGTCCCGTTCGCGGCTGCTATCGAACTCCTCTTTGATTAACTTCATTATCCACGAAGACGGAAAAATATTGTCTAGTTGCAAATTTATGATTGACCGGGTAGTGAACTGCGACTATTCTATTGGCGAGTAATCGTCTTCCAACGGATGCGTTTTCCACGATTAATGCAATTTAATAAAATATTGCAGAATTTGTTTCCTGTTCTTCGATTTCAAGTTCTTGTAATATTGTATTATTTTGTTGGCGAAAGGAAATGTAATTGTATAACTTGCATCCGTTGAACAACGAATACTAACAAAAATTTTATATTAATACTAAATTAATTAATAATGTTTTTGTATTTTTCATTTATATAAAAATAAAACCCAGGGGTAGCTTGTTACACAGCTCCCTTTATTTTAGAAAGAAGGCAAGTTCTTTCGGACTTGTCTTCCTTTACCTTATTACCTCTAACTGCTGTTTTGACATAAATCATGTTGGAATGTTACTCAATTTTTAAAATTTTTTTTTTTTTTTTTTACATGGTCAAACGGTTACATTTGTTGAACTATTTATAATACTATTCCATCATGTTTTATGTTTCTTTCTTTAGACTATTTTTATTAGACTATTGGATCTGCTCTATACCGTATATATTTGGCACTTTTTGTTTTTATTATTTGCACTAGGATGTTCTAATTTGATGAGGACCAGTGTTCGATATTGGGATAAGTGGTCCCTGTCACTGTTGAGGTTCCAGTAGATTTAAGCTGCTGCGGGTTGGATGCTAGAGTGTCTATGGATACTGATCTAACTTGTTCTTCGTTGGCTTCAGTTTTCGCTGGGAATCAGCTGATTCGCGTTTAGAATTGTGTTTTTGAATAATCCATATGGCTAAAGTATTCCAAATACTGGCAACTAATTGAATGCCACAACCTACAGTTTTGTAAATGGCGAATCCATTTATTACTACTTCTAATATATATTTTATAGTTTTGAATACTACGTAGACTCCAATTATACCGCTCATAAACATTCCAATGTCAGTAAACCAACCCCATAAATATTTTAATGTATTACGGGCTATTTTGTTAATTTCGATGTATCAAACAGTTTTAAGGTAGAATATCCTTGGTAGTCGGTATTAGTTACACCCTTTAGTTTAAATGTTAACATGGTTTGGACGGCTGCTCTTTCACTTCCAAAAGTTAATGTTCTTTGTATTTTCGCTAAATCCTCTTGGGTATAGAGGCCACTGATGCCTAGTGGTTGAATTGGTTTAAAGGTCAAATGATCTTCTTCTTGTACACCTAATAGTTGTGGTGGATTTTTCTAACGGTAGGGGAGTTAGGCCAACCCATTTACCGTTGATGTAAAATAATGGAGGTGTTACAGCGCTGCATTCCACTTGTTCCGCGTGTTCTTGTATTAAATGTGTAATTGGTGACATAAACTTTGATTGATTGTTTATTGTAATGGGCAGCTGTTGATAACAGTTTTCGGTTCTTCGTATTTCTACAGCCTTGGGTGTACATTGCATAATATATAATACTTCGCCCAATACTCTTCCTATATGACCCATTTTATTTTTGATGATTGCCGACAGTGCATTTGGAGAAATAGGGGCGAGAAGTAAACGATTTTTAATAATTTCACGATGGAGTATGCATCTTCTGTGGACTGTATGCGAATAAAGTTTACTAGTTGTTCTCTTGTAAGCTTGTTCGATATATAATAATTTACTATTCATGTAGCTCATGAGGTCGGTATTATGGGGAATTAATTTCATGTTAGGTTGGATGTGGGTGCTATTTGTGTTTAGGATTACTAATAGTTTAGGGTGTTCGGATTGCCATACGTCTAGGCCGCACAAGGTAAGGGTTTTGATAAGAGATAGGGCGAAAATTTTGTCGTTCTGTTCTACTACCATGATTTGGTCCTTTACGTTCTTTTTGTTTTGTATTATTGCGGAGGGTCCATTAAATATCAGGGTTAACCCTTCATCGCATGATGTACTTGGAGAGTAATCCCATACTGTCTCTCCATACGTTGAGTCCATACAGTACCCTTCTAAATAGCTGCATGTAATACCATTAATTAGACTAATTTCGTTTTCATTAAGTTTTACGGTCGCTAGGTATTCCCGTGTGTGAACTTTTATTGCTGCCACTACCACCACTTTTGTCCAAGAATGACCGTTTTCGTTGTATGATGTTCCTCGCAGGTGCTGTCGTCTCGTAATGATCCCAAAATAGTTAATGAAGCTGTTGTTGTACCATTTAGTTTAATATCGCCTACTAAGTGATTAAAAATTCTTATGGTTCGAAATCGATGCACATTTTGACACTCCTCCCTTCCAATAAATTGTATAAAATTTGAAACTCCGCCTTCCACTGCTGACGTATGACTATGCATTCCGCAATGTTGTATCACTCTGGTGACTTCAACCAAGCATGCGACTACTCGTTGTTGCTTGAAATCATTACGTTGTATTACGATGGCGGTGGTGTTGGATTCGCTGTAATCTTCTTCTTCATCTGGACAAGGTGCTACATCTTGAATAGAAACCACTGTATAGTTATTGTTTGCGTTTTCACAATCATACGCGATTAACACTGACACTTCTTTTACAAACACTACACTAATTGTTAATAGCACTAACGGTACGAGCAGTCCGATTTTCATGATTCCTATAATAAAACTGTATTACCTAACTAACAATGTATAGCACATATTGTACATATTATAATTAAAAGTTTTATAAACGCTTTTAGTTGATATGAGACTTATATAATTTTTCTGTATTTGAGTACTTCTTTGATATTGAAGTACCGTTTAATAAGCATTCCAATGTCAAAGGATTTATTGATTTTGCTTATTTGAAAGCAACCGTAGCCTTGAGGAGGCTCTTTTTCCATCATGGGTTACGGAACCTAAATTCTCAAGATCAGTTATTTGTTTGGTATTATCTTTTATTAATTGTTTTGTATTTTTGCTAATATTTAGTCTCCAATTTCTAGGGACTTTGGTTGTGATTGCTCTTGTTGAGCCATTGCTCGTTGCATTTCATGGCCTTGCAAAATTGTTAGGGTGACGTCTTCTGGTCTGACGTTTTCGTTTAATTTGGTTGCATCTGATTCCACACTCCAATTATTTAACGGATTATCAGCTTTGTCTACGTCTTCCTGTTGAATTTCTTCATTATTTTCTAGTTGCGGTTTTAGCAGTTTTAACCTGTTTGCGTGAACTATATGTTCTTTATTTTTATTTACTTCTTTAATTTTGTAAGTAACAGGTCCTTTTATTTCTACGACTCTAAAGGGTCCTAACCATGATTTAGTTAGTTTCTTGAAATGCCCAATTTAGTACTAGGGTCATATAAATATACTAAGTCCCCTAACTTGAAGGTTTTGTCTTTAGCATCCTTGTTGTAATACACTGCTCTTCTTTCTGCAGAATGTTTTAGGTTCTCTGTTGCATTAATAAACGCTACATTTAATCGTTTCATTAATTCTGACACATAATTTTCATCGACATTATATCTTACCCGAGTTGGTTTTAGTATGTCGTCTAGAGGTAAATATGGATCTCTGCCGTGTAATAAAAAATAAGGACTGTAGTGGGTAGAACTATGTATTGACATGTTGTGTGACATTTGCATGTAAGGTACCCAAGAGTCCCAGTCTAATTGTGTTTGGTTCACATAATGACTTAGGAAATCTTTAAGGACTCTGTGAATTCTTTCAATGCTGCCGTTAGACATTGCATGGTATGGTGTTGTCTGAATTTTTTCGATGTGCAGTTGTCTGCATAGCTCCTTGAATAATTTTGAAATAAAATTAGATCCTTGGTCTGTTATTAATTTTGGGTGTGCCGTGTCGAGCAATAATATTTGAAAAGAAAGCTTGGGCTACAGTTTCTGTTTTTTGATCTGGTATTGGAATAAGTTCAATATATTTGGTGAAATGGTCGATGAAAGTCAGTAAATATTTATTTCCCTTATAGGAGGTAACAAACGGTCCTGTTATATCCATAGAACAGCGTTCAAATGGGGATGAAATTTCTGGAAAAGGTTGAAGTGGTACCTTTTTAAAATGTGGTGATGTTTTTCTTTGATTACAAGAATGGCATCTTGAAACGTAGTTGATAACATCGCTTTCATGTTTGGCCAAAAGCATCTTGATTTTATGTACGTGAGTGTTTTCCTGTCCTTGATGTCCGACGAAAGGTAAGTCATGGAAGTCGTGAAGAACTTTTTCACAAATGTTTTAGGGATGACCAATACGTCTAAATTTCCAACCGTTTTGTATAATATATCGTCGCAATCTAGATAAAACCCAAAGTCTTCTGAATCTTGGTCTTGCAATTGGTTTATAATAGTTTTGCAAAAAGAATCTTTTGTTGTTCGAGTTTAATGATATCCCTATCCCATATGGGAGTACAATATGCTTCCGCCTCGGTTGTCGTAATGGTGTTTATTTCCGCGGTAGGGCGGTTTAAGGTATAAATTACTACAGTTATTGAGTGTTGTAAAATACAAATTTTATCATTTCAAAAATTACTGGCCATTTTAATTTATCTAAACCACATGCAATACGCGGTAATGCTAGAAAGTTGTCTTCATTTTTTAACAAACACCGTTTTAGGTTATGTAAACAATGCCATACTGTTTCATAGGTGGGTTTATCTAAAAATTTTGATTTTGTGATGAGATAGTAAATATTCCGTTCTGGCAATTTTAGTTCTGCTACTTCCGTTAAATGCTTATTTTGATTTAGTAATACGTCTTGAGATCCAAATAGATTTTTAAATTTGACTGCGATTCCTTTTGACATTTTGAAATCTTGCGAAACACAATGAGCTAAAGAATAATGATCAGGGCAACTAAATAGGTTTCCTTCTTTTCGAGTACATTCCCACTGATAATCTCATGTTTTTGTATTAAGTCGATAAATTCTTGAAAAGTAAGTTGAGTGTTAGATTTTTCGTTGCTATTGCCATTTTCTCGATCTTCGTAAGCTCTACTGAGCGCATCTACATTACCATGTTTCCTTCCTGGTCTATACAATACTTCGAAGTCGTATTCTCCTAGCAATAAAGCCCAGCGTGCTAGTCTGGAAGTTGGGTCTTTTAATGACATAAGCCATCGTAGCGGTCTGTGGATCCGTAAAAATGCTGAACTTTCTTCCATATAAATAACACCGAAATTGTTTTATACCGTAAACTACGCTTAAACATTCTTTTTCTGTAACGCTGTAATTTTTCTCGGCGCTATTAAAAGTTTTGCTCGCGAACGCAATAGGTTTCTCAAAACCGTTGTGAATCTGGCTCAAAATTGCTCCCATTCCTATATTACTGGCGTCTGTAGATAAAATAAAGGGTTTGGAAAAGTCCGGATAGCCTAGAACACTGTCTGAGGTAAGAACGGCTTTAAGTTGATCAATGGCTTCTAACGCTTCTAAATTCATTTTGAATTTGATGTTCTTTTTGTAAGTTCCGTTAAGGGAGCTGCTATTGTTGAAAAGTTTGGAATAAAACACCTATACCATCCAATTAAACCTAAAAATTGACGAATATTTTCTCATTTTGGGTGTAGGAAAAAACTTTTAACCGCTGTTAGTTTTTCTGGGTCGGGTTTAAATCCTTTGGAGTAATAATGTGTCCTAAATATTTTACTTCTGTTGTTAATAATTTGCATTTGCTTGGTTTAAGTTTTACGTTAGCGGCTCGCAATCTTTCGAAAACTTGGCTAATGTTTCGAATATGGTCTTCAACTCCTTTTGAACTGTGTACCAAAATATCATCTAAATATACCCAACACACGTCTCCTATTAAACCACTCAAGGTGAAGGAAATAAATCTTTGGAATGTCATTGACTATTACAAAGACCAAACGGCATTTTTGTAAATTCCCAATGCCCATCTGGCTAGAGAATCCCGTATATTTAATACTTTCTGGGTGCATTGATATTTGGTGGTACGCTGAGGTCACATCAAATACGCTAAATAAACTAGATTTTCCTAGCTGGTCGGTTACTTCTTGTAGAAGAGGTAGAGGAAATTCATCTTTTTCGTAATTTTATTTAGGTCCCGGTAATCTACGCACATTCGAATTTTTCCTCGCCATTTTCGTTTTTCTTTATTATTAGCACCACGGGTGCGCTCCATGGAGAAGTTGATGGGCGTATAATATTAGCTTCTAATAGTCTATCTATTTCTCGTTTTAATATATCACGTTGGGAGTAAGGAATTTTATACGGGCGTTTATTAATTGGCTGTTCCTTCTCGACGATTATTTCATGTTGCACGTCTGCAGTCGTAGATAATGTTCCTTCTCCTTCACTGAATATGTCCTGATATCTTCCGATTAATTCATGTAGTAACCCTGTGGTATAATCATCTAAATGGCTAAAATCAAAGAAGTTATTGATCCAATTTGTATTGGTTATTTCTGCTTTATAAACATTGATTTTGGTGTCTTCCGTCTTGCTTTCGCAAATTTTATATATCGGTTGGGCATTTGCAATAAGACAATTTTTCTTAAGAATAACTTCGTGTCGATTAACGTTAATTAAACGAATAAAAACTACTTTAGTGTTGTTTGTTACTGTATGAGCTGCAAATACTCCACGGGTTCCGGTTGTTGCTGGTTCTAATTCGATAAATTTTTCTTGAATTTTATCATAATTTTTGTTTAAGGCTAAACAATTCATTTCACACCATGCTGGAATAACTATGTCTTCGGTTAGTTGAATTATATTATTGCCACTTTCTGAGATTTCCTTTTGCGATTTAACATTTTAGGATCCTCTGCGAGATTTTTTTCCGTTACGTTCAAACTATTATTGCAATTTTTATTCATAAGATATATTTGTTGACGTTGATTAAAAGCTGAAAAAAAATCTTCTTCTTCTTCATCATCAGATAATACTCCATACTCATTGATTATAATTGTTTCTACTTCAAAATGTGGCGTTGATTTGCGAGAAAATTTATAATTTTCTTGACTGTTTGAATTAGAGATTTTCCTTAAGCAAGATTCATCTTTATTCTTTATAAGTGTTTCAGTTACTTCATCTTTTATTTGTTTAGGCTCGTTTAGGCGTTTCCTTTTTCCATTTTCTTGGTTACCATGCGGTATTGAATTTAATCCTATTTCTCTATTTGTATTTCGGCAATAAAATGGTTTTTCTATATTATATGTAACATCTTCTGGCGCGTCATAAAATTCTTCTTCTTCATCGTCCTGTGTTTCTAACAGGTTTTCACTGCTCCCTTGGTTACTTAGAGAACACGTAATTTTTTCAGCTAACTCATAACTGATTTCTTGTTTCTTTATTTCGTTAAAGTTTTCCGTTCTTACGAATTCTTCATTAGTTGTTTGTAGTTTTTCATTTTGTTTTATAGAATAAAACCCCTCAGTCTCATTATAAACACCCGCAACCGGTGCTTCTGACTCGAAACAGATTGGAATTAACTTGTTCCAAATCTAAAGTGTTGTTTTGATAATTAATGATCGAGTTATTCTACCCAAAAAATCTCGACCAATAATTCCTGGCCCCTACTACTAAATTATTTCCACACACTATTACATTAAAATTGCATTGTACTTCACTAGGCTGATCCTAAATTTTAAATTAACCATTCCAATGGCTTTAAGACCTTCTCCTGTGATACCTGCTAATATAATATCCCCGGCGTCCTGTAATTGAGACGTCTTAAGTTCCCTTTGTTTTATTATAGTTATGGCGCTTCCGCTATCCAATAAAAATTTTGTTTTTACTCCGTTAATATATAAGTAAATCATACTTGGGGTTTCAAAATTACTATATAATTTTAGCTGTGGAATTGTAAAAGAAAGGGGGCGGTTTGCAAAATTGTTTATAATTCGATCGGGCTCGTCTGTCGGGGTTGCAGAGAGAGTCCGTTTATGCTTAACGCATCGACTGGGTTGACTTCTAATCTTCTTTATCGGTTGTCTACTTGATCCGTCATTATTGGGGGTAGGTTGTCCTAATATTTGGCTCGTTCCTAACAAATCGTGTTGAATTTATACCGTTGTTTATTTCTTGCGACCTTGTGGGTACATCCCTGCGGTTATTCGTACTTGTTAAATCGTTTCTTTTGGATAATTATTAGGGCGAAATGGAAATTATTATTACTACGTGACATTTGGGGATTAGTAGAAACGTTATTATAATTAGGTCTCCTTGAATATTGAGGTTGTTGACCGTTGACGTTCGGATAATTAGGGCTTTTGTAGTACCGTTGATGAAACGATTTTCTTGATAGTTTCTGGTGCAATTATTATAAGAGTAATTAAAATTATGTGGGCCTTGATTAAGTTCCCCTTTAAATCTGCAGTCTCTCGAAAAGTGATTGTTCCTTCCGCAATAGGTACACTTCCGTTCTTGCAACGACATGATTCCCGAGGATTGATTTCGGCTATTCACCATTAACTCCGATAGCTCAAATTGTTTTGCAAATTTTTCGGCTTTTTCTATAGTTAAATTTTCTGTTCTCAACAATAACGGAGTTAAATGTCTCAGCAATTCTCGTTTTAACCCTATCCGGAACTGATTTAAAATTAGCTCTTTACATTTTTGTTTTAACCCTGGTATATTTTCTGGAATTGCGTTTGTTAGGTCCTCGGTAAGTATTTCGGTTCCCAAAGATTTAAGCCTAATAACATAAGTCGCTACCGATTCGTCGTGTTTTTTGAAAGCATTTGCTAAGCCGTAATAGAGCTTGTCCTGAACTTTCGCTGGTAAAAATTTTTCAAAAATTTTCTTTAAATGTCGCATAATTGATTTCATTATATACAGATGGGTCTGATTTATAAAATTTATACGCTTCTCCGGTTAAACGAAATTTAACTAATTTTAAAGTAACTTCTTCTGACCAACCATCTAGAATGGCCCTATGATCAATTTTTTCAAAATAATCCCGTACGTCCTGTTGTCCCGAAAAGTTTCTAATGTATTTGCAATCATTCGTAATGTAATGAAAGGTTGAACTGGCATAGACGTCCCTGTCGTTGATTGCGTTCCAGTGGTAGTTGTACCGGTTGCAACTTCCGTAGTATCCCAGGGCATTTTTACCGTATTTGTTTAAGAGATGTTTTTTTTCAAATTTCAAAAAAAGGTTAGTAAAAGCCTTAAATTATAAGTGACTGAAGTTCACTGAATTACGCTGAATTATTTGAACGATCCCTGTATATTCATAATTAATAAACGCACGGTTTCATATTCTGCTATTCGTATTGAATTTCTATTATAATGCTCGACGTTTTAAAATTTAATTGTATTAACATCAGAAAAACTAAAAAGATTTTTTTTTGTAATTATTTATTTTATCTGATTATATCCCAAAATTTATTACTTCCGCGGATAAATTATTTAATCCCACCTTGTTTGAAAGCTGTTCAAAGAACTCTTCTGAGTATGTCTGAGACGTTTACCACTAAAGACAGGAACGGAGGTGGTTTGCACGCATGCGGTTGCCAATAGACCTGTTTGATTGTCACTACTCAATTTCGCGTAGTATATGTTCTCTGGATTAATTTTACCCTCTGCCTGTTCTCGGAGTTGTTCATAGCTTGAAATTGCTTTCCCATTTCTTCCCGTGTGTGCCAATGCACTCTGTTTGTGATTTGTGCGAGAATCCCTAAATCTTCTTTGAAGGTCCCAAAATAGAGTGGTATATCACTGCTGGGGCTATCGTATCTGAGAAATCACCACAAAGTCCATTCGAACTCACAGCGGCTTTGTCAATAGAAGAAGGCTCCGCCACTTGCAGCATTGAAGTGCTTGATATTTAATGGGCCTATCCTGATGTCTCCCTTTTTACATTGTCGTGCATTTTGCCGAACACCTTTTGGCTTATGGAGACTCTAGTGAACATGCACAGGGGCATGCAAAGTCTAGTTGCTTGTCTAGAGGTTATCATAAGTATTATATCTGCGAGAATAGTCACTAATGATTTCACTTCAGAGGCTTTTTTCCCTTTCACTACATTGATTATGTCATCAATGCAGGGGATGTGAGCCAATGTTCGCTTCAACGCCTCTTCCCATTTCTTCACATACTGTGTGGTGACCTTATGAGACACAACAATATCGTCATGGGCCAAGGCTTTTGAGCCATGGAACTCCTACGCCCGGTGGGTATGTGCATCCTTCAAGGAGGACATGGTGACTTCCATAAAGTCCGTATGAGCTTACATTAAATGAGGTAGTCTTATCCCCAGCCTTGATATCGGCATGGTATTGTGTCCTAGTCTGGAGTTCGGACAATCTTAATCCAAAAGAGGCAAAGAAGTTTAAGTATGGTGCTGCAGTTCCATACCAGTTGTTTTGATCAGTTGGCAGATATTTTGAATAAGAAAGCCCAACTTCTTTTGCAGAAGCTAGCATTATAGTCTCAACGACATCTCTTTTCAAGACATGACTTTTCCCTAATAGTGTTATTTTGTAATCAGACTTTTGCTCAGCCCAACTTGCCTCTGTTTGGTTCATCTCTGCCTGATGATGTTGTGTGCAGTGAAGATCACGTTTGTGAGTTGAACACTCGGGTTTAAGTTATTCATCTCTGGGTCAATGTTTTTCATTGTAGACCAAAGTTTGTAGTAACAATTGCAAAGATGTGACAATACTTTCACCTTTTTATCTTCGTCCAACTCCGGCTTTGGCTTTTTAGAAGGCAGGATTTTAACTGAGTGGTCAACTCACAAACGTGATCTTCACTGCACACAACATCATCAGGCAGAGAGTGAACCAAACAGGAGGCAAGTTGAGGTGAAATAACACTATTAGGGAAAAGTCATGTCTTGAAAAGAGATGTCGTTGAGACTATAATGTTAGCTTCAGCAAAAAAGTTGGGCTTTCTTATTCAAATATCTGCCAACTGAGTTTGAGGCAACAGTCTCTTCGGAGGCGTGGGTTCGAATCCCACCGCTGCCACCAGTGTAATACTCCACTCGGGGTGTTTTCGATTTGTTTAAGCATTTACTTTTTTTCCTTTAGCGTGTCATCTGGTTCAAGGAATTTTGAAAATAAAAGAGTTAGGTTCCCTTTAAAAATGACTATATTAACCAAGCTACTTTTCAAAGAACTACATTAAGTTTTTTTTTTTCTTTTTTGCAATGCGCAATCAGTTCACCCCCAGCCACTTTATCAAGAATATGTTAAAATTAAAGAAAAAAAACTCTAACCTTTTTCCGTCCTAGTCGATGGAGAAGTAATAATCCCAAAATTTTGAGCTAATACACTATCTTTATTTTAAAAGGTCTCGGCCTATACTCTTTTTTTTTAAACTTGCACTAACATATAATTTTAAAAGTAGTACCCAGGCTTACTGAGGATTAAATGGAAACCGGTCCTGTTCGCGGCTGCTATCGAACTCCCCTTTGATTAACTTCATTATCCACGAAGATGGTAAAATATTGTCTAGTTGCAAAATTTATGATGGCGAGTAATCGTCTTTCAACGGATGCGTTTTCCACGATTAATGCAATTTAATAAAATATTGCAGCATTTTGTTCCTGTTCTTCGATTTCAAGTTCTTGTAATATTGTATTATTTTGTTGGCGAAAGGAAATGTAATTGTATAACTTGCATCCGTTGAACAACGAATACTAACAAAATTTTATATTGATACTAAATTAATTAATAATGTTTTTGTATTTTTCATTTATATAAAAATAAAACTCCAGGGGTAGATTGTTTACAGTAATGCCCTACGGTGCTTTTGGTATATCTAACATACGTGAAATTTCACGCACGCTACGGCCCGCCGCTAATTCCGAAACAATCCGCGCTTTCAAATCAGCACCGAGATGAGGTGGCATTTTCACAACACTTGAAATTTTAAACTAAAATGGAATTTACATTTCTTACTTTATTTATTGGTTCACACTACCCCTTCTCAAACAGTAGGTAATTGTTTATTTATTACATACTTCTAATGACCAATGTAACAACCCTTAGAGCAATATGACTCAAAGGAAGTAAATTAAACAAGCAAGGATATTCTATTGTTATTGAAACTTATTCATAAAGTAAAGCCATTTCCTTATAATGCTAATGGACAGGATTTTCTTTTAAGTATTAAGATTACAATAGAGGACTTATAAACTTTCGAAAATATCTAATTATAAATATTTACACTGCAATTGCGCTTTTTCCTTAATAATTTCTTAGCAATAACATACACGTTCTTGGTTTTAAGTTGTCATAAATTTGATATGATATAAATTTGTGTTTCTAATATTACATCACAAACTAATCTTTATTCGCCAAAAATTGTTGCTTAAGTTGTAAAGCTTCGTACACACCTGAACAACAAACCGAGCAACAAACATAACAACGAACCGAAAGTCAAACAGAACGACAAACGATCTTTTATGATTTCCACAATCCGAACAACAAACGGAACGTTTGTGCTGTTCCATAATTATTTTCAGTAGTTTTCAGTTCATATATATTTATTATTGAGAAGAGAAAATTGCGGAAAACAAGAAGATAGTGCCAACCAAATTTTTACGCACAAAGAAGTTTTTTATTTTGAAATTTCCCGCCCAAATGATGCTAATAGGGACATCATTTTCTTGCATTCTTAAACACTGATTAATTTAAAACATTTTCTTCTGTCAACTCCATAATATTACCTAAAACACAACAAACCCACAAAAGGAGGACAAAAATAAATAATTTAATTCTCCCGCATAAGTTTGTTCGCCGTTTTGTTTAGATTCGTCCAAACCTGCAAACGCATTCGCGCGCATTTTCTTTGATGTCGGAGAAAAACCGACAAGTTGGGGAACGCCGCAAACCGTTCGTGGAACAATCAGGACTTGCGAATCTGTTCTAAAATTCGTACGTAGCACCGTCCAAATTAATGTTCCGATTGCCGTTCGGTTCGTTGTTCTGTTTGTTCCTCGGTTTGTTGTTCAGGTGTGTACGAAGCTTTACAATAAGCATATTAATATGAACTATATCTTATGAAAGGAGAGTTATGTAACTATAATTAACGACTTAACGTTACGTTAGTAGATTCCATTTACTATTTACACATATTTTCTTGGAACATTCGATAATTAACTATCGGGATATGATGACCCTATACTTCGCAGGTTGTGCGCAACTGGATACAAGCAAATAACTTGGAGCTGTTACCCTGGCCAGCAAAAGCCCAGATTTTAACATTATCGAAAATGTTTGGGCTCGAATACTTGCTGTTATCCGAAGACAACAAGGGCCAAATTTTATACCAGTAAACCGTAATGCACTAATTGCAGCCATTGATACCGCATGGGAAACGATTAATATTAATTATATTGATACCTTGATAGCGTCAATGAGCAGACGCCTCCAAGAATGTACAATAATAATGGAGGTCACACCCATTATTGATTTCTTATATTTATTTATATAGTAATACCTTTATAAAAAAAAGTTTTCATTTAATTTTAAACTATAACTTGGTATCTTAATTATAATTATGTAATAAATTCTTGTCAAAAACTAAATATATACGTTGACAATAAGAATTGCCTTAGTTTTTATTTTCACTTTTATATTAACTACAGAAAAAATGAAACGTCATAAAATATACATTTTGTAAGGACTAAATATTATGAATAGAGAGTTTAATGATTTTTTTAATAACTTACAATAATTAGTAGGTTAGATTTATTTTAAAATAAGTAATAATCAGTCAACCCAAATAACCATGTTTAGTTTTTGATTTAATTTAAAAGTTATTGCTTGTAGACGTTTTTAAATCAAAATTATTTCTAATTTTATTTTGTAAACATTTCCTAAACAAAATTTTGATTCGATAATTAATCGAGCTATGGTGTTTAATTAGCGATACCTTCAAATATATTCTTTAAAGAAAAAATTAAGTAAGCAACGTAAATTACCTATTTTCTAAAACGTGCTTAGTGTAATGATTCATTCTACAGTCCTTCTATAAGATAACCCCTGCTGAGACTACCTGCTGTTAGAATTGTAAATGATACCCTTAAGCCCGCTTCACAATGTGCAAACTTTTGTTTACAGAAATTGTGGTGTCCAAGTTTTAAATTTCATGAGTGTACAGGGTCGTCCTGTTTTCGACACTTTTGCAAAGATATCTCCGTTATTGTGCAGTTCGAGTTTTGGGGTTTCGCGAACCTGTGTCATTTTTTGTAAAACAAACGATGGCGCAGACAGATTTATCATCGCTCTCTTCGTTTTGAAATACAGAGTGAAGTTGAAAGGTGTGCATTTTCAGACGCCCTCTGTAATTCAGGTATCTGATAAATTATCGACTAGGTAAAACTGAATCTTACACATTTTTTATGCAGAATCCAGTGACGTACTTAGTTTTCTAGGTGTCCCCATTTTGGAGAAAGTTACCAAATTGTTACGGTTATTTTGCATAATGTATGTTAAAATAACGCCTGCAATAGCAACCATGAATACAAAAATCAATTCAATAGTTTGATAAGGATTAGTAGGGGAAATATATAAATTTTAAAAAATGCGCAATTTTGGGTTATAGCTATTTGTCGAAAACCACGAGTTGTGACAGGTGACTGAGTTACAGTTTAATCAATTTTACAATTAAATAGCGTACTAATAGCTAAATAAAGATAAATACTAATAAGTGTAATTAACGAACGTCCAGTCGGTGAGTTAAGAACTTAATAATCCGCTCTGTATAATTATAATTTTCCTTTTAGTGGTTTTTTCTTTCTTTTCCTTACTGGCACTTTCTAGGAATTCTTATCCCAGTTCATGATTTTGGGTAATCTTTATCAGTTGTGACTGGTTAAAACCTCGCTATCTGGGATGAATTCGCAACCCATCAGCTTCTGACGTTTATTGCTGGTTAATGGATAATTGGTCAACGAAGCGTTCCGTAGAAGCTTTTCTGGTTTTTTTGGTGATTGCCTTATCTACCGCTACATTTTCGTCAAGACGAACAGCATAAAGCCGTTATCAGTACGGGTACGCAGGAGTAAGGTCAGGAAACATTATTGTTATCCGTTTTGAAATATCATTATCAAGGCTTATTATGCTACGTTTTGAATCAAAATAATTATTTATTATTCTTCTTCAAAGAATTGTAATTTTTCTAATTACGTTTATTTATTGCTAATAATTTCTGTCGAGTTAAAATTTTGAATGCGTACTCAATTACATTTTTATTGCGAATTTGTGTATCGAATTGCTTTTGTCATTTCTTAGTTATCATCAACGACATAAAAGTTTAATCGAGTACAAATAATTTACATTTTGCAATTCTTCTAATTACTTTTATTTATTGCTGTAATAATTATTGTCGAATTAAAATATTGGATATGTATTCGATTAAATCTTTTATTGCATATTTGCGGCATAAAATTTAATCGATTACAGATAATTTGTATTTTTATTTTTAGGTACATTTATTAATATTGTTGCGCTAATTATTTTATCTGTCATTTAGTTTTAGTATAAAAAAAATCGTAGTACTACGAAGCATAACAATTGTTATGTTTTATCGCTTTCACTGGTTTAATAATTTATCAATCAGTGGTCTAATCTTAAAGCTGGCAAACGTAGTATTTTAAGCGTGATATTCAAACAGAATAGACGCTTGTTGTTATCGGTACTGACTGGCTTTATAATTAATAGTTTTTTCCTCGGTTATTTTGTCATTATTATTTACAGACACCCAAATATACTCATTTTAGTATCTTATACATCACGTATGTGTTTTACTGTTCCTTTTCGAAGCTGCGCCGCGAAAGTAGCTACCTCGTTTCACAGTGTGCTTGATTGTAGCTTGGCGCCCATTTTAATTTCTACATCTGACTTACTGACCCCAACCCACTCTCCGACTGAAGGGCAAATTGAACTATCGCTTCGCAATCGTAACAAAGTTAGGATTTTTAAATGGGACACTCTGTATGTCAGTTTGTATTTACATTCCACTCATTAAGAGCTTTCCAGAAATGTATAATAAGTCGGCACTTTGTTCCCAATCGAATGTTATAATCTCCTTTTTTTTTAAATAAGACCAGAAACTAAAAGCCAAACAGATTTATTTTTATTAAAGTTATAGTAATAACCAATGACGCGTATATATATTTATAGGTGTTGTTCAAAAATGATTGCCATTTTCCCTAATGCAAAAATTGGCACTTTGCGAAATTTTGTTCAAGGCATTTAAAATTATTATGGGGTGATTTTGTAAATGCTGAAATGCTAAGTGTGTAGCCTGTCGTAGTTCCTCTACTGTTCTGTGCCGAGTTTTGTATATCTTGTTTTCAAAAGCCCCACAAGAAAAAATCCAACACCCGATCCGACTCGATTACTAATCTTCCAATACATACATACATATCTAAAAATAATAATATATTTCATAGTTGGCCATGACTTCTGCTAAAAAACAAAAGTTTCATTTTATTGTTTATCTCCTGTCAGAATCGTTTTAAAATATTAGTATCAGAAAGCGTTTATAAGTTAGTAATTTTATGATATATTTTAACGATGACTGAAAAATATGAAAATTACGAAAAATATGACATGGTATGTTTTATACAAAGTAATGAGAATCCTCAAAGAGCTGCCGATTTATATTTCAATAGACAGTATGCAAAAATACGCTTTTCGATTTTTTATCTAAATTCTATCTTACACGTTTTGTCGATATCCAAAAGAAGTCAGCCATTTTCCGATAGATTTTCGGTACTTAAAAAATAATTTAATAGAACATGGAGCCTTTACGAAGCCTCAATCTCCAAACATACAACAGAAAATAAAAGAAGTAGATGACATAAACGTTTTGGCTTTGGCAGCAGCCACTCCTTCAACTTCTTGTAGAATAATAGAAAAAGAACCTGGTATAAGTAAAAGTCGTGCTCAAAAAATTTTGAAAAAACACAAATACCATCCCTACAAATTTAAAATTATGCAAGAGTTGTACCCTGGGGATACAAATCGGAGATCATCTTCTGTCGTTGATATGTAACACAAATTAGAGCCAATGCTAACTTTGAAAGATTAGTAATCTGATCCGACGAAAGCCATTTTTCAAGTGATGGTATTTTTTAACCGTCATAATACAAGACAATGGTGTGCAGAAAATAATCATGTTATTTTCGAAAGGCAGCAGCAAGAGCGCTTTTGGATTTGTGGTGTGTCCTGCTTCATATTAGGCACCCAAATAAACTACCGGATTTATGAAGGAAGTCTTACGGCAAACAGATATCTGGAAATTTTAGAAGATGTTACAACAGAATTGTTAGAAAATGTTCCAATAGCCCAATTAAACAGTATATTTTTGCAGCAAGATGGTGCACCCTGTCATAACGCCCAAATAATAAGTCAGTTTCCTACAAAACAATTTTCCTCAAAGGTCAATAGCCACGAATGGAGCTGTAAGATGGCCACCGCGATCGCCTGAATTTATCGGTGTTGGATTTTTTTTTTTTCCTATGGGGCTTTTCGAAAACAAGATATACAAAACTCGGCACAGAACAGTAGAGCTACGACAGTGTTACCGTTTCAGCATTTACAAAATGGAAAGCTCTTAATGAGTGGAATGTAAATACAAGCGTTATTGGTGACATACAGGGTGTCCCATTTAAAAAATCCCTAACTTTAACTTTTCTGGAGAAACATGGGGACACCTAAAGAAAAGAAACTAAGCACGTCACTGGATTCTGCATAAAAAAATGTGTAAGATTTCGTTTTTACCCTAGTCGATAACTTATCAGATACCTGAATTACAGAGGGTGTCTGAAAATGCACACTTTTCAACTTCACTCTGTATTTCAAAAACGAAGAGAGGCGATGATAAATCTGTCTGCGCCATCGTTTGTTTTACAAAAAGTGACACAGGTTCGCGAAAACCCCAAAACTCGAACTGCAATAATAACGGAAATACCCTGCAAAAGTGTCGAATAGAGGACACCCTGTACATAAATACACTACAATGACTCGATTTTGACTATAAACTACACATAACCATGGGCAGGACAGAGAATTCTATAACATTTTTATTTTATATCTCACTGCAAAAAGGATTAGTTAAAATGAAGCTCAAAAACTGGAAGTCAATGGAGTAAATAGTTACCTCCAGTTTTTAGATAAATTTACTAAAAGACATTATAATACTTTTAAGGTGTATTTTTATTTTGAAAAGTACAGTTGCACTATTGAAACATATAAATTAAATTGCCTTTCCCTAATTTTGTATTTTTACAAAAGTAAAATTACATTTTAGGTAATAAAATTAGAATTTTCAGAAAGTAAAATTTCTTTTTCAGAAAACAAAATTCTTCTTCTAAAAGCTTGCTCATAACAAAAAGTCATTATTTTTCTAATTAATATCTCTTAGCTTCTTTATATTTACTCGTGGAATTAGTTTTTCTATTTTTCATCCATTATCCAGAAATTGGTACTTTTTAGGAATACCTTTGAACAAGATTCCTCATAAAATCATTTTAGGGTATTCTAAATTAAACACATAATATACTGCAAATAACTGTTGAACAGCATCCTTCAACCTTTTCGTGCTTTCGTTGATGAATGTTTTCTCCATTAGTACGTAATATTTTTTTATATTATCTAAAAAGTAAATCATTAATATAGAATAACTACACTTAGAAACTTAGGGCCAGTTAATAAAATCTTCTTTTAAAGTTAACTATGGTTTTAATTTCCAAGGATACAATTGGCGTGACATCTATTATCGCCTAGAGCAATTAAACCATAGTTAACTTTAAACAGAGATTAATACAACTGAAGTATTAGTATAATACCTTCAATTGGAAAAACAACTGATGGAGAAGCTGAAATTAAACTAATGTCGTTTTCATCCTGAAAAATTAATTGTTTGTTGGGAAAATGTATTTTATGGGTACATACTTACATTAAGATGACAAAGGAAAGAATTCATATTTTCATTGAAATATCTGCAAATTACTGACAAAACAGTGATTACCGATTCTTCATCGTTGGATGGTGGTTGATCTATATATTTTTAGATAATCCAAAAACTGTAAAATTTTCAGTTTTTTAAACATATTTTCCGTCAGAAGATTAATATATTGATCCATCAATTGTTAGTAGTCTGCTGATAATAGTATCGGTCATTTCTTTTTTATATCTAAAATTGAGGGAGCATCAGGATTGTTGATAAATGTATTTACATTTACTCTTTTTTCAAAGTGAAATTTCAGCGCTGTCACAGATTTCACTACTAATAGTACATGTAGACGTAGAGGATTTGCTAACAGCTGAAGTAACATAAAGGACGCCAAGTTTCACCGCGTTCTAAGAAATTAAAACCTCTTGAGGATTCAGTTCCAATGTAGCATCATCGTCAATTATAGTTCCGTCACTTTCTAATGAAGTGCGACTCCATTTATTTGCAATTTTTCTGACGCTGAGAAAAATAGTTGTTTAGTTAAGTGATTAAGTTGCAATAATTATTACCTTTAAGGACAAGATGTTCATTAATGTTAATGTTTTCATCCAACTTGACAAAAACACTTTTTTGGTACGTGTGTTACATCCCATATCAATGCTAATGATTTAACAAAATACAATTTCTCATTCGAAATAAAAAATTTGTCAAAGAGATTCTATGATACGCCTATAACACTGAAATCTCAGAGAAGTCGTTGTATGATTATATAAATGTGTTTAAAATAATAATAGGTACTTATGTGGTAATAAAATAATGGTTTTTAAAAGTACTAAATACAAAACACTTAAAAATCAAAATCTTTCAAGTTATTTAAAAATTGAATATCTTTTTCTATTAGGGTTTATTTTAATACTTTTTAGATCCTGAATCTGGATGAATCTTTAAATAGTAACGTTGGATAAATTCCATACAAATCGAAGTTTCTTAGGATATTTTAGATTCATTACAAAAATAAAAGACAGAAAGCTACTTTAAAAGCTTCCAAGAAAGTTGAATATCCGTCAGGCTGGATGATGTGCTTTTCAAGTACAGTGGTAATAACATTTTCACTTCTTTCACCTGAGATGATCATATAGTAAGGTCATAAAAAAACATTACATTACTTTACCTCGTTTAATTTCAACTACCATAGGAGTCAACGATAATTTCGAAACGTCTAGATCCTAAAAAGATTAATGTTTTTATTATTATAAAAGCACTTGAAATATTTCATACCTCCTGTTGTATGCTGATATAACATTCATCCAAATTTTCCTTGAAATACATTGCGAGGTACTTTAAAACTAAAGTTGGTGAAGATAGTTCTTCTAAATTTAGTTTATTCTTTTTTCAGAAATGCCAAAATCTTTGAGTTATTATTTTCGAGGTGGTCTAATAGATTAATATCTGAGTTGGTTAATTTCGAAAAATGGTAAAATAATCCTTTGATGAGAATAAGACTGACCACTCTTCCAGAATCTCATTTATTGAAGGTGGATTTTCTCTGTTGAGAAAATTGCGTTGGGCAGAATAAGTTTTATCCAACATTGCATAAAAGTTTTCTTCATTTTCATGAATTAACAATTTTTCATTAAGTACGCTATCTACTTTTGGTGACCAATTTGTACACCCTGCACGAGCACTAACATAACGTTTTTGGATGTAATAGGGGACTTGTTTGTACTATCTAAAGATTTCCTCTTATGTGGTCTGTTCAAGTAATTATTTCTGTCCTGCAATTTATTTACCAGAGAATGTGTTCCATCGCCCAAGACAACACCGTCTTCGTCCACATCTTTAAAAACATCAGGATATTTATCAATAATTTTTTTAGCTACAGTTTTAAAGGCTTTCGTAGGATGTTACTTTTAAATTTTTCTCATTTTGGTGATTATGTTTTGTATTAAATTACCCATGGTCCTTTTAGAGCGAATTCCTCTCTAACTCTTCTATGTCTTCGTGCTCTAAAGTATTCCATGGGACCATAAAAGTTTCCCAAAAGTTTTCACTGTTGCAGTCTATTGTGCACGAAATATTAATAGCATTACTAGAAACCATTTCCATCACGTGTTCTAATCCGTTGTCTTCAATCTGGTCGACATTGATAGCACTGCTTGTAGATGGCAACAGAAGAAGATGCATAGGATCCTACATTGTTACGGTAGATGCTAAAGAACAAGTAGATGATAGACGGTCAATAGCTTCTTTTCCCACCGTGTATTCCTTTCTAATATCATTAGGGTTTGATTTTGCATATATTCTAGAGTTTCTTCATCTACAGGGTTCCGTCACATTCTAATACTAATGTACTTCCGTCAATTTGTAACTTCTGGGAAGCTGAAACAAATATGAATACATTTTAAAGTATTAAAAGTTACATATGTAACAAGTTTACATTAGAAAAGATTGTTTTGTGTGCAACTGTTAAAAAAGGCCACATTTTTGTTTGATTTTTGAAATAGTATATTTGTTTATAATAAAACAAAGCCTTGACTACGCACACGGGTTATGATTGTTAATGAATCTAGCTTTAATAGATAATTGGAACGGTTATTAATACTATGTGATGACAAATATTATTATACATGTAATAATACTGAACAAAAAATTAATTAATTTTATGTAAAGATTCGACCGAAACTTTAATTTTGGTAGTTTTTTTACAGTTGCACACAAAATTTTGTCACATGCCCGTGAACTATGTTTTTTTTATTCGAGTGATTATTTGGCTCGGCGGCTCGGCTGCGCCTCGCCAAATAATACTCATTTTCATAAAAAAAAGTTCTAGTTCACGGCGTTGTAACATAAATAACTAGTTTGTGGTAATTAAAAACTACTTAAAAAAAACTACTTAAAACGCCCATGTAATAAAAAATTCTAACAAATTCCTCTCCTAATAAAATATAGCGGATTTTACATAAACTAAGTATGCCGTTATTATCAGTTTTATAACATAATAACATTCCTCTTTTATATAAAACACCTCGAAATCGAACACTTTCAGTTACGAATTTGAAACAAGTTATACTATATTTACAATTCAAAATAGATAACATGTAAGGGTGATAATTTTTGATGTCAAAAATCTGAAATGAGTCTGAAGTTGCTTTATTATTGTATAATGCTATATTTGACGTATAATTTAAAGCTTGCAATAGTTGGTGCTTATTTGATAAAGAAAACAAAACATTTTTAAAATTTGAAGAATGTCTTATGATATCCTTAAAGTACTTGTGTTTGCTTTCAAAACGCAATGTCCAAATATGTCGCAAAGGACCAAACTGTCTTATCAAATTTGGGTAATGCGTTATGTAATGGTGCTTAGGTTTCAGATTGTGCTCTGGGAATAAACACTTCCTTGTGTGGATATATTCTTCAATTAAATTTTTTAAAATAGCTATTTGATCTATAGATAGTTTGAAGTTCAGTAAAATATTAACGATTTTACGCAAGATCAGTATCATTTCATAAACCTGACAATTATAAAATCACCTATTGTTTCGTATATAATAAATGGAAAATTTGTAATATATACATTATTTCAGATGCAGACCCTACGAGTTTATCATTTTTTTTAAATGAGGGTAGTGACATTTTTGAGTGATTTTGGAAAGTAATTGCCTCCATCTTTCTGTTTAAATACTCAAAAGATATCTTTTTCTTTAACAAAATAATTAACACACAGCATGAGATCTAAAGGAATTATCCCTCAAAAGATCATGTCCAATGCACGGAGGTAAACCAGGCGAACAAACGTGAAAATATTTTAATTCATTAAGTACAGAACTAAACTTTACACCTTTGTGATGATCTTTTAGAAGTAAACTCATATTTACGTCATGTTCGTATGATTTTTTGTCTCTTAAACAGAATTGAGTTTGTCCTTTAGTCATTTTGTTCGCATAACAAAAACGACAGAAATATAACTCAGTATTAAATGTTTCTAAGAAACCTCCTATTTGATGACTTCCTAAGTTGTCTCCTATTACAGCCAATATACTTCCTTTTAATTGTAAGTGATCGTTTATTTTTATTCCTTCATTTTCTAATATTTGTATATCATCTATTAATTTTCTTAAAACAACGCCAAACCCAAAATGTTTAACGTGTTTTTCGAAACAAATGCCTATTAATTGAATATGGTCTATTTGAGTCCTATTCCATGGTGGAAGGTTAGCCAACGTCATGTATATTCCAATTATTTTGTATTTTCCTCTCGACGATCCCAACGGATTGCAAATTTCAAAAGCATCTTGATAAATTAATAATTTTATGGAAGTTGTAGATGATGCAATATCGTTTTGAAACAGTTTGTTATTTTTGTTACTTTTACCATCACAAATATCTTCAAAAATATTTTGTTGGTTCAAATTCTTGGAAAAACTTGTTGAGTAACATGTTCGTTTGCTAAAAGAGCTTTTAATGTTTCCAAAATTGGAACATAATAAAAAGATTGTTCCAAATTATTTATTTTACCAATGACAATTTTTAATGGTTCAATAAAATTAAAATTTGATTTAAAATATAACTTTCTATTGTATGAGTTCCTTAATAGTCCACTTTCAGGGTTATGAGCATATTTAATTAAAGATTCTTTTACAATATTCAATAAATTAACATTAAACAAATCATTTGCTTTTAATTGTGCTTGTATATAGGTTGTGTTTAGGTCATTTAAATCCAGAAAAGAGTCAATTATTTTTGTTAATGAAGTTTCTGTCAACATATACTTAGATGATAAAGTCAAATAAGTTGATGCTAATAATTTTAATCCGGTCGCTTCAAGTTCTTTGGTTAACTTTTTTTGATTTATTGTTGGTTCTGAACAAGTTAAACTTGCGTCATCAGAATTATTCGGGTTTTGTAGATCGGGAACATTAATGAAATTCGACGATTGATTTCCTGTTAAATTTTGAGACAACAAACTTACATCATCGTTCTTGTGAATAGTATTATTGTGAAAATGTTTTCTAGTAAAATGAGCACGTAGATTAATCTTATTAGTATATATTAATTTACTGCCACAACATTGATTTAAAGGACATTCTAATGGTGTTTCTTTTAAGTGTTCGTACATATGAGAAAAAAGTTTTTTTTTATATTTCGTTTCAAATTCGCATTTTTTTAAAGAACATTTAAAAATCTCACTGGTATTATCCTTATTATGGGGCAAATTGTGGTAACGATAAATGTGTTGTTTAAAACTATTAAAAGATTTCGTTTCAATTCCACAGTTAATGCGAATGCAGCGAAAAATTGCACCATGACTATTTCTGTGCACGTGTTGGTGTGTTTCGTACAGTGGCATTAAATGCGTTTTAAAGTTACATCATGTGTAGTAGTAAAACATACTTGATTGGTTATCTAACTAAAGTAAATAATTATTTTATAAATCAAATAATAAAAACTAACTTACCTGATTAAGATATTTTTTCAGCGTTCGAAAACAGAAGCCACATAACAAAAAATGAATCTTTGTAATGATCACTGAATCACATTCACACTGCTACGCGGATGATGTTACGATTGCGTATTATAATAAATACACATTAGTTATACGGTAAATTAACATTTCCACAAGAAAATATGTATAACTACAGAACAGGGAAGAAACATCCCTCATTTATTACATAATTCGTAATGCACTTTAATACTTAAATAGTTTATGTTGTAAAAATAGATATTCTCCTTGTAATTTCACAATATATAAGTAAAAACACATTAAAAACATTGTAAATATATATAACCAGATGAAATAAGTAATAAGCAATAGCAAAATATGGAAATTTTGTGTAATTTTACAGTAATTTTTTTCAGTGTACCAGCTAGAGATTTAATATAAGCAGCACTTGCTACATTTGAAGTACTACAGCTTTGACGTTCCTCCATATTGCCCTCTTCATTGTCAGTAACACAATTATAAAAACATGGTGCTTGCATTAAAAAAAAAAATAACTTTTGACGTGTTTTTGAATTTAATTTTAATCCTTTTTTGATCGCCCTGTATTAATTTATTATCAAAATATCGACATAATCCACTAAAATAGGTCCCTTCTACAAGGAAACCTATTCCAATTAAATAATAAAGGCATTAGTATAGAAAATTTTAAATTTTGTTTAGGCCTAAAACGTCATTTTGACATAAAATTTAAATTTAAAATAAGTCCAAATTAGACTTAGGTATAAGACATTATACACAAATGTGTCTAAAATTTTGTGCAAAATTCAAAAATAGAATAATATATAGGGTGTTCCATTTAAAACAAGCAAGTTGACACCTACTTCCGGTATAACCGAAAGTGCCACTATCTTAAAAATATTTTAGCGGAACTGCCCCGTCGATGTTAGTATACTACAAAATTTTCAAATTTTCCCATGTACAGTTTTTCAATAATCTATCGATGGCGTTCCCGGTGGGACACCCTGTATTGTAAGCCCTTGTAGTCAGCAAATTGTTTTGCACATTCCACAAACAAACATCATGCGTACTTATCTTGAAATTACTGTTGTACTAATTACAGTTTTTAATAATACTCACTTAATAACTTACCAGTTATATTTATTGCAATATAATAACAGGAATTATTGCCAGAAATATCTCAACAAGCGCATTCGGTTATAAGTGAAGGAGTCAGCAAATTTTGCTGTTTCTTCTTCGAGTAATTGCCGTGTTCTTGCATGAGTTTTAAGGCAAGATTAAACTGATTTTTAAGTGTGCTACCTATCAGGTGCACATATAATACATCCTTTCTCTTATAAGTTAAGTTTATGAGGTCTTTTTATTATTCACCCAGAGCGAGTAAGTAACTCAGTTATTAGAATTATACATTTGCTTTACTATATGCGAAGGTTCATAAGGCTTTAAAATTTCAGAAGATAACTTAGGCACATTAGTGTCTTTACCGTTGCATTGTAAACATTCGCTTAAATCACGACTATCATTGAGATGAGTTACATCGATTGAGTTACACTCTTCCTTGTATGTATTAGAAGATACTTTTAAATATTCCTACGTACACAGTTACCTAAATTATCTTTTGACAATATATGATCTTGGCGCAGAATGATCATTTATTATTCTACCAGGTTCCCACATTTTCTTAACATGATTCTTCTTTCTTAGAGAAAGCTTTCTGTTTACATTTGTCGGCAACTCTGGGTAACAACAAGAAACAGAGATATAGTATTTTCGCTGTAGCTTGCGGTTAAGTGATTAGCGCTTAATTTCAGAAATCACATACTCTTATAGTGTTGTCCTCTTCTAACATTTTATATTATACCTACCTAAAATATTGGGCATGTCTAATCGCCTCGAGCAATAAACAGGTAAACAACACCATTAAGTATTGTTTGGTGACAATGGAATAATGAGCTCCCTTTTGTTCAAATGTAAACTTTTAAATAAGAAGTCAGGGTTCTAAACCATTTATTTTTATAATTGTTACATTATATTGATATCTCCTCATTACCACATTCATCGTCATTTTCACTATCACTGTCTTCGTTCTCGCTGTCAGTTTCATCATCTTCTGCTAAGTTTATTACAATATTATGACGAATACCTATGTAGAAATTTTAAGTACCACTGACTTTCACAAATATTGAAGCATACAGTTTGCAAGTGGAAATCCCTAATCACTTAACCGCAAAGCTACAGCGAAAATACTATAGGCATTTTTGTTTTACAGCGCCTCGAATTCACTAATATTTCTATAACACAACAACGCAGAATTTATATCTCCTCTTTTTAAAAAATAACAGCATTTTAGTTTTTAATATGTTGTTTGTAATTGTTTATTCTATGTATAAAAAAATTTGCACGCAAAAAAATGTGACAAACGATGTCAAATTTGCCATCAAAGAGATGCTCGCGATTACGTGCTCGGGTATAACTTCCCGGTCTTGTAACTTTTTTTTAAAAATAACAGCATCTTCATTTTTAATATGTTGTTTGTAATTGTTCATTCTATGTATAAAAAAATTTGCACGCAAAAAATGTGACAAACGATGTCAAATTTGCTATCAAAGAGATGCTCGCGATTACGTGCTCGGGTATAACTTCCCGGTCTTGTAACTTTTTTAAAAAATAACAGCATCTTTATTTTTTAATATGTTGTTTGTAATTGTTCATTCTATGTATAAAAAAATTTGCACGCAAAAATGTGACAAACGATGTCAAATTTGCCATCAAAGAGATGCTCGCGATTACGTCGCTCGGGTATAACTTCCCGGTCTTGTAACTTTTAAAAAAATTAACAGCATTTGCATTTTTTTAATATGTTGTTTGTAATTGTTCATTCTATGTATAAAAAAATTTGCACGCAAAAAAATGTGACAAACGATGTCAAATTTGCCATCAAAGAGATGCTCGCGATTACGTGCTCGGGTATAACTTCCCGGTCTTGTAACTTTTTTAAAAAATAACAGCATTTCATTTTTAATATGTTGTTTGTAATTGTTCATTCTATGTATAAAAAATTTGCACGCAAAAAAAATGTGACAAACGATGTCAAATTTGCCATCAAAGAGATGCTCGCGATTACGTGCTCGGGTATAACTTCCCGGTCTTGTAACTTTTTTAAAAAATAACAGCATCTTTATTTTTAATATGTTGTTTGTAATTGTTCATTCTATGTATAAAAAATTTGCACGCAAAAAAATGTGACAAACGATGTCAAATTTGCCATCAAAGAGATGCTTGCGATTACGTCGCTCGGGTATAACTTCCCGGTCTTGTAACTTATGTATAAAAATTTGTACGCAAAAAAAATGTGACAAACGATGTCAAATTTGCCATCAAAGAGATGCTCGCGATTACGTCGCTCGGGTATAACTTCCCGGTCTTGTAACTTTTAAAAAAAAAATAACAGCATCTGCATTTTTTAATATGTTGTTTGTAATTGTTCATTCTATGTATAAAAAAATTTGCACGCAAAAAAATGTGACAAACGATGTCAAATTTGCCATCAAAGAGATGCTCGCGATTACGTCGCTCGGGTATAACTTCTCGGTCTTGTAACTTTTTTTTAATATGTTGTTTATAATTGTTTATTCTATGTATAAAAAATTTGCACGCAAAAAAATGTGACAAACGATGTCAAATTTGCCATCAAAGAGATGCTCGCGATTACGTCGCTCGGGTATAACTTCTCGGTCTTGTAACTTTTTAAAAAAATAACAGCATCTGCATTTTTAATATGTTGTTTGTAATTGTTCATTCTATGTATAAAAAAATTTGCACGCAAAAATGTGACAAACGATGTCAAATTTGCCATCAAAGAGATGCTCGCGATTACGTGCTCGGGTATAACTTCTCGGTCTTGTAACTTTTTAAAATAACAGCATTTGCATTTTTTAATATGTTGTTTGTAATTGTTCATTCTATGTATAAAAAATTTGCACGCAAAAAAAATGTGACAAACGATGTCAAATTTGCCATCAAAGAGATGCTCTCGATTACGTCGCTCGGTATAACTTCTCGGTCTTGTAACTTTTTTTTAAAAAATAACAGCATCTGCATTTTTTAAATATGTTGTTTGTAATTGTTCATTCTATGTATAAAAAATTTGCACGCAAAAAAAATGTGATGTCAAATTTGCCATAAAGAGATGCTCACGATTACGTCGCTCGGGTATAACTTCTCGGTCTTGTAACTTTAAAAAAATAACAGCATTTATATTTTAATATGTTCAAGTAAGTTTTTCTTCTCTTAACGGATCATAATGATTTTTAGATTATATACCGATATAGTAATTTTGGTTTAAAATCAATTAAAAATGCATTTATTTGTCCATATATACAAAATAATGTGTGTGACTAAAAAGTGTAGAGTAACTTCACATGGGTATAATATTTACGTAGCGTTACATTAATATTTATTTATGGTTGGATTTACATATGGATAACAAAATTGATTGATTAACTTAATTGTTGAAGAGTATGGAAAAACCGTTGTGGGTCCAAAGTAGTACTTAATTCAAGCTTGAAATCAGAGTTAGCACCCCACTTTAAAAAGATGGATATTACAGTGAATCTATTTGGGTACAAATTCTGAATTTTTGAAATTACAAATTAGTGCTAAGTTGTTATCGGTTTTGTTTTTAATTTGCATTGGAAATTACCCAACTTTACCGACGTCCTTTATATTGTTACGTTGTACAAGTTCTATTTGTGTCTCTTATTAATCTTCCCTATTACATTAATCGTTATTTAACTTTAACTTTAAGTGTATTAATGGCATTTTAATATTCGAGTTAATTACAATATTATTTTCAGTCAACATATTCTAATGAAATAAAAAAGAAATGTTTAAGTTATAAAATTGTTAACCGTCACAACTCACAATAATTGAAAGTTCAACTAGTAAGTATTTTTAGGATATGTGCAGCTCCCCCGCCACTACCAGCTGCGTTAAAAAAATTATCAGCATTCGTTTACTCACCTTTAATTTTGTTTAATTATGTAGGAATTAAAATTTTGTGACAGATTTGCTGATGTTTGATAAACACGCACTTGATTTGTATGTTTATTGAAATCGTTCATTATAGAAAAAACACAAATCATTCATTAATAGGGTTCATTAGATGAATTTTTTTTCTATATTTTAAGCATTAATAAGACCTGTAAATACATAGTCGACTGAAAATAGAATTTAATGTACATACATATTTTTTGCTGAAAACTGTTTATGTTTATCTTTGATTCACACTGTATATTCTTTCTGCATTTATTTATCTCTAGAATTCACAGTATTCAATTTTCTCTGGTTGCTGCAACCGCACGGGGTCCCAATGATGAACCCCTGAATGCCATATTGATGATTTAACATTTTTTCACGTGATGCACGTAATTATCTTTATTAAACAGACCTAAAGTTTTGGTAAGCTTATTTTGAGTAATATTCCTTATGTAATAGTGTCCATTTGATTTAGGGTCTTCTTATGTTTCGATCTTATCTTTTACCTTGTCACCTCGTCTTAACTTCATGCCGGCGCCTTAAACGCATTATCGTACGTTCCATTGTTACCGATGTACAACTGCCGCTGCTGTATTATCTCGTTTTTGACGATACAAAATGAAAATTAGTTTAGGAACGATCTGTCTTTTCGCTGGAACCCAAAACAATCGTGAAGCGAAGAAATTGCACTAAGAATAAAGCTCGGAGACCAGAAGCACCTACTACACGTCTTTTGTTTTAAGTATCAAAATCTCTTTTATTTTTTCTTTACGTTTTAAAGTTTCAATACTGTACTTTAATTATCTAAATTGATAACCTTTTTATTTATTATCTTTAAAATTTTGAGATCCAAATTCAATGTAACTATCGGTAATAGAAATGCATCCATATGCTTAAAATACTTACATCCTTATGCATAGTCCATAGTTAGTATGGTGTTAGAGAATGCTATTAGTTAGTAGGATTCTAATGTATTCTACAAATTGCTTAGTATTGAACTGAAACTCGGATTATAGGTGTACATTATCATTTCAAGACAACTTTTCTTAATGACTATTTCTGATATCTACCAAAAAACACAATTTTTTAATATTATGTCATGTTTGACATGTACCAAGGATTCCTTACGGTCGCCAATGATTGTTTGTAATTTTAAACCAAGCAAAAAAAACTTACCCCTAAGTCATCTGTAAGGTATAATTAATAATAAAAAGTTTTCCACATGATGCGTACTTTTTGGAATTCACTCTAATCAGGGTGTGTTTCGATGATAGTATCTTAGAGGACTAATGAGGACGGAAAAACCGATTCAGTTGAAAAGTTGTAAGCTTTATACAGGCTCAGTGTAAAGATATGGAATAAAAATTCATAAAATTTCTATTGCTTATTTTTATGCAATTTTTTTCCGGACAGGTCAAATTTTATTTTTTAAATTCCCATCTTTTGGTATAAAATCAAGCGTTTCTATCTCCACCAGTAGCGGCACAACAGCGCGCAACTTGAAAAAGAATGAAATGGGGAGGGGTCAAAAGTTACATTTTCGGAAAGAACCATTTCATCCTCTATGCAGCTATGTAAGCATCTTCAACATCGGTCGATTAAGAACAGGAAAAAAAGTAACCGCTCAATATTTTTCTACACTAATAATTGATCCTACCAGGTTGCATTTTTATTAAAGGGAATTCTTTCTTTCTCTGGGTTACTATTAATAACATGTGATTAAACGTAAGAAAAAATCAACGTTGTTGAGCGTCAACCACAATTTTCAGTGGTATAAGAGAGAACATACGACCGCTGCAATACAAA
>JALBCR010000013.1:0-115000 GCA_030710515.1 Abscondita cerata
GGGGAAGACATGGAAACTTAATTTGGTGCATGAGGAATTGGCTAATGGCGACAAACACATTTTCATAATTTTATAAGAATGGACGAAGATACGTTCCAATTACTTTTGACCTCTAATAGAAAGTGACATCGAAAAGAAGACACACGATTTAGAAGTGCTATCTCTTGAGAGACAGATTAACAATAACTCTTCGTTTTCTGGCTACAGGCGAGTCATATAAAAGCCTTTCATATTCATTTAGGGTAGGGCACTCAACCATTTCGGAAATTGTACTGAAGTGTGCCGTGTGATATATAACAATTTAAAACAAAAGTATTTAAAGGTAAATATGTCCGTCAAATAACCATTTTTATTAAATGTCACATTTTAGGTTCCTCATACTACTTTAGAATGGCTGAAAATAGCCGAACAATTTGAACAAAAATGGAATTTACCTCATGTTTTAGGTGCATTAGATGGAAAACATGTTACAGTAAGGGCTCCCTAAACGAAGGGTCAGCTTATTTTAATTATAAAGGCTCCCACAGCATTGTGCTCCTTGGCTTAGTGATGCGGATTACAAATTTATATATATTGATTGTGGGAGGAATGGAAGGATTTCTGATGGCGGTATATTTAGAAATAGCACACTGCTGCAGCTATAGCCATGAATAAGTTAAATTTTCCTGAAGAGACACCATTACCAGGTTGCTCAAAACCTGTACCATATGTCATTGTTGCGGATGCAGCGTTTCCATTAAGCCACCACATTTTAAAACCGTTTCCATTCAGGAATATGACCTGGGAACAACGAATTTTCAACTACAGGTTAAGTAGAGCAAGTAGGGTGGTTAAAATTCCTTTGTATGCTAGCCAACAGATTCCCGTTTTATTGAATACTGTAAATTTACATCCTAAAAGGTAGAGACAATAACCCTAGCATGCGTTGTTCTTCATAACTTTTGAGAACCACAAGCCTTAACACTTACGGTATTCAAGGAAATAATGACGGAAGGCTGAGGTTTCAATATGCCTTAAGTCGACAAGCAGGGAATAATAGGGCAAACCAATCTGCATTAAATAACCGCCAGGAATTTTTAGAATACGTAAATGGTGTTGGAGCCGTTGATTGGCAAAATAATTTATCGTAAATAATATAAACACATTTCTGAATTTAACTGACTGTTAACATTGATGTTTGCCACAAATATATGTATATTAAATATATAATATGTATTATTAAAGACCTTACATTGTATTTTATTCTCTTTTAAAATTACATTAAACATGCTTTTGAATTGAAAACTAGTTTTATACTAAATCTTATACGCTACAAAATACCTATTTTAAAACCAATATTAAAAAGTAATTCCACCCGATTCATCTGATTGTGCGTCCATAACAGCATTAAAATAATTCTTTTTAATTGTTGAATTGCCTTTTGGTCCTTTATTTTTTCATTTCAGTGCAATCATTCTAAAAGGAATAATTAAAAAACAAGGTAAATTTTCATAAAGATGTAGGATTTTCTTTTCGTTCATTCAGAGGGTGAATAAAAGGTCCTCGAGTTTTATAACCAGATATAATATGATTTGATTTAAAGTACAATGTGGACTAACATGAACACGACACACACACATTAACTTAATAATAAACTTAACCTTCGACACGACTTGCTTTCGACTTTGGCGGTTTTTCTATTAACTTAATAGAAAACAATATTTTATAAACACTCTCATTTGACACACTCGGCTATTGTGCTTTTTTTTTCGTCGTGGCTGTATCTTTGATACCAAAATAAATTAACCAGACCGGCTTTGTCTTAAGGTTAACCAAAACGTCCTGCGTCTCTTCGTCTTAACAGTCTCGACCTAACTCCCCTTTTTAAGCGGCATTTACATTGGTTAAGTTACTGGTACCAGTTACTGGACCTGTAGCTGGCCAGGCTAGTTACCGTGGCAAGTACGGGTTTACATACAAAAATATTTTCCTACTTGTCAGTACTACTTGTGATCGCATCAACGAAAGGATGAACCGATTTCGTAGACGTGAATGCCGCAAACTGCTTAAAAAGCACTGTAAAAACGTTATGTTAGGACTAAGTAATTACATGGTTGAAGAAATTAACTATGAAATTGAAGAGCAACAAGCTCGTGTTAAAAGAATTTGGGTAAGAAAGTGGATTTCGAGAAGGAATGCAAGAGGGGCATCCGCCCTTCTTCTGAAGGAACTTTGTATAGAGGATCCAGAGGAGTACAGATTGTGCCTTCGTTTGTCTCCCAACGCATTTGATAAATTGCTTACATTGGTCTTGCCTGTAATTCAGCGGTCTGACACAATGATGAGAGAAGCGTTACCTGCTCGAATAAAACTAGAGGTTACTTTAAACTTTCTAGCAACAGGAAACAGCTACGGAACTCTCCAGCATATGTTCCGTATTCCCAAACCATCTATCTCGAAATTTCTGCCAGAAGTTTGTGATGCTATCTTTAATTCGCTAAAGGAATTTATCAAGGTATAAAAAAAAAGTAATAAAATTAATGTTTCAAATTTATTTACTGATATTTTCTACAAAGCAAAGTCCCAAACATTAATAAATAGTAATAATGAACTGAACATAAATCTACAAACGTACTGTATGCCTTCATTTAAGGATTGCTTTAAAATCCTGATCGTTGATTAATAAGTATCGGTTGATGTACCGGCAATAGACTGTGACATGTCTGATGGCAGGTCACGTAAAGTTTCTTCATAGTCCTGTGATGCATAGGGCGACAAATGTTGATAAAAGTTCTTATGTGAGTGGAGGGTATTATTCGAGTTTGGGGATGCTCGTACGGCTGAATATTCGCTTGTGTCTGATGGTGTAGGAATCATGCCAGAATGGTTAGAAGCAGGTGAAGTACACTGATTTGATGGAGCAACGGACAGTAAGCGATATTTCGTGATTGTCGAGTGCAGTTCAGCCTGACATTGTACGGCTAGGTTTGTAGGTAATTTCTTTAAAGCTAGTCCCATATATCTACCGAAACAATCAAATTCATCTTCTTCAGCAACAGGTTGTTGAAGATTTTGGTTAAGTTGACGGAGTTCTGAGACGGCTGTTGTTAGCTCCTGGTGGCGCCGTTTCTTTGCCGTTAAAGAGTTGGGTAAGACAGATTGTTTGTTAGATTTTGTAGGCTTTGGTGTTTGTGGTATTATAGAAACCGGTCGCTCATCTTCTTCAACAGTGCCATGATCTACAATATCTGCCTCCTCAATATTTATTTGTTGATTGTGCCCGTAGCCTGAGAGTCCTGAAATAATAAAATTTACAAAATGAGGAGCAGGCTCGAAATGTTTTACGTCAAATAATATAGTTTTTATTCCAGGTGCCAGACACTGCAGAGGAATGGAAGGAAATAGGGCGAGGTTTCCTAGAAAGATGGAACTTTCCTAGGTGCTGTGGGGCCATTGATGGAAAACATATTCTTATTCAAGCTCCTCCTAACTGTGGAACGGAATTTTTAATTACAAAGGCCACAACAGCATTGTTCTTATGGCAGTAGCGGATTATAACTACTGCTTTACTTATATAGATGTTGGTTGCAACGGAATTGTGTCAGATGGTGGTGTATTTCAAAACTGTTCATTATATACAGCATTAGAAAATGATCTGCTTCCTGAAGGATATTGTTTAGTGGGTGATGATGCATTTCCTCTCAAGACATACCTAACTAAACCATATACTACTGTGCCCTTATCGACGGAAGAGAAGATATATAACTATCGCCTAAGCCGTGCAAGACGTATCATTGAAAATGCATTTGGACATATGGTTAGCAGATTCCGGATTTTTGAAAAGAAAATAGCTTGTCAGCTGTCAACAGTCGACAAAATTGTCAAGGCTTGCTGTGTACTTCATAACTGGCTACGTAAAACTCAAGCGAGAGTCTACTTCCCGCCAGGTTCTGTTGATGAGGAGGATATAGATACCGGTGACATCATTCCAGGAGATGGAGATCTGAGGTGAGAGATGCGCACCCTTGCAAAACGTGTGGCTGGCCAAAGATCATCAAGACTTGCTAGAGAATATAGAGAAAATATCAAAGATATGTCAACAATGAAGGTGTCGTTTCGTGGCAAGACAGCAGAATTTATTAATACAAGGTCGGCTGTTAGATACTAAAGTTTTCCTAACAAACAGATGAAATTTTTGGACTATAGCAATAATACCTCCTAAGATTTGAATGTATATATGAATAAAAGAAAAACTTACCAAGTTGCTTTGTGTTGCTCTTTTCGCCTTTGAGTGTCTCATGAATGAGTCCATAATTTTAAACCATTTCACTGCAGGGGTGTAAATATCATCACCGCCCATTCCCGATTTTATCGATTTATCAACTTTTTGTAGTTCTTGTGAATATGTGTTTCTTAAACTTTTTACTTTCTGTCGGGCATCTGCAATTGTAAAATCCTCTATTTCCATTGTCTGTACTATTTGTTCGAGAGCTGCTTGTCGCATTTGGTTGTTTCTGTAACAGGGTTTCGTAACATCCCACAAGCACTCGGGTTCACGATATAGTTCCACAAATTTGACGGTTTCTCTTTCTGACCACCTCATATTCACACAATAATTTCTAAAAACTATTATTTTTACAAGCAAGAATGATAAACCACTTCAGCGTCCCACGGTCAGACCTTTACTGTTTACACTGGGCTAGTCGAAAGGTTAGTGCCGTAGATAGTAAAAATTCTAATGGAGGGGAAGGCTAGTAGGTAAGTAGATGGCCGGGGTAGCTATTCACTTGAATGTCCTTACTACTGGTACAAGTAGGAGTGCAAGTACATGCTCAATGGTATACATTAGCTTAGTAGTAGGTTAGTAGCTATCTGCAAGTTACTAGTACAAGTAACTAACCCATTTACTATACCAATGTAAATGCCGCTTTAGATTCGCGCCGCCGCAAGAATGCCCCTCCCCAACGGCCGCATCGTCGCCAGTGCCGTATCGAGTTATAAGAAAAATGAAGACTTAATTAAATTAAAATCTATAAGAACTTAAATAAAATATTAATCTACAAAGATTTCTGACTTCCAAAGGTATGAAACTCATCATCTTCTGGTTCTAATTTCGCCTTTTTCGATGGTCCTCCAGGCTGTTTACAGCTGAATTTAATAAAGCAGTCACTGAGGCGGAGTTACTGGCAGAACTACTGTGTATACGCTTACGGGATCTTGGAATATTCATTTCAGAATCATTCGAAGTTACCGATCCTGAAGTGCTTGGTAAATCGAAATTCGATAAATCCTCTGGTGTTCCCTCAAAGAGAACTTCATTTTCCTCTTCACCAACATCAGGTTCAGTTGTTTGCTTTAAAAATTATGTGATATTTACAAAATGTAAGAACAAATTAGTCATTATAGTTCGGTATCGTTAAGCACTAAAGACGTAAGAAGTAAGCAGTAAGCGGTAAGAAATAAAGTAATGATGTTACACATTTAAGTCTTTTTTTTTGCGGGATGACCGCTTCTAACTGGTTATAGATGGCGGTCATACATGGTTTGTCTGTTTTTCCCCCACCACTTAAGTTGTGTTACCGATTGTCACCTCGCCAAAATATGTGGTTGTAAGCGGTCTTAGCATATAGGTTATGTATGATCGAACGTTTTTATAACCTCGCTTGTGTTGCATTGAAAATGAATAATCAATTAACGTTTTATTTATTTGACGAATTAGTCATGTATGAAAATACTGTCCTGCTGGAAGCTCTGCAGAATGTAACATCTCCCAGCGCAATGATATTTTCAGTTTTGACCAAATTAAGAGAAGAACATTTTAGACTAGATCCAGAGGATGTTTGGTTAGATTGGTATACGGATATCGTATTTTTTCAATTGTTTCGAATGAAAAAAGAAACTTTTGGGATTTGTTAAGTGAAGTAATAGAAAATGATTCTCATAGTATAATTAAAAAAAAACAGAGGTGGACATTACCCAATACAACCTGAACGCGGTCTACTGGTTTTCTTGTGGTATATGTCTAAACCAGATTCGCTTCACTCTATTGGTGATCGATTTAACATTGTGCCTTCGAGTGTCATGCAAATTGTGAATGCTTTCCTGTACATTATCAATTTCAAACTAAGGTATAAATATATTACATGGCCAAAATCGGAAGAGGAATTCAATATCATTCAACAACAATTTCAACACTATCCTGGTAAAACTTGGCGTTTTTGAAGATGATTACATACTTACACTTTTTAGGGGTGGTTGGTGCAATTGATGGTACCAAAATTAATATTAAAGTTCCAAAAATCCAACATGATAGCTACATTGATAGATACCATAATCACTCCATAACAGTTATAGCAGTTTCTACTTCACATAATATTGTTACATATCTATTTACAGGATTTCCAGGATCAGCTCATGATTCAAGAGAAGTACAGCCAGCCGTTCTTAATATACTCGTAAGATACTATGGATATTGCTTTCTTCAAGTTTTTCTAAGGTATTTTCATATTGTCTTATGGCGCGCCATATTGAAGAGCATGGGCCAGCAAAATATTTTCCCAATAGGGATTATCATTTACTTGGTGATAGTGCCTTTCATGGATGATGACACCATATAGAGACAACCCAAACATTACTCGGGATCAAAGAAGGCATAATTATCTCTTAAGTGCGGACAGAGTAGCCATAAAACACCTTTGGTCTAGTAAAAGGAAGATGGAGACGTTTATGTTTGATAAATACTTACTCCGTTTCAAAGGCGGTAGAAATTGCAAATGCTGCGTTTATATTAAATAATTTTTGTTATGTGCATGGAGATAAATGGTCTGATCCTTATGAGGAAGAAAATGAAGAAGAACCTGAATTTATACAAAACAGGGCAGATAGATTGTTAGGAGAAAATAAACGAAACCGTATTTGTGCAATTTTAAATCAATAGTGCGTTAATATGTACATCTGTAGATTACCATTTTAAATAAAACAAAACAAATTACATACTGAAACTATTATATTATTACTTAACATAGAATTATATTACAAATAAAAACCAAATTCTAAATTTAAAAAACGTTTCAATCAGATTCATTTGATTCGGAATCGTTTCGTTTTCTTCTTTACTGACCATATCCTCAAAAAGATTTAAAAATCTTTCTCGTTGTTGGTTTTGTAGGTGTAAAAGAACATTTAATGCCTCAAAATGTCTTTTTTCTGTCATCTCTGTCCTTGCTCAATTCATTTTTGAGACAATCCATAATCTGGTTTACATTCGACCGGGGTTTAAGAGGTGTTCTGCCAGCTGAAAATCTACTTTTTATACTGCTATTAGATGAACTTGCGGTATCTTCATCTGTTGTCGATGCACTACTAGGTGTTGCAGAATTTTGAGTACGAGACATCCCTACAGAATCCTTTTGTTCTTTACCATCTGCATGTTCATCCGAATCCAACAGATATTTTGGGTTAGTTTTGTCTTTTCACCTGTAACAATAAAACACGTTCACAAATTTAAGTATGAACTATAAAAAATGTGTAATTGTTTTGATTGATTTTCAAATTAAACATTTTCTCGGTAAGTTTTGATTTATATATAAGCATATTTACCCAGTATTGCATGCATCAGTTCATAGAACATTGGTTCTTCGCCCTCGAACGTAACCAAAATACATTTTTGTAAGTTAGCTAATTTCTGTCGGCATCGCTCAGAACCATTCGAACCTAATTTAAAACCCTTTTGTTCTAATAATGTAGCAACTTGAGCCCACAATTTGCCTTTATTATTTTTGTCGATAAATTTATTAGTTAAGTCAAGGCGTAATTTAAGAAAACATTCCGTAACCATGTAATCACGGTCTGTTGGCTTTTGGATGACCAAATTTCTTCTACAACAAACATAATTACTATTATTTTTTGTATAAAAAAAGTTTCAAAACACAACATTATACTTAATTAAAAGTAAGCAAACTATAGCCTATAATATAAATGTACGATGGTGGTTTGTGTTGTGAAATTTACTCTCTATATTTAACATACAAATTAGGGTCTACATTAATGATAAAGCATTAACTTTACCTGTATTATCTTTGCTACATTCTGGTACATCAGTACCATCTTCTGCAGTTACTACATAATTTTTTATGTACTCCGCTGCGGCTTGAGGATCTACAAATAAGCACGGGTTAAATATTTCATCAACCGCTAAATACATAAACATTGAAGTCTCGTCAATTGATTGACATGATTAATAATAATAACTGAGCACTTACCATTAAGTAAAGTATTTGCATTATGAAGATCTGTGACAACAAGGTAATCAGTGCCTTCATAATTGACTGTTATTTCAATTAATTCTGCCATGACAAATGAAGGTTAGGTTTAGATTTTTGCACCGCTACTTGTCCTTGCTTCAGTGACCGATACTAACTCACCTCACTAACCAGGTTATGAGAATTGTAACCGGTCACAGATTTAAAATGGCGACTTATGAGGGGAACTTCCGTTATCGTCGGTAACCATTTTCGCCAAAACGCGTAATTTATCTTTTCTGTAACCGGTTAAAAGCGGTCATCTCGCAAAAAAAAAAAAGACTTTAGAGTTCCATAACAGTAGTACGAAATTATCAGATCACGCATGCGTTTTGCTACAGTAATAATTCAAATTTGACAGGAACAGTAACCTAACTTTCTAAATACAAACAATCAGCGTAGACTTTATACTTGGTTTTTTGTGTTGTACTTTTCATCTTGTAGTCACATAGAGTTCTAGTTCTAGTATTTAGTTAAGAGTCCTTTAATTATTTAATATCTGAGTGTATAGTGAAATCAGAATAGTTTTTAAATATGGATAACGAGGTTGTAGTCGTAGCCGGTATTGTGCTGTGTTGTTCATTATTATTGCTCAATAAGACTCATAGAGTCAGACGATTTAAGACTAGAGCGATAAACAGAAATCGAAGAAAGTATGGTTTTATACCAGATATTTTGTACCGATGAAAGAAAATGATCCTG
This sequence comes from Abscondita cerata, assembly GCA_030710515.1. Taxonomy (NCBI): domain Eukaryota; kingdom Metazoa; phylum Arthropoda; class Insecta; order Coleoptera; family Lampyridae; genus Abscondita; species Abscondita cerata. The sequence goes on from JALBCR010000013.1 coordinate 8,982, forward strand.
ATCAGTTTTTTAAATACACATGATTGAATGTTGCAGCATTCGATAAACTTTTAAATTTGTTAAGGCCTCATTTAGTGCTAAGGAGGAAGCTAGGGGACTATATTTAACCAGAAGAAAGATTGGCTGTTACATTACAGTAAGGTTGTGAGGTTGATTTTTGATTTTCATTAATGTCCTGAAATTATTTCAGTTACTTCTCCCAGGGATCATCAATGCAGTCTGTTGCATGGACCTATCATATGGGACACAGCACAGTCCATAATATAATTAAAAGTACCACCAAAAGCAATTTGGGTTGTCCTTTCTGAAACTTATTTAAATAGTCCCTCAACTGAAAAGGAGTGGCTAAAATAGCAGAAGGTTTTCAAAATAAATGGAATTTTCCTAATTGCATAGGTGCTCTTGACAGGAAACATATTCAAATTCAGGCTCCTGCTAAAAGTGGCAGTATGTTTTTAATTATAAGAAGACGTTTAGTATTGTTTTATTAGCATGTTGCGATGCCGACTACTTGTTCACATTAATAGATATAGGTGCATATGGTAGTGAAAGTGACGGAGGTACATATATTTAAAAATTCAATTTTTGGTAACATGCTTGAACAAAGTCAGTTGAATGTACCAGCACCTTCAAAATTGCCTAATTCAACCATTATGCATCCCTACACGATTGTTGCTGATGAAGCATTCCCTTTAAGGACTTTCATAATGAGACCATATCCTGGACGGAATTTGACTCCCAGTAACCGTATTTTCAACTATCGTCTGTCAAGGGCTAGACGTGTAATTGAAAATACTTTTTGGAATCATGGTGAACAGGTGGCGGCTAATGAGAGTGATGATAACTGCAAAGGTAGAGAACATTGATACTTTGTTAAAGCAATTGTGTGTTTGCATAATTATGCAATGAAAGAATCTAGTACAGCAAATGATGCATTGTATTGTCCACCTGGATTTGTAGATTCTGAGTACAGCATGGGAACATGGCGTGATGATGGGGGAGCCATTAAGATCAGTTGGACGTCTTTCAACTAATCGAGCAGCTAATGCACTTTATACAGTTCAGGATAATTTAAGGGATTATTTTTGTTCACCAGCTGGAGCAATTCCTTGGCAAAATAAAGTGTTGGAAGATGGTTTCTGCTTATCTGTAGACAATTAATTGCTCAATTCATAAAATTTACATTAGGTACTTTTATTTAAAATGTATTATTAACTTGTATCATGTAACTCACAATTTATTTTTTATGCATTTCCATAAATAATAATTATTTTTATTTATTTTTAATTATTATAATGATTAAAAAATATTTAAAAATAATATTCTTTAAATACTTCATTTAGAATTTCAACAATTTTTAATCTTTTATAATTTTTGTTCCGCTGCTGGCATACTCTGGCTAAACACAACCCTACATACTCCCAAATGCAGTGTCTATGTCCCTCACTTTGTCAACTTAGATAATTTGTCAGGGCTGACAAAGTTTCTGCACCTGTCCTTGTACATCTAAAAGTTGTTTTCGGGGATGTGCAAAACTTTTGTTTCGATGCGGAGTATTTCCTGCATGAGAAGGGCCAGGTTCAGGTTCTTCTTGCGTCTCCCGCTCAGGCCGAACTTGTTGTACCTGTGGCCTTCCTCGGTTATAATTTGATTAATTGATGACCAATGATCGTCAGGTATCGCCTGCTGTTGATGGCGAATCAATTTTTCAGTTTGAGGAGAATCCCTTCCCATGCAGTGTTTTTTTAAATTAATTTTGCTTTGATGCAATGTTGGATGCCCTCCTTTAAATTTGATGATTTATTTTATATATTAACGTATAAAGATGTACTTACTGTGTGTACTGATATAGTTTCTCCATGAAACTCATAAACTTGTACAAAGCCCATTGAGATTCTTTGGTGACGAACCAGAAGGTGTCAATTGTAGCATCCTACGTTCTGGAGTACCTGTCCCGCAAAGTCGCCACATTCTTGCAGTTCAACAACTATAATTAACAATTGCAACTTACATAGCATTATTAAATTTAAACTTTACCTGGTTGTTGCATTGCCTCAGATATTGCTATCCATGCATTTTCTTTTTTTATGTTGTCCTTATATTCAATTTGGACTTATCGTATATAAACGGATAATGTTGAATAACATCAATTAGCACAGCTTCTTCTTCCATGATACCAGAAAATACAAAAAGGTAAATAAAGAAAATAGTTAAATTTGTACATTACCTGTTCTTTCAACAATTGGCACACACATATTTTCAAGCCACTTATTGCTGCAAGTGCAATTAGGTACAAAGAAAACGTATTTCTCAAGCATCTGGTGAACACATTGAGGGTTAGTAAATTCAAACTTAAAATTCATTGTGTTTTTGACAATTTTTGAAATATGCTTCCTAACGTGTTTTTGTTTTGATTTGTCATCTGTTTTAAAACGTATCCTTCGAATTCATACGAATCATACACGAATATTCACGATTCCGTAACCGTAACCGTATTAACCAGAATTCAACCAACTGTTATTTTTTACTGCTTTACTGCTTGCCACACTCCTACCGATTTACCACTATGAATGGGATATAGGTTACTGTTAAGTTTATTTTTCTTACCTTTATTTCTACGGCTGTATTGCTTAACGATACCGAACTATAAATCCAGCTTTACTGTCAACTCTAAATTAGACTGACTGTTCTTATGGGGTCACCTTCAGAAAGGAAGTTGAGCAAATCGAAGCATCATAATTTTGGTTTGTAAGCATCTGCAGGTTTTTCTCTTAACTTTTCTTATGTAGTTAACAGCTTTTCTATTCGCTTGTTTTTATTTTTGTATTCTTTCAGATTAGTCACATAGAACACTGGCTGCCCTTCATACAGAGTAATCAAATCTGTTTAATATCTCTTGGCCAGGTGAAACCGTACTTTAGGTTTAGACATATTCATAACTTTTAATTAAAATAATAGTTTATTTCACAAATTAAGCAAATGTTAAATGTCACCCTTAATAACGGAAGAATTATAAACAATTAAAATTAAAAAATATTTTCAGTATCACAATGTAAAACTTTACGCACGCGTTACCGTAAATGCATAGATAACAAAATAATAAAGAGGTTATCGTCTGTGTTATCGCTGTGTTGCCACGCGCCTGGCATAGCCGAAGTACCAACTTTAAACAAAGATCAACTGACTATTGGCAAGGAATAAATCTCTACAAAGTCACTAGAAAGGCAGCATTAAACTGCACGAAAATAGAACGAGTTCTAACTACGGCATCATGCATCTTGTGATGCAGCAACTTTAAAATTATGTGAACCAAGAAATGCACGCATTTTTATGTTGCATCTAAAAATGCTGCATGAAAATGCACAAGTGTGAATACCACTCTGGGGGGGGTTCACATCTAGGCAGTTAAATGCAGCATCAAAATGCATAAGTGTTACGGCATTTTAATGCATGCAATTTAATTGCAAAGTCCTTCACACTTGTGCATTTTTCGAATTGTTCCTCAATTTTAGGGAAGGGATTTTATTATTTACCAACTGTTGTATTTATATTGGTAGAAGAGTATTTTCTTAACGTTTACTTACATAATCTAAGGAGTGTTGTTGTGAAATGGACATTGAAGAAGTAGCATTAGTGACCATAATTGCGGCTTCCGCATCCATATTATTGAGGAAACGCAGATGGTGGATAAGACCATGGATTAAAAGACGTGAAACAAACTCAGAAGGGAATATAAATTTGCTCATACAGAACTGGCTGAATTAGATACAGAAAAATTATCGGAACTTTATTCAAATGGATGAACAAACTTTTAATGAGTTATTAAAATTAGTGATACATGATATTGAAAACAAAATACAAAATTTAGAAATTCTATTCGGCTAGGGATCGACTAAGTATCACTCTACGATATTTAGCAACAGGAGAATCCTACAAAAGTCTTTCCTTTTCATTTAGAGTAGGGCACTCCATCAATATCACAAATTGTTCCGGAAGTGTGTATTGCAATTTATAGAAACCTAAAAGCAAAGTATTTAAAGGTAAGAATATTACTTTGACTGACATGTTGCAGATAACACCTATATTTTTTAGGTTCCCACAACCACTACTGAATGGTTACAAATTGCTTCATCAATTTGAAACGAAGTGGAATTTACCACACGTCTTGGGTGCATTGGACGGTAAACATATACTTATAAAGGCCTTACTAATCAAGGATCTGCTTACTTCAATTACAAAGGAACACACAGTATTGTTCTATTAGGTTTAGTAGATGCTGACTATAAATTTCTATATATTGACATCGGGAGGAATGGACGAATATCTGATGGAGGAATATTCAAAAATAGTACCCTTGCTGCAGCCATGAAGGACAATAAATTAAATTTTCCTGGAGGAATCGACATTAGCAAACGGAACAATGCCTGTTTCATATGTAATTGTAGCGATGCCGCTTTTCCACTTTCGCACAACATTTTAAAACCTTTTCCATTACGAAATATGACTGTGGAGCAACGGATATTTAATTATCGATTAAGTCGAGCAAGAAGGGTAGTGGAAAATGCGTTTGGCATTTTAACTAATAGATTTCGAAGTGTTGCTAAATACAGTAAATTTAGGTCCAGATAAAGCACGAACAATAACATTGGCATGTGTTGCTTTGCACAATTTTTTGAGACATAAATCTTCTCACGTGTTTGAAATAGACAATAACATTGATAGGAGGTTTACTTTTTGCTTACGGTCTAAGCCAACAATCTGGTAATAGAGCGAATCAGTCAGCATTAAGATCTCGTGATGAATTTATGAGATATGTGAATGGAGCCGGTGGAGTAGATTGGCAAAATGACAAATTTCATTAAAATTTCTGTGTATTCGGTTAAATACTTTAATTTTACATACACATCTCTAAAATACATTACATTTTATATAAAATTAAAATTTAATATTGTGCATCAATAATTTGCGAAAAGATTACTTTTTTTAATTCTTTTACGGTATTAACATCTTTCACTTTCCGTAATTCAGCAGCAATCATTCTGAAAATTAACAAATAATTATACTTTCACAAACAGTTTGTACAATCATACTTTCCAAATAAATCAAACTCATCATCTTCACGTGGCTTTTATTTCTGTGCTCTGTAACGTATCAAGAGCTGACTTCAATACAGATGTAACTGCTAAGGAGTTGTGTTGTTTGCTTTTATGAGAACTATCACGGCTTCGGGTTGGTGTGGATGACCCTGAAGGTTGTGTTGGCGTACTTGGATAAAAACTATCTTGGTACTCTTCTACCGAACCCTCAAAAATTATACCTTCCATTTCTTCTGTATTTACGTCACTGACAGATTCCCGATTAAAACTTATGTTTTACGGACACTGACATACAGAAAAGGTACTTACAGTTACTTCTAAATTTGTTTCACTTTCTACAACTGGGTCACCTTCGTGTAAAAACTGCAGTAAATCAAAACACCATAATTTTGAAATGTACGCTTCAGAGGATGCACCACTTGATAAATATTGTTGTAATAGAGCTCGTTCTTTTGAATACTGTGTTTTTAAAATATGGATCTTCTTTTTAATGTCATCTTCTGTAAGATTGAGGCACTCGTGGGGGTACTTTTTCAATTAAATGAGTTTTAATAAATATTATTGCTTCCATCCGTTTTATTTTATTTTTGTAGTCCGAACTCGTGGTGGTATAAAGTAAACATTGGGATTCGTAAAGGGCTATCAAATCTTTTACAATTTCACGCGTCCAACCTGATATGTACGATTTTGTTTAGGCATTATTAATAATATTTCAGAAACCAAACAAATTTTAACGTTAACCACAATCAACAAACAAACTCGTCCACCAAACACTTGTTGCAACCTTAACACTGATATTGGTAACGTTAAAGTTACTAAAAATCACTAGAAATGCCTCAAAACTGTACACAGAAAATAGAACATGCTCTAATACCCGTTTGCACCAGTTCTGGTTGAAATTAACCACAACTTAAAAATTTAACTTTGTTGCACCACTGTTTAACTGCCACTTAAGTAGTTTAACGGATAAAATTTTAACGACAGGAATTAGCTCTGGTTAAACTTTTAACGGTATCTTTATAACCTAATTTTTTTTTTGTATTTTGATTCTGCTTCTGATTTTTTTAATTTTTGGTAATATGGACTTTGAAGATTTGGAAGACGTTGAAGAAATTGAATTAATAGAATTTGGTTTGCCTAGACAAGTTTACATAAGATCAAATTATTTCGATTCTCTGGATGATTATTCTTTTCGAAGACGTTTTCGTTTGAGCAGGCATTGTACAGTACAATTGTTAGCATTAATTCAACATGAATTAGAATTTCCCATTAATACGTAAGATTTATAAAAATTAAAGAAAATCTAGATTAATTTGGTGTTTTAGCAACAATTGTGTCTCACCGATGAATCAATTATTACTATCTTTGAGGTTATATTCAACCGGTGGACACCTACAAAGTATTGCTGATTTTAGTGGAATGCATTTGTCTACTGTCTCAAGGATAGTAAAAAGAGTGTCAGAGGCTATTGCTAGGTTGTATCCGAGATACATTAAGTTTCCAAATACAGAAATAGAAATTAAGCAAAGTCAACAGCAGTTTTATAGTGTAGCTTCATTTCCCAGAGTGGTTGGAGCAATTGATTGTACCCACATGAAAATTCAGTCACCTGGTATAAGATGTGTTGAAAATTCATAACTACATTACTAAAATAATTATATTTGAAGGTGGAAATGATGGCAGAAATTTTTCTGTAATAGGAAACAATACTTTTCTGTTAATGTGCAAGCAATTTGTAATACTAAATTAAAACATTACAAATTTAGTGGCAAGGTACCCTGGATCAGCTCACGATGCCACTATATTTCGGCATAGCAACATTTTTAACCAATTTGAAAATAATTTGTACAGAAATTGTGTTTTATTAGGAAATGAACAAGTAATCGTTTTGTTGTTATATGTTACTATTTTATAATTTATATTTTTTAAGGTGATAATGGATATTTTAATAATAATTATTTGTTAACGCCTTTTGTTACAACTGCCATGACTGCTGGCGAACAATTGTATAATGAGAGTCACATTAGGACAAGGAATTGCATCGAAAGATGTTTTGGGGTTTAAACGAAGATTTCCAATTTTAGCATATGGGTGTCGTTTAAACATAAACACATATCTATCGGTAGTTGTCGCGACAGGTGTAATACACAATATAGCTATAGACATGGAGATGTAGAGTGCACCACCACTACTGGAAGAATTGCAAAATTACATTTTAAAACCAATTGATCGAAAATGGAGAAGTTCCAATTATAATGCGTCCTAATGATATTGGAAAGCACTCTGTCTGCAATATATCAACTGGTTTACAAATTTGTAAATAAACGTATATTATTAGGTATACAAAATAAAAAAACACATTGTTCTTACATTATAAGTTTGTTAATTGTTTTTCTTTAATCCTCACTTCTAAATTAAAAAGTATGGTTTCTCTTTTCTTCTCTAATTTTGTTTTGTTGTTCTTCTTCAATTAATTTTTATTTTGATACTCTTCAAAATTTTTAATATTCTGAGTTGTGTTTGTGCCACTTCTTTTTTATTTCTGCCAGGTCTTCATATTTTCTGGCGACACTGCATTGCTACTTTGAAAGCATTGCTTTTTTGATTTTGGTGTGTCTTGTACAGAGTGTTGATCATGAGTAATCTCTTTATTCTGAAAAGAAATAAAACATGTAATTAATTGCAATTACTGAGTATGTAATTACCTTTGAACTGCATTGCTTTACTTCTATTAATTTGTGGTGTAAAGGAAGTTGTAGTTGGAAGGTTTTTGTGGTTCCCCAATCGATCTACAAACAAAACAAGTTACTACTGTTCAAGTAACCTTACTTCCAATAATATAACTTACTTCTTTGATATGGAATTGGAATTTGTTCTCCTTCTTCTAACTCTATAACTGTCTCGTAATTCTGTAGCATACATAACATAATACTTAAATAAGTTCTATAGAAAATGTGAATATACTTACATCGCAACCTTTGATTTGTTGTTGCCAGTGTGCGATCATCATCAAAGGGATTGTCCAAACCCAAAACGGTTTTTTTATTTACGATGGACATTGTTAAGTCCAATAAAGGATCGTCCTTAATTGTAGTAACACCCCTGCCCGTTTTGATGGCTTCCTTTCTTACGGCTGCTTCTTTTGTAGTTTTTCATTTGATTTTCAAAAACCCTTAACACTAGCGACGCTTCGCCTTTTTAAATTGGAGCACGAAGCACTAAATTCTTCCGTTATATCCTCCCAAGCTTGTTCCTTTTCACGCCAGGTAATGGCATCCGTTTTTTATTCTCGATAATATCTTTATAATTAAAAATGATTTTTAGCAACCTCGCCTTCTCATCACTGCAAAGTTTGGAGCTCGCGTTCTTTTCTCGACCCGTCTTCCATGTTAGCACAAAAAATTATAAAATACCTTTTTCACAAAATATTTCAAATGATCAAAATAAACTCTATGCGCGTTTGTTTTGTAATGGTAATTTTTGGAGGAAGAAGTTCGTAGTCGCTTTCTATTTGCAAAATTACCTGAATTTTATTCTTAGTTTCCTTGGTTAAAATTCAAAACAACCAATCATGCACTTTGGGATTAACGGAGATAAGGATTAGTGCAAATGGAAATAACCATCATCTATTATTGAAGATAACGCATATTGTATAATCCTCTTTCTCAAAAAACCTGTTTTATGTAGGTATATTCCGAAAATAAACAATGAGCATGAAAACATTGAATAGTCGTTTCTTCTAAATTCGATAAAAAATTTTGTTGTAATAACATTTTAAGAGAAAATGGTTCTTTTATATATGATTCCGTACCTATAATTTAACAATTCAACTAAAGAATAAAACATTTAAACGCCACAAAACGATTGCTAATTGCGTTTTATTAATACCGTTTAAAAAGGTTATAAAATCCAAAATACTTCTGTTTTACTAAAATGCTCATGAATAATTTTAAATTTGCCTCAAAAGCTGAATCTGACAAACAAAAATATTACTAACAATTTGCCAGGTTGTCAAACGTTAAAGTAAATTGATTTTCCATTACTAAACCAATAGCTGGTTTAACGCATTTTACATTTTAACTAACACTTACATTTTAACTACTAGTTAGTTAACGGTAACATTTAATCAGAACCGGTGCAAACGGGTATAAATCGTGCATTTTGATGCGGCATTAAGAAATGCACCAAAACATGCATAGTGTAAACTCAAATGCATGCATTTTTATGCTGCATTACAAAATGTTGCAACAAATGCACAAGTGTGAACCCCACTTTAAGCGTTGTTAAAATTTGTTAGTTGGTAGCAATGCTCGAAGAAGAAGGACAGAAAAAGTTAGAGGTTAGATATATTTGTTAAGAGTCGGTTGTAATGTTTGATTAACTTTATTAAAAATGATAGTTTGTTAATTTATAAACGCAATCCTAATTTCCGCTTACTATTTGAATGCGAACTCCGAAGGGTAAAAGCACAGCCGTCTTTACTTTTACAAGCCGTGAACAAGAAGTTTGGAAACACCGCTCGGTAGTCCTAAACTGTGGTACTAAAGGTTGGCAGGTGTTCGTAAATGTTTGTAACCAGCGTTACAATCGGTGATAACAGAGTGATAATAACTTAAAAAATTATTATAGTGTTCTGAGAGAATTACTATCAGCAAGAAACGTTTATATTTTCAAGTAAGTACCTACGTTTCTTTTACTTTATTTTGAGGTTAGAGTAAAAATTCTTATTGTGTAGCTTTTTGGTACATGGTAATTGTTAATTATTGGATTAAATTATTTACTATTCTTATAATTTTCACATTATTTATTGTTAGAATGCCACGACGTTGTTGTGCTCCAGGTTGTAAATCAAATTATGACAGTGAAGTTGGAACAAAATCAACAACTTTAAACTTCCATCAGATCCTGTATTAAGGCAGCATTGCTGGATTCGTACAATTCCAAGAGAACTGGAAGCCCTCCGTTCATACAGCTATTTGCAGTGAACACTTTCTGGATACAGAAATTATTCGTTTTGAAACGTTTTCTAAAACAGCACGGCGTGGAGATGAAATTACCCTTACGAAGTCCTAAATTAGTTGAAGGTGCGATTCCACATACTTTAAAAACCTACCAAAGTATATTTGAGCTGCTTTCGTCATCAGCAAAAGAACTGACCTCGAGAAGAGAAAGCAGCTATCATCGAGAGGCAAAACGAAAAATGTAGAGAATTTCAACAAAGATTTCATCAAAGATTACAGGGACGTGTGGAAAATTAAGGTAAACCTTCAATTAGTTAAGTGGAATTGCAAAGTTTTGTCTAACTGTGTTTACTTTATATTTTAAATGTAGATGATAATGATGGTTCTTATTGTATGGATTATGGAGTGGAAGTTAACGCCAGTGTAATAATTAATAATAACTTATTGGTTACAGTTTTCTACAAAGAAAATTGTTAAGTGCTCACGATTTGCAATGGGTATTACCACAAAATTTAAAATTAACTAGGTGGTCACAAATCGAAAATATTTTAAATAGATATAATAGTGTAGATCTTATTCTCAACCTGAAGAATATTTTAACACTTGCTTGCAAATATCTTGATTAGCTATAGAAGTTGATAATAATTCAAATTTATCAATTTTAAAAATCAACTTGAGTTGTGTAATGTGAAACGTAGGCGATATACAATTGATACCATTGTATTTTCATTTTTAATTTACTGTCAATCTCAGGCTACCTATAATGTATTAAAAACTTTTTAATTTTACCAAGTAAGAGGTATTTGCAACAGATCTCGTCATCTTTAAATATTTCTTCCGAGTGACATTAACAACCAACAATACTGTCATTTATTGCAAAACAACAGATGATCGGGAGAAATATGTAGCTCTTTTAATTGATGAAATATACGTCAACAGTGGTCTACACTATAAAGCAAAAATGTTACCGGTTATGCTAGCAATAATCCAAATCTGATGGCAAAACTGTTCAATCGTTTATGATTAACATCTGTTTTGGTAGTTTGTCTGAAATTGTTAAATTATTGCCCGTAAGTGGTCTAACAGCAAGTGAATTAAAACAATGGTACTTCAAGTTCAAGTGATTTGGGTTTAAAGTCGTTTTGTATTATAACAGATAATAATCGTATAAATCAAAATTTATTTAAACTTATTACACAATCCGAAAGTTTTCAAAATCCTTCATTTCCGGATGAGAAAATTTTCTTGTTATTCGATTTTGTCTATATATTCAAAAATATTAGAAATAATTGGATTAACTTGCGTAATTATAATCACACATTTGTTTATCCCGATTTTCATACAAACGTTGTTAGAAAGGCTTCGTTTGAAGACTTAAGAAACTTCTTTATGCAACAGAACTTAGTATGATACTTGAAAAGCTCCCAAGTTAAATTATAAAGCTGTGTACCCTTCAAATTTAGAAAGACTAAACGTTTTATTGGTAGATAATATTTTTCATGAATTTACGATTGCAGCATTAAATTGTCGTACAATTTGAAGATACCAGACTTTCGAGAAACAATTCGCCATTGGTGGGATATTGTTAACACCAAAATACACTTAAGGGTAAATTAAAACGTAATATGGAGTGGACCTATATACAATATGCACGATCACAAAATCGAATTTTTGAATAAATTTGTTACTTGGTTGGATAATTGGAAGTCATGAATGATTCTGTATGTTTGACCAATGATATTCTTTTTCGGCATTACGTCGAAGCACTTCGAATCTGATTATTATTGTGGATTATGCAATTAATATACTACGTATAGAATATATTTTGCCTGGTAAATTTCAGACTGATAAGCTGGAAAAGAGATTTGGATGCTACAGATCTCTGGGGGGATGTAAATATCATGTTTCGTACACCCAAATAATAGAGTCAGAAAATACGAATGAAACATTTACTAAAAATTAATGACGATATTTCAGTTTTAAAAGAGTTACAACAGACAGATGATGGTTTTGAAGAAAGTTTAGATGTACTGAGTTTCATTTATTTTTGATACAGACTATCTTGATATGTTTGAGATTGACCAGTCTGCGCGGTTGTATGTTTGTGGTTATGCAGCACATTCTGTTATAAAAAGTTTGTTGTTATGCATGTAGAGAATATGTTGCGGAATTAAAATTCAAAGGTGAAGATATGTGATCAATATTACGACTATCTACAAAGAGGTGGCTTAGATAAACCAACTGGATGCTGCAATACGAATAAGTTTGCATTTATTTTCTGTGTTCACATATATTATCAGCAGTGAGAAAATTAAAGAGTATTTTTAAAAACAAAACCATAAAGATATTTTTGTAATTTAACATTATTGTTTAGATTCTAATACTATTTTATAGACGAATAAAAATGTTGTGTTTGTTCTGCTACATTGGGAAAATGTATAAAGTACTCATTTCGATATTTTGTAATATAGCTTTGAATAATTATACCAAAAATCAAAAATAATACTAATAATAGTGCGAAAAAAAAAAACAAAAGCGGAAGCTAGGAACGCTGATGAAAAGCTAATTTTTGTGAATTTGTTATTATTGTAATAAATTTTCTAAACATTTGTTTTTTATTTTCATAGTTTTTTGTGTAATAATAGATAACTAATATGAGTAGGGTATATTTGCCGGTTAAAGAACCTCCTAATAGCAAATGGGTGACAGTTTCAAAGCAATTGTAGGCGGAGGTTCTGTCACCGGCAGATGGGTAAGCGTTCCTCAAGGCAATTGTAGGCGGAGGTTCTTCAACCGGCAAATGGTTGACAGTTCCTCAAAGCAATTGTCGGCAGAGGTTCTTTCGTACGCGTTGCAGGAGGCAATTGTATATGCATTATACGTGTTATCCTTGGTTGGTCTTAACAGTCGTAACGTATGCATCATACTGACCTGTATCATTTACCTGTACTGCATTCTATAGACATCGTATACATTTTAAACCAGTAGTTGCAAGAATTTTGACCCTTAAATACCGTCTCAAGGTTGTCGTTGTATTGTATAAGAGGATGGGTTTGAAGTAGGAATTCAGTATTGATTCTGGTTTAGTCGTCTGTTAAACGTCAGTATAAACGAGACAATAATTATTATTAAATTGGGTATAAAAGGTAACGAACTCTACAGCACGTGTTATTATAATTGTGTTTGTTGTGCGAAAAACTTGAAATTGGTGTGGAATCGTCAAAGTTTAACGAGTAAGTAAGGTTTATTTGTGAGAACGTATGTTTATAGTAACTTTGTATATATAGTGACAAGCAGAGTTCAAGGTCAATATAAATCATCTTCGAAGCGAAGTATGAGCGGAAAAGGTGAAAAATTAATGCCGAAGAAAACTAAAATCGAAATGGTACCTAAAAGTTCGATGACAGAAGCGACATGTTTAAATTTAAATAATCCTTCATCAAGTTTAAATATAAATAACCCTATTACAATGTTAAAAGAAATGGAAGATGCCGTTCAAGACACCATTAATTTGCTGCCTTCTGTCGAATGGGACAATATGTTAGGAAATAACGACCAAATACCGTATACGGCGCAAGATTGTGGGATAAATAGTGTAAGTGATAATGTTTTGACAAAAACACACCCACACCATCGTTTAATAAAATTGAAAACAATATGAAAGGGTGTAACGCTCGGTTGTATGCGGAATGTATGTATCCGTTAAACAAAAGTCATAGCAAATGGATCAAAGTGGGATTGAGCGGAGAACTGCAATTCGAACCCGTCGTTAAATTTATGGGTAAGGGACAAAGTCTTACTTTAACAGAAAACGAATGGAAAACGCTGATTTGTTATAAAGCCGTTATAACAAATAGCTTTGCGGGAAACGGTAGTACTCCATCCTATCTCGAAGTTTGCGGTATCAAAATAACTACCGAATGGATGGATAAAGTTCGGAAAGTTTTGAGGATGCAGAGAGGTGAAGAATCTATTTATTTAGCGTACGATTCAGTCCACCAACTATGGAAATTGGGAGATTTAGTAACAAATCGTATAGATTTATTAACAAAATTAGATTACGTACGTTTCTATAATAGTGCAATCGAAGCGGTAGCAACTATGAACGGAGAAGTTAAGCAAAATATGTTGTCAATTTTAGATAAAACTGGATTATCGGAATACACTTGTATTACCAAAGAATTAATAATGTTTGCTATGGATAAGATATTGTTAGATATGGATTTGCGCGAATTCGTTAGAGTGTAAATGTAAATGTAAACATTATAATTAATTCGAACGGTGGGTAGTGGGAGTAATAATAGTAGTGAGGGTAATAGTTGAGTATATAAGAGTGAAGTAATAGTTTTAAATCATCAGTCGGAGGAGTTCAAAATAAAAAATGGAAGCAAGTTTTTATTACGTGTTCAACCGCATTCTATTAATACCTGACGAGATGGCACTTCGACGTCTGGAGATGGGCAACCTACGTATTGGCGATTTAACATACGAATTTTATCTGGGCCCCTTTCATCCTCTAACATTGATGTTTGAAGCTCATTTGGTAGACGGTTTCACCGGGCAACGCTTTCAATACGACGACGGCACTTTCACGATACAAGGCGTATACGTACGCGACGAGAGAGTGCCGGAGTTAGATGAGTTGCGAAGACGGCTGGAAGAAGACTCCGACGATATCTTCGACGTCGATACCGTTTACCTAGGAAACCTCTTAGATAACATATCTGACGTTTCCTGGGAAACGGACCAAGATATCGACTTGTTCGAGGAGCAGTCGGAGGATGGAGTGTTAGAGGATGATCGGCGTGAAGACGTCGAAGAGTAGCGTTGTGATCTAGAAGATAATTTGTAAATTGTAAATAGTCGCTTATGATGTAAATAGTTTATTTTTAATTTGTAATATTTAACTTGTATTTTAGTTTATAAATAGGTATATAAATGTCGTTAAATTAGTATCATCTTTTCATTTCGTAGAGAGTGATAGTGACGAACACGCGTATAAAAGACTATAGTCACGCATGAAAGACTGTATTAAAAAACGACGATCGTTAAAGCAAAACTGCAGTAGGAAGCAGATTATCGGGCGTGGAATAATAAACAAGTTAATCGATAAGTTACCAATAGAATTGCACATACCTGGTTATAATTATTGCGGTCCCGGAACGAAATTACAAAAAGGTTAGATCGCGGGGACGCCGGTGTTAATAAATTAGACGAAGCTTGTAAAAGACACGACATCGCCTATAATCTGCACAAAGATTTAAGTAAGCGTCACGAAGCGGACAAAGTATTGTACGAGTCTGCAAAAGAATTGTTACGTAGTGAAGAGACTAGTTTAGGCCAAAAGCCGCCGCCGCAACAGTAGCTACACTCATGAAAATAAAAACCAGTACAGGTATGGGTCTACGTAAACGCCGTGTTAAGATGAGACGCACGAAGAAAGCGTCGAAACGTCGGGGTGGTTCATTAACTTTTGCCAAAGCCGTTAGAATAGCTCGAAAAGCCGTTTCACGTTCCGGCACTAAAGATTTGTTGCGAAACGTTAAAGCGGCTTACGGTACGTTGAAGAAACATCGTTTGAGTATCAAAGCGCCACGTTCTCGTGTAATACGTTTACCAAAAAAAGGCGGATTTTTACCATTGATACCTTTGTTTGCTGCTTTGGGTGCATTAGGTTCATTGGGAGGTGGGGCTGCCGCAATCGCAAAATCCGTAAACGACGCAAAAAACGCTAAAGAAAAATTGGAAGAAGATAAACGTCATAATCGTGCAATGGAGGCGCAAACAGTAGGAAGCGGATTTTACCTAAAACCATATAAAAACGGATGCGGATTATATAAAGACGGATATTCAAAAAACTAAATAAACTGCCTCGTCGAGCGTTAACGAACGTGTTTTTAGAAAAATATGCGCGTAAATACGGAATTTTAAAGTTTCGAGGAGTATTTATGCGAAACGATCTTCCAAGTAAAATTAACAAAAACGAGTGCGGAATTATTAATTTAGATAACGCCGACGGACCGGGCACACATTGGGTAGCATATAAAAAACAAGAGGACAATATAACATATTTCGATAGTTTTGGAGATTTAACACCACCCATAGAAATCGTACGATATTTTCGATCTAGAGAAACGAACGTTAAAATCAATTACAATTATGAAAGATATCAAAAATTTAAAGACGTAAATTGTGGGCAGTTGTGTTTACAATTTTTATTAAATAATAATAAATAGGCGGAGATCCGAACGAAAATCTTCAGTGTGTAACTGCAATTCGATGGAGAAATCAAAACAACCAATATCAAATACGTTTACCTTATCCGGAAACGAAACAGAACTAACGTGCGATTTTAATCCGCCTTTATATCTGGAGGAATATCGCAATTACGAATTAGCTTTACTAAATTTCGAAACTTTTAATTCGATACCGAACGTCGATAAAAGTAATAACTTGTTTTCGTACCTATGGGCAATAAACAAAGTGACGCAGATGCCTGTTTCGAAAGACGAGTTAAAATTAGAAAATGCAAATGATTTAATTGAATTTAAAAGTGGAATAATCGAAGTGGAAACCGGTTCCTACGACATAGAAGATTTATGTAAATATATTGAAAACAAACTCAACGAGCAAACAAATAAATTCGGTACAATTAAAATCGAAGGAAATAATAATACGCAAAAGGTGTCAATATTAAGTAATTGTACCGTAGATTTTGATTTAGATAATAGCATAGGTTCTTTATTGGGTTTCAACAGACGTACGTTGCAACCTTACGAGGTTCATCATTCGGATAAAATCGTAAATATAAATCGTATTAACGCATTACAAATATATTGTAACTTAATCAACGGATCTTATTATAACGGAGAACCCGTACACGTATTATATCATTTTTTTCCAAACGTTCCAGCCGGATTTAAGATAATCGAATCGCCACAACAACCGATTTATTTACCCATGTTTACAAAAATTATCAGTAATTTGACGATACGTTTGTTAGATCAAAATAGAAATCCAGTCGACGTAAGAGGCGAAGAAGTAACGGTCAGACTTCATTTGAGATCGATAGATTGAAGACATCGGAATAATTATCATTATTGTCATTAGCATCGTTACCATTAACATCGTCATCATCATGGTAATATTGTACCATAAAAAATGTCAAGATTACACAAAATCAAAAACGTTAAGGGTAAAAGAGATTTTACAAACAAGTATAAATTTCATAGCAAACGTCATCGCAAAATCAGTAAACGAAGAGATTCGAAACGTTTAACATCTTCAAATCGAAAGTTTTTAACGCAATTAGGTTATACAGTCATAGCTTAATGGATATTTTAAACGTGACGGACAAACTTAAAATCGACAATTCGATAGTGTCATACGAATATCATTCTCATCAACCGTTCGGATCGACCAGCTATGGTAACAATGACGAAGTTCGAATATCCATACCTGAAATTGATAATTACACCTTGCCGTCCGAAAGTTATCTATACGTGGAAGGTAGTTTGAGAAAAATCGGAGAAGACGGAACGGTTACGAAAAATGCTAGCCAAACGTGTTATTTAACCAGTAATCCGGTAGCTTTTATGTTCAGCGATATACGCTATCTGTTAAACGGCGTACAGATAGACGCAGTTCGAAACGTCGGTATAACTTCTTGTATGAAAGGATATTTTTCTTTAAACAAAAACGAAATATTTAAACTCGAAAATGCCGGTTGGGAAACGCAACAATATTATTTGAATACCACGGACGAAAATGGAAATTTTTCATACAGCGTACCTCTCAAAACTCTATTGGGTTTCGCCGAAGATTATAAAAAATTATAATGAACATGAGACAAGAATTGATATTAATTCGTAATAACGACGACAACGACGTCATCGTTCAACCGAAAGAAGAAACAAAAGAGGAAAAGTTAAAATTAACTATAAACAAAATAATTTGGAGAATTCCTCACGTGACAGTCGGTTTAAGAGAACAATTGGCTTTAACAAAATTATCGGAGAAAAATACGTACATAAACGTGCCGTTTAGAAGTTGGGAAATACACGAATATCCATCGATTCCAAAAACTAATAAACAATCTTGGGCGGTTAAAACAGCTCCGGAATTGGAAACACCTAGGTTTATTATCGTCGGATTTCAAACGGGTCGAAAAGGAAAAATGAAATCCAACATGTCTACTTTCGATAATTTGAACGTAACTAATATCACCGTGTTTTTGAACGGAGAAAGGTATCCTTATGATAATTTAAACGTCGACTTCGATAGTAATCGTTACGCATTAATGTACGATATGTATACACGTTTTCAAACCGCATATTATTATCAACCATCCGAACCTATATTGACGCCCGGGGAGTTTAAAAGACACGCTCCACTAATAGGAATCGATTGTACGTATCAAACCGACGTTTTACATAAAAGCGGTGTCGAAATTAAGATCGAGTACATGACGAAAAAAGAAATTCCGGAAGGTACGACGGCATACTGTTTAATATTACACGACAAAGCGTTTCAATATTCTCCGTTGACAAAAATCGTAAAACAATTGGTCTAAATAATAATTTTATTTCAATTCGGGATACTCGCGTCAAATTTAAACTATAAAAGAAAGAATCTTAAACTTAATCGTATCAGTCGATCGGTGGATCGAAACGTAAGTAACATCATCTTATAAAGCTGTTGTAATAATAGTGCGTGTAGTAGACGACAAAATGGCAAGTTCTTTATATTGTAACGTGCATACACCAGCCAATTTTATCGTGGTCGATATTCAAGGTTTTAAAGTGAGAAATAACGAATTTATGCCTAAAGAATTAGCTACGATGGATTCATTACATCGGATGAGTCATTTCGTTTTTAAACCTAGTCTAAGTTACGGATCTCTAACGGGAAAATATCGCACAACGGTTAAATGGGTTACGTCTAACTATCACTGCATCGATTGGAACACGGGATACGTGCCCGCTACAGATTTCGATACTATCATTACGTCTATTTGCCGATCCGTAAGTGTGGTGTACGTTAAAGGAAAAGAAAAAGCTAAGTTTATTCGTAATATTTTGAGAGCACCTATCGTGGTTGCAGAATTGGACGAAAACGTATGTAGGGTGCGACGCGATTATCCCCATTGCACTTTTCATAAGAAAGATAAAAGCGTATGCGCATTGACAAACGTCGGCGTTCTATTTCGTTTCGCAAAAGATGAGTATGAAAAATTGACTGTTAATTACGATTCGAAACTAAATGTCGACGCAAACGGTTTTACCGATTATAGTAGTAACACAACAACTCAAGTGGTGAACGAATGTAATACCAAAGAGTCGACGACTATTAGCAGTAACAACGAAAATAACAATCAAACTAACGCAACAACCGACTTTATCAATTTTAATGAAGAAGAGTCGACTAATATCGAAGACAGTAACAAAAACTCGTAGGTACTAAAGTAGGAGAAAAATAAAAAATTGTTTTGCAAGTATAAGACCAGTGCAAAGTTAGCCGTATTTAGAAACGCACGTGTATACAGTTTAACTGCATTATGGAAAGTTTTTTGCGGTGTTTACAGTGGTGTGGGATATTACGTCACATTATAAATCGAGTATGGAAAGTTATCGATAGATATGAAACCGATTTGTCGTTTAAGAACGTCAAAGACGACGAATTGCAATATTTACCTTTAGATTATTGTTTGAAAAACGTAAGACCCCTAACTTTGAAAGAAATATGGTGGAAACTGCCTCACGCCTATCGCAAAAATAAACGGTTGCAAAATAAACTGCCTTGTTTGGAACATTATAACTTATCCACCAGCAGAGATCATTGGGACGGACCACCTGTTTCTAAGGATATATGTGGCGTATGTCGTAATTCAAATGATAGTTAATACTATATGATTGTTGTTGTTTTGTGAAATCGCAGTAAATATGTAAAACTTTATAAAATAAATTAAAGAAATATTAATGTCTTTTATTGTTTAAACGATAACAATAAATGTTGTGGTCGATTATTAAATGTTGATGTGTTGTACGCTCGGTGTTACCTAAATTAAGTTAGGTTAGATCGAAATAGTTTGACCTAATATAGGTAAGTGACATGGAAAACATGTAAATGAGTTAGGTTAGATCAAAACTTAGAACTATAGGTAAGTGACATGGAAAACATGTAAATGAGTTAGGTTAGATCGAAAACTTAGAACCTAAAATAGGTAAGTGAGATGTAACCAAAAATAAGTTAGGTTAGATCGAAATGGTATAACTTAAAATAGGTTAGGTATGATCGAACTCATGTAACCTATGAGTTAGGATAGTTCAAAAACGTATAACCTAAAAGGTTAGGTTAGATCAAAATTGTTTAACCTAAAATAAGTTACGTTAGATCGAAATCGTTTAACCTCAAAATAAGTTAGTCGTTTAACCTAAAATAAGTTAGGTTAGATCGGATTCGTTCAACCTAAAATGGGTGTTTAACCTAAAATGTGTTAGGTTAGATCGGATTCGTTAAACTTAAAATGAGTGCTTAACGTAAAATATGTTAGGTTAGATCGAAATTGTTTAACCTAAAATAAGTTAAGTGAAATCATAAACATGTAACATAAAATAAGTTAAGTTAGATGTAAAATTGGTAAGTGAAATAAGGGAAAGAAAGAAAGAAGAAAAGAAAAAGAGAAGAAAGAAAGGAAGAAAGAAAGAGAAAGAAAAAAGAAGAGAAAAAAGAAAAAAGAAAGAAGAAAAAAGAAAGAAGTTGAAATTGAGAAGAAGGATAGAATAGTAACGAAGAAGGCCCTCCTACAGGTCCGCCTATGGAACGCCTATAAAAGAAGAGAGGGAAGAGTAGGGATGGGAGTGGGGACGGGGGTTGTCCACCCGTTACCTCATTTTATAACCTATTCAACCCTTTGCCGCTATCACGACGTGTACTCCTTCCTGTTCCACAACATCATCGGTGGCAACAGGTAATGGACGGTACAAGATGCGATTACCTCGTCGAATATCGCGCCCAGAAGAGACAATTAATGTCTTTGAGACGTCACATCAAAGTTATTTATATTAAAAACCGCGTTGAATGTGTAGTTAACACAAGTTTTTCGCAGGTAAAAATTTCGAGGTGATGAAGCTCTTCTGGGAATTTAGACTTGATGCAGGTATCGCAAATGCTGGAGTTGCCTGGTTACTCATCGACTCCCGTTTCCGTTGCCGCCGCTAATAATCCTGGTGCTTCGGCTACTGGTTTTCATCCTTCGGCATCTACTTCTGCTCTCGTTTCTGCTACTGCTTTTGGTCCATCGACATCTACTTCTGTTCAGGCTTCTATTTCTTCTACTTCCGCTCCTACAACTTGGTGCTTTGACACTTTTTTAAATACTTCAATTCAAACTGGTTTTCAACGGGAATTGCTTGATAAAACTAACGAAATAATTAACCATTTTGATTGCCAACTTAATAAACAATTGACAATCTTGCGCACCAGTTTGAAGCAGATTACGTCATTGGCTAACAGTCTTCGCCACACTAATAATTTAGCTTCGTTAGTGGTGACGTTTGATGCTTTAAGCAATGCCATTCGTCAGCAACTAACCAAAATTGAAAAAATTATTAATCAAATAAATCTTTCTTAACGGCTACTTAGGGTTATAAGTGGCGGCGTTAAATAACGGGGATGATGAGAATCGGCATGACTCGGAGGATGCGGCTATCGTTGAGGTATGAAGTTGGTGGTCTTTTATGTGTTGTCGTTTCTGTTATTATTATGTTACGGTTTAATGGTTATAGAACGAAATTAAGAGATCATCAACTTCATTTCATTATAGATTACATCAAAGGTGATGATCGGACAATCGACATCGACAGCTCGTACCATTGAGATTGCTGCAGTGTATCAAGTTGAGGTATGAAGTTGTTGATTTTGTAGAATAATTTTATTGCCTTGTTGGGGTTACAGATCGACGATCAAAACTACAACACCGTCTTGTCTACAGACAGGCTATATTGTAGATGATGTATCGACCCTATAGATTATACCCGATACTTTCATCTTCTCCGTCAAACATGGTTGTTGGAAACGAACATGGTTGTTGGAAACGATGTTGACGATGTTCAAAATTGTAATACAATTTTTGGAGATCGCTAACATCATTTTCAATGATCAAAGCTGCCACACCGTCTAGTATTATAAGTTTTGCCATCTCAACGTCATCTTCTTTGTCAAATTTGGTTGTTGGAAACGCTGTTGGCGACAATCAAAATAATATTATAAATTTTGATAGTCGCCGATGGCGATTTCTATGATCAAAGCTGCCACACCGTCTCGTCAACGCCGATAAGACGTTTAAAAACTATTCAAATCTTGATTGATTTTTGTTGGAAACGCTGTTGGCGACAATCAAAATAATATTATAAATTTTGGTAGTCGCCAATGGCGATTTCTATGATCAAAGCTGCCACACCGTCTCGTCAACGCCGATAAGACGTTTAAAAAACTTTTTGAAATCTTGTCCAACGTCATCTTCTTTGTCAAATTTGGTTGTTGGAAACGCTGTTGGCGACAATCAAAATAATATTACAAATTTTGGTAATCGCCGATTGCTACTTCTATGATCAAAGCTGCCACACCGTTCTCGTCAGCGCCGATATTTGTCAAATTTACCTCTTTACGTCATACATTGTACCGATAGCTATAAATTACGACGATCGACAATCAAAACTACCACACCGTTTTGTCTACGTTGGGTAGACTATTATATTGTAGATATTTTTTCATATTTACATGTATGCTATATTGTAGATATTTTTGACTATGTTTAAATAAATGTATTTCGAGCGCATACGACTTTTACGGACCTATTACTCTTTCTACTAATATATAAAATTTTTGTGCCATTTGACGTGGTGTAGAAGAAAAATATAAAATTTAAACGTACCTACATTTTACGATTGGAAGAAAATGAAATTTGTATGTCAACCGTTATCGTTACCGATTAAAAACTTTGTTGAAAGCGCCGAGAATAAGTTTACTCGGCATAGTGCGCTATTTGGGGTGTATGTAAAAGAGCATTAATTATTGGACCTTCCGGTTGTGGAAAAACAAACGTTATGCTATCTCTTTTGCTATCGCCCAACGGATTGCGTTTTTAAATCTGTATGTTTGTTCAAATTCTTTGTATCAAACGAAATACGATTTTCTTAGACGTTTAATTGAAACCGTAGATGAGTGCAATTATTCCGAAAGCTGCAACATCGAGGCGTTTACACCGCCTTCGAACATTTCGGAATATTCTGTTGTCGTGTTCGACGACATATGTTGCACGGGTCACAACGTGATGAAGGAGTATTTTTCTTACGGTAGACATAAAAACATTGATTGTTTTTATTTGTGTCAAAGTTATAGTGCTGTACCTAAGCAATTAGTACGCGACAATTGCAACTTATTAATTTTGTTTAAGCAAGATTTAACAAATTTAAAACACATTTACGACGATCACATCGCAAACGACATGACGTTTGACGAGTTTAAAAAGCTTTGTAACCTTTGTTGGAAGGCTCCTTATGACATGGTGGTGATAGATCTCGATTGTTCGAAAAACGACGGTCGATATAGAAAAGGTTTAGATACGTTTATACGTTATTAAAAATTTTTAAATTTACGTCGGCAATAATTCATTGTTCAGTATCTTTCGCGCTTTCGATACAACAAGTACGTAGTTATTGGTCGCGTGTAAACATGAATAAAAACTCGCCGAAGACTTGATAAACGCTCGCGAAGCTTTGCGACAAAAATTCGGACATTAAAAGGAGACATCGAAAAAGCAAATTACATTTTGACGCTGCATACGCTCCTATTACCGAACCACTTAAACAAATAGCGACAAAACTGGATGTTGTCGTACCTTCGACCGACGTTAAAGTAGAACCTATAGATATAAAAGTAAAAGACGACGACGACGACGAAATACAAACCGACGATTATTACACTTTTCCTGCAGATTCATCTTTTCGTATAAAAAAAGACGTTCGACTTCATTTTATCCTCATATTCGAAGTTCCCAAATAAAGAAAAAGAAACGTTCGTTCCCGAAAAAAATTGTAAAATCTCCTCGTTCGTTCGCAATGTCTTCTCAAATATTAACGTCTACTCCGAAACCTAGGTCGTACAAAAAGCGGACGAAGAAGTGTTTCTTTACGATCCTACGATAGATAATATGGAAGAAAAACAACAAATACACCTACCGCTTACGAAGCTAACGAAGAATTACACGATACCACCGATTCCAACATATCTATGGCATACGAGGGTGCAAAAAATCAAATAAGGTTGTTTCGACAAGAAATAGAAGAGGAATTAGCCAGTCCCGCCGTTCAATCGGTCTTAAATCAGTTTCACGTTTTGCCTAGAACTTATTTGACGGAATTGAAAGCCGACATAGATAATAATTTTGACACTAAATACGGAGTTCGCGAAGATGACGGAAATTTGTTTATAGGAAACAGTGAATTTAGCATAGACGGACGAAATATAGTCATCGACGGTTTAAAATACAAAGGCACGACCGGATTGTACGAATTATTGTTTAAAAAGAACCGGGACAATTTACTATTAATGACGCACGTCAATATCGAGACATTTTGCGACGTACCAATTCTTATAAAGTTAATTACGATCCTCTTAAGCAGATATCCGCCAGCAAAGGATATAAATACGTTAACATTATTAAACCCATCTTGAACGGAAAGAAACCTAACGTATGGTGGGCAAAACGTTGGAAAAGCGGTGGCGGATTAGAATCACTACTACGACCACAAGAAAAATCAACGTTTAAACAAGTTTTATCTAACGTCGCCGCCACGGATTATCGATATTGGGACGATCCCAACGAATTGGTAGAAAGACTTCAACTATTAGTTGCTTCTAAAGCCGCCGGTCATACGGGTCACGATAATGAAATCATTGCCATTTTGGAGGAATTGCGTGAAGCCGGAATTGTTAAATAAGTTATCTTTTACTATTAAACTCGTTTTTTATATTATAAATACTTTGTTTCAAAGAATTTTTGCTCAATTTGATTTAGTTGCTGTCGTAGTCGGCATGCCTCTAAATAAATTTTCTAATTACGTACACGGAAAAATGATTATAGATAAATTTGGGAACGACGTTCACAGTAACTTCATTTTAAAACGCTTAAATAAAGATGTCATAGAAAAATATGTTGACGTACATATTCGAAAACGGGAAGATGATATACAACAAACTATAAACGAACATGTTACAATGTTAAAAAAGATTTTCAAAATCTTAAACAGGAAGTTCAAGAAAACCTTGAAGACATCGTACAACTAAAACAGCCACAAAAACCAAGCACTTTATACTCTGAAACTATACTGTATTTAAGCACAGAAAGACGATTAACTGACGGATTTATGATTTTAAAAGGCGGTCGAAATCGTTACACTTTTATGATGCAATCCGCTATAATTACGTTTTTAGAAATAACTCCACCCGTTGGCGATCTACAAGTTGGATGGGATTACAAAGTATACATATATATAAATAATAGAAGGTACGATGACAAAACGATCGTCGGAAAAAATTTGAAAATGACGGACGAAATTTATGTGCAAATCGAAAATCCAAGTTCGGAACTACCAAAACTAACGTTTTATCTTAAAGTTCCCGTTATTTCTACATTTGAGGAATGACGGTTGGCATGAATATTAGTATAAATTTGTTCGAATAATTTAAAAAGATTTTAGTGCTCGCCGGAAAGACGCTCTGATAATATCCGTTGATCATGTCAACAATTAAACGAGAAGTCGTTGACGAACTTCACGCACCGATAAGAAAAAATTTCCGCGAAGACGAACTATAATTAAAGGTTTGATGGATTTGTTTCAAGCCGATTTGGTAGAAATGATACCGTATGCTAAACAAAACCAGGGATATAAATACATATTGGTGACGATAAACGCATTTTCTAAATACGCTTGGGCGTTACCTCTCAAAAATAAATCCTCTAAAGAAGTCACGGCTGCCATGAAACAAATTTTATTAGACAAGAAGAATAACGTTCCTAAAAACCTGCAAACGGATAACGGGAAGGAATTTTATAATTCGGAATTTCAAAAATTAATGAAACAATACGGAATTAATCATTATAGTACATTTTCAAATGTAAAATCCGCAATCGTCGAACGTTTCAATAGAACCTTAAAAGGATTAATGTGGAAGGAATTTAGTATGCAAGGTGATTACCGCTGGTTAGCGTTGTTACCTAAATTGGTCCGAAAATACAATAGTACGGTTCACAAAACGATCGGTATGAAACCACAAGATGTTAATAAAAGAAACGCATCGCATATTTTAAAAACGGTTTATAATTTTATGAAAATTACGGATCCTACCGTAGCTAAATTTCGAGAAGGTGATTACGTTAGGATTAGCAAAAGTAGACACGCTTTTACAAAAATTACACTCCAAATTGGACCAACGAAATTTTTCGCATTTCGAAAATTCAAAATTCTAATCCCAGGACGTATATACTAAAAGATAGTACGGGTGACAATATTTTAGGTGGATTTTATGAAAAAGAATTGCAACGAGTCAAACATCCCGACGTTTACTTAGTAGAAAAAGTTCTACGACGAAAAGGAAACAGAGTATACGTAAAATGGTTGGGACTCGATTCTAAACACAACAGTTGGATATCGAAAACAAACGTATTATAAATACATATATTTTTATTTACATACGGGATATATACAATTTAATTACATATATACAAACGATACATAACATAAATTATTAATTTAAATGAACAATTTAATTATAAACAAATCTACAATTAATTATCGTTAAAAACGCTTATTAAATTGCCTAGACGTTCGTTTATTTCAAATTCTTTTGCCAAGTCGTCAATCGTTTTGTGTCCCCAAGCCAACGTGTGAAAACCGTCTTCCATAATGTAACGTTTGTCGTCTTGAGCAGAAAGTGCAATCTTATTTTTAATTCTGTATACATTGTATGAAAATGTGATCGAAAAACATACATTTTTTTATATACAGATTTTCCTTCCGTCACTACTCGTTTATAATCGTTTAAAGTTAAATGTTTGTTTATAACGTATTGCTTTACACCTTTGGCCTTTTTATTAAATCCGACAATAATTGTATACAATACGCTTTTGCTCCAGTTCCTAAAAACAACGCAATCACGTTTCCGGCGTATTCATCTTTCATTTTTCCCAACATCGGTGTTCCGCGAGGAATGTCATGAATATTATCGATATGATAATTAGATGTATCGAATCTATCTATGTCGTTTTTCATATCTTCGTACACGTTCTCCGATTTTATTTCTAAAATCAACGAATCGGTATCCGTATATAGCAATTCGACATTATTGTAGTATTTACGCTTTAAATAATCATAAAAAATTCGTACATGACGGTTTTGACAATTCTAAAATTGCAAATCCTACAAACAAAGGCTTATTATATCGAACTTCTAATACTTCCATTTCTACGGCCACCAAATTATCGCAAAATATTTTACTCGATTTAAAATTAGGTTTCGCTACAAGTGCTTCCACTCCGGCTCTTCTATAATACGATTCCCAATGCGTCACCAATCTGATGTCTACCCTATTTTCGACATTTTCCATTGTTTTGCCGAAAACCATGTTGTTCATCAACTTGTAATGATTTTTTCGAATTCGTTACTAGCGTTGTTGCGTTTGTTCGTATTAAAATCTATATATTGTTTCATCCAATTCGACTGTTTAAATTGTAACGCTCTATGAACGTGTAAAAGTTTTAAACCGTGGTCGAGGCATTGCTTTAGATTAACGTAGTGTATTATATATTTCCTTTTGTCGTATAAATTTGGAACTAACTTCTTAAATTTTCCATTGGGAGGAAACATTTCTTCGGGACAAAACGGTAAACAATTATGGTATTCGTGCAGTTCTTTCGGATACTGAAGATCTACTTCAAATACGTATCCCACGTCTGATTCTTCATCGAGATCGCAAATCGATAACTGTTGAATTTCGGTTTCCGTTAACCATCGAAATTCTCCGTAGGCAATTTACGTCGCATGGAGTGGCCATATAAATTCGTAGCATCCAAATAAAGGATGTAAGATGACGGTTTCGACTCGTTATAATAGGGAGTAAATTTATTGTTCGCCTTAGCCAAACGTTTCGAACACATGCTGATGCCGCCGCGTATACCGCTTTTAAAAAATGCACCATATCGATATCGGTCAACAAATCGAGTTTTACGCCGGTCATCTTTAATAAAGCGTCCCAACCGAATCCGGGCGCCGTAAAATAATGACACGGATCTAATTTATAATATTCAATGCATATGGTGCGAAAATTTTCAAAAATATCCGACAACAATAATACGTCCGACTTTAAATATACATCACTGTAATCGCCTAAAGTATTACACTGAAAAACGTTCCACACTCGCAGGGCTCTCGCGTAATTTTCTTCCGAAACGTGTTCATCGTTTAAAACATCGTAAAAGTCTATGCGATCAGGTAACTTCGTAACATCGAGTTTCTCAAAAGAATCCACAAAAGAATAAGGAAAAACCCCTTTTGACGTATTAATTCAAATTTTACATCGTCCGGGTAGTATTTTCTAATTTCTGAACATTTGTCATTTTCTAAATACGATCCGAGTTTTTCCAATGACGACGCCATAAATCTAAACGAATCGACGAATCGCAACTTTATAAATTGTTTATAGCTTTTTCCTTTAGAATCGGTCAAAACATCTACCAACACTTTTTTGAAAACGAAATGTATTTTTCTTTATTTTGAGCAATCACGTCTACTTCTTCCTTATTCAAAGCGATTTCTTTTACGAACATGTGACAGTCGTAATTAGATAGGTTGTGAAAAAATATCGGTATAAATTTAGGAACTTTGTAATTTAAATTGCACACCGAATGCGCGGGACCGCGATATAAACCGGTCATATGATCGTGGTCGTACACTTTATCATTAATTTCCATAAATTTTGTACATATGTGACAATAATTAGCGTTACGAAAAGATTCTTCTTGAAAATCTGCTAAAGGAATCATATCTTTCACGTCACTTATATATTTTTATAAATTTGTACAACGTCATTTTCTAACGTATTCATAAATGTTTGAGCGGCGTTTTTCCACGAAACATTTTTAGTTTTGACAAACCATCGTCGTAACTACATTTAATGTAATAAGCGAAAGAATACGGTTCGTGTTCGTAACATCGTACCGTATACGATGAATTTTCCATGTCGGGGTTCCGGTTAAGGTTGTCGTCTTCAGCAATCGGTTTTAGCATAGCTTCAAAATCTGCATACACTACGAATGGAAGTTTCAATTGTTTTTCAACATTTTCAAACTCTAACAAGTTTTCTCTCACCTCTTTTCCATATTTGTTTATTTTCATCGCGACAGTTGGTAAATTTACTTTCACTTTGTTGCAATCGTCATTTTGATGTCGAATGAGATCTGTTTCGATCGAAAAATGTACTAAACATCCTTCACATATATATTTTTATGTTCGTTACGAGACTTTTGCGATGAAATCAAACGAGATAAGTTTTTGATCCAACAATAATGACTATTTCCCGAATCGTCGGTCACCAGCAGCAAATTTACATGGCGAGATTGTTTTTGTTCACAAACGTACAACGTAATTATAGTGTGAGTCATTTTTGTAAAACGCTATTAAAGTTACTACTTACGCCGTACACATTTACAGATATGTTATTTAAACGTTCAAACGTCGGTACATCACTTAATTGTACTGGAAATTTTATATTTGAAAAATTGAATCCGACAGTTCGATAATCGGGATACGACGAAGTTCTTTGAGATAATCCTTTCGGTTCGTAAAAAGCAGACGTTATGGCCCACGCAAAGCAAGCGTTATCAGAATTGTGAATGTTAATAACCGCATGTTTTGTTTTAATAGCATACGGTAAATCTATATAACTCGATGCACTTATTGGATTATATTTATTCACATTAATTTCAATATATATAATATTTACTAAAGACCATCCAGAATCTCTTTCTTGAAATTCCGACATTTTTGTTTTATTTCTTCCAAAAATGTTTCGTATATTTCATACAAGTCGGAGGCCATACTGATAATTTTATTTTTGGTATTAAACGATTTTATTTCACTATCCATTTTAGTCGACAAAAATACACTCCGAAACATTCCAAATTTACTTTAATCGATTTGTGCAAATCAACGATGCTTTGTACAAGAGCTAAAACTTTTTCCCGAATATCATGCCCAAACTCGTTAATATCCACGTAATGTTTATTACCGCTAACTCTATAACTCACTATTTTATTACCAAACGCGCCAGCAATTTTTCGATTCCGTCATCTATTATAACGAACGCGTTTTTCTTATGTGCGTTACTTCGCAAATGTGCAGAGTAACACACGCTCGAAATATATACGTTACACATTTCACAAAGTACGTCACTTGAAGAGCAACCTTCATTGTCGGCACGACGTTTCTTAACGATGCACGATGACATTTGATGTCTTTTAAATTATCGCGTCGGGTAAACGTTTTTGCACAGTTTTCACATTCCATCTTTAACGACTTAATGTTCAACTTACGACTGAACTAGAAACAATACTGAACTCCTTCTTCAAACCCTCCCTCTTATATAGTACAACGACAACCTTGAGACGGTAATTAAGGGTCAAAATTCTTACAACGATGTATATAACAAACAACACAGGTCAATAGAATGAATACCTTCAGACAGTAATTAATTGTAAACATCAGAATTCTTTTAACGATTATTTTTGTCTGGTTTATAATTTATACCAAGGATAACACGTACTTCAATGCATATACAAAACACAGGTCAATGAAATGAATAGGTTAATAAAAACAACTTCCAGACAGTAATAAATTTTAGGCATCAGAATTCTTTTAACGATTATTATGGTTTGGTTTAAAATGTATACGATGTCTATAGAATGCAGTACAGGTAAATGATACAGGTCAGTATGATGCATACGTTACGACTGTTAAGACCACCAAGGATAACACGTATAATGCATATACAATTGCCTCCTGCAACGCGTACGAAAGAACCTCTGCCGACAATTGCTTTGAGGAACTGTCAACCATTTGCCGGTTGAAGAACCTCCGCCTACAATTGCCTTGAGGAACGCTTACCCATCTGCCGGTGACAGAACCTCCGCCTACAATTGCTTTGAGGAACTGTCACCCATTTGACAAAGGAGGAGGTTCTTTCAACCAAACATACTCTACTAATATGACTACCAAATTCAAAATTGCGTTGTTGCCAAGTTTATGTTCACGGCTTGTAAAGTAAATGGGTGTGTAAAAAAGAGAAATTTTAAAATAAAAAGGAAAATAAAAATTTCATTTTAAATTAATTTTTTTTTTGAAGGATGTTTCAGACCTTTTTACACAACACTTTAAAAAAATTTTTTAAAATCTGATATTTTGTGTTTTCACCAAAAAACTTAAACCTTAAGTTTTTTTAATTCAAAAGAAATTTACTTTTAAAACTTTTTTTTGAAATTGTTTAATCGGTTAATTTAAATTTTTTTTAAAAGAAAAAAAAAAAATTTAAAAAAAAAGACAAATTAAAATTTTGTAATAAATAATAATACAAATTTTTTATTTTTTTTTATATATATTTCCCACAACTAGGTACATAACTTTAACATAACCTTTCTTAACACCTTTTCCCCAACACATCGAAAAATTTAACCCCTTCCCCCCTCCTTGGGAGAAAAGAGGGGGGGGAGGGGGGGGGGGGGGGGGGGGTCAGGTTACCAACATAAGACATCAAACTAAAAATATTGCTATTCTACTACCAACTTAAATATAGGCGCCCAATTCAAAATTATACTCTACAAATCGGCCTACTTGACCATCGATCGTCCTGATCGAAACCTTAATCTAGTATAACCTCATTTGGTCGGAGAGCATACACTATTATAGGTCATTGTGTGAGTTGGAAATCTTCTAAATCTGTTACAACATAATTACGGTCATTATCCAACACCTTTGAAACCTGATAGGGTCCCTTAAATCTGGGAATTAATTTCTTATTTTGACCAACAGAACTATCTACATTCTTTATCACAACTACATCACCTACTTTATACTGCCTAGCGCATTTGCGTTTTTTATTGTAAGATCGTTCATAACCCTGTTGTGCTTTAATAATGTTAGAACTCGCTTGATCGCGCAGTTCCGCTATATTACAATTACTTTCATGTAATGTTTCCAAATGTTCGCGTAATACGTCGTTTAATTTTCCATGCTGGTTTATGCCGACAAGTAATTTACTGGGTGTCGTATTTATTGAACTGTGGTAACTATTATTTAAGGAAAACTCTACTTCGCTTATAGTTTCATCCCAACGGTTGTTTTCCTCGGCTAATTTGGCTAACATGGGCGTTATAACTCTATTGACGCGCTCCACCTGACCATTTGCTCTGGGGGTGTGAGTCGCAATTAAAAATGTGTTTGACGTTATTGTCTTTCATAAACTCTTTAAATGCATTTGCCGTAAAACAACTACCTCTATCTGAAATGAGACACTTAGGTCGACTATAAATGCGAAAATAATCAGTAAGATTCTTTACAACTTCGCTAACTTGGGTGGATTTGCACAAATAAAGGCGAACAAATTTGGTGAATCCATCAATAACGACAAATAAATACTTATAATTCCGACGAGTGGATTGCAATGGGCCATAATGATCCACATAGATGATTTCGAAAGGCAAATTACCCTTAGGAATAGGATGTAATAAAAGATGTAAATTTCCTCGATTCTTCCTTAACAGAGACATGAAAGAATCCATTCAGCAGGTCAAGTGTACTAAAATATTGTTTGTTTCTAAGTGAATCAATTAAATCCTCAATATTGGTGTTAGATAATGTATACGTTGTAACAGCATTCAAAGCCCTATAATCAATGCATAATCTGACTTCATCTCTATTTTTCTTCCTAACTAATACTACAGGACTACAATACTCCGATTGACTGATTTGTATAATACCCTTTCTAAATAATCATCTAATATTAGACGTAATTTCACTTTATCACTAAGTGCTAATCGTCGAGGTTTACAACTAATTGGGATATTATTTTTAAGATGAATTGACATTTCGAATTCGTGTTTAGGGTTATCAATAAAGTTATTCACATAATATGTTTCATACAAATTGTATAAATCTGTTTTGTCCTTTTGGTCCGCATTTTCATTTACATTTAATTTCGATTTGTCATCTTTATGAGAGTAATCAACAAAAAGTAGTTCATTACTCTCACTAACTACTTGAACTAATTGGTGTATTCCACGTGACGTCACAAGTAATAGTGGGAGTGACAATAACAGCTGTTTGGTGGGTAAACAAACAGTGACAGCATCAATCTTTAAGTGCATTAAATTTTGATTGCAATATTCTTTAATTAGTAAGTATATATTTTCTTAAGTAAATAAAAATACTCATATTCAATTGACAAAATGCAAATATTGATTTTAACTTATGTACACACCGGAGGAACTGATTTCATAAATGACTAATAACTTCTATTGCTTATAAAATAAAAAAATAAAACAACACAAAACAAGAAATTAATAAATCATTCAGGCCTATTGTTTAAAAATTTTAGAAAAAGGTTGGGTTAAGCCATAAACATACGTTTGAACTTTCATCAGTCAATTTAAAGTTCATACAATGCTTTCAAATTTCATATGCTTGTACACAAAAGTATTATAATTATTTAATAGTTAGAATGCGTTTTATTAATTATTTAGTTTTGAGTTGTTATCCATCTTATGATTAACTCTAATCCTAAAGAAATTGAGTTGCAGTCAATAAAATTTATTTAATTGTCCTCAAAAATATAAGGGTATACTCACCTGCAGAAGTTGATGCCCCTGTAAATGACCTTAGTACCTTATTTAAGGCTGATTCGCAACCAGCTTCTTTATACTTTTGGAGAAAATTAATTACATCACTTCGTGAAAAAGATGCGGTATCCCTTTGAGTAGTTGTAGTGCGTGCTTCAACTCTTAAATGACTTTTCCATAAAGATGATGGTGTGCTAAAATCGATCTCATCGATTGGCAAATGAATGTCGATTTGCTTCGGGGTAATCCAGTATGCCAGCCTGTCCGTTACAGATTCTGAAAGTTTTCTTACCAAGAGGGCATACAGAACAGCAGCAACATGGGTGCACACTTCTCCTAAACCTGCCTTGCAATCGCAATGTGCAGATACAATTTTGCCACCACCGTCCAAAATATACCACGGTTTAAGTGGTACTTTACTTAAACGTTCAGAGTGCAACACCTGTAAATTGCATAATTTATTCAAACTATATACGTAAACTTATACAATAAAATACCTTTCCTACAAATAAAAAATGTTCTGATATTTTAACAACTTTAAGGTCTCTGACCCAATTACACACAACTTGTGAAAACGCTGCAATGCTTTTGTGTGTTTTTATTTCTTGTTGTGTAAATGGGCTTGCACGAAATAGAAGATATTCCATAATATCTTCTTTTGTTATTTGAGGAGCTATCTCCAAATCGGTTGAAAAATCTTTTAGTTGTAACACATAAGGGTCCACATTATTAATCACAGATATTTTGTCTCTGTATCGTTTTTGATTATCTACACTAAGTTCGTTAAAGTATTTACTACACTTAAAATTCATTTTAAATAATGCCGAGCAAAACACCAACAAAACACATGAGCATAAAACGTTATGTTTTACTATATGATCGAAGTGTTTTACCCCCAAACAGCTGAGAGACGCCATATTGATGACGTCAATGGAAATAACCCATTGATCATTTGAACTTTGATAGGTTAGCGCAAGATCTGTTTTACTAAAATAATCCCTTCCCAATAAACAACTGACATTCATCGCTGTATCTGGTACTACATAAAACGTTAAGCTAACCACCTTAGATAACTCAATAACATGAAAAATCTAAATCTATGATACCCAAAATTTCTATTTTAGAACCGTTTAGTCCAACAAAATTATGATTTTGATCATGAGGTTTCAATATGTCCTCAAAAATATACTTAAATTTAATTAAACTTATTGGACTTCCCGAATCTAATAATGCATTCAATTGAAATTTACAAACTGATGAAAATGAATCTACTAATTCATAACTTACATTAATAATAAATGGAGTTTTAACCATGCCAGAACTAGGTAGAAGATTTGTGGTTGCCTGTATAATATGTGTTGCACTATCCGGCGTCGCACGAGGAGCTGAACTTCTCTCTCGACGAGGGCAATCATGAACCTGATGGTCCTTTGAACCGCACTTGAAGCATGAACCCCTTTCACGCTTCGGCTTTGGACAATCAGAAGCATAATGATTGATTCCATAACAGTTGAAACAACGAACCGCATTAAAATTGTCCTTAATGGTTGGCCTTCCTCCAGGAACAACACTAGAATAATTTTTACGAATCTGTAAACGATCACATTCTGTTAATGAATTTAAAACAGAGCCAGTAACTTGTCAAGGCTATTGAAACACTGCATACGAGCTTGGCTCTGTATCACCGGTTGATCTAACCCAGCCATGTCAAACTCAAAGTCACTGGTGGGCCAAAAGCATAAAGACCATAGACTAGGTGGGCCGCAAAACCTAATCTTAAAGAAGACAAACTACTGAAAATCTTAACGAAAAAAAGTACTATTATGTTAGAAGTATATTTATTAAATTTCCAATAAAAGGACATTACAAAACTTACAAACATTAACTTCTTTTGCCAGATATTTGACATCTTTTGTCTTTAATTAGTTGTCTATTTGTGGCGTGAATTTATCGTCGGAAATAACTTTTAAAACTGCGTCCAAGTGTGCGTCCGTCAATCGCGATCTTGCGGGAGACTTGTTTTCTTTCATCAAAGAAAATAATTGTTCACACTTATAGGTACTTCCAAACATTGACAGGATTTTACAGGCAAGTTTTCTCATTTCTTGGTATTGAAAAGGCAAGTACTTATAAAATTCGAATGTACTAACACTATCAAATTTTTCTTTTAAATGGGTTTGACACTGAATCTCAATCACTTCCATCTGCAAGTGAGGGGGAACTTTATCAATATCGATAGTGAAAAGACCAGTAAATAAAGAAAAATTGTTTTCTTGGAACTTAAAATCCTGAAAACGCTTTTCAAATTCTGACAGAAGGCTTCCCATTTTCTCTGTATATATTTTGTATGATATTGGGCCACTTGTACTTTCCTGATACGCCTTGCAAGTCGGAAAATGTGACAGATTATCCACCGCTAACTGGTTTTTCCACAGCATCATCTTACACTTGAAAGCTTTTAACATGATCATGCATATCTGTTATAACTTGACGTGGTCCTTGCAATTTCGTATTTAAGTCCGACAAGTGTTTTGTGATGTCTACCATAAATGAAAGATCTTGTAAAAAGGTACGTCGGATAATAAGCTGACATCTTCTTCTTTCACTTCCATGAAAAGGCGTATTTCTTCTTTGAGTTTCCAAAACCGATCGAGAACCATAGAACACGAAAGCCATCGCACTTCTGCATAATAAGGTAAACCAGTGTACTCACTTTCTAAATCACGTAAAAACGCACAAGACTGTTGCTGATTCAAGCCACGTGACCTTATGAAGTTTATCATTTTTTTCACTGACTTTAAAACGCTTTCCAACTTGATCACTTTTGAGCATAAAACTTCTTGGTGGATTATGCAATGAACATGATGAAAATCTGGTTTGTCACTGCCCGTTTCTCTGATATTTGTTTGTAATATATTAATGAAGCCATTATTTACTCCAGTCATTGAAGGAGCTCCATCTGTTGCAACGGAATACAGTTTTGACAAATCTAAATTGTACTTTTGCAGAAGTCCATAAACAGCATTGAAAATATCCTCCCCAGTTGTTGTATCATGCAATGGTACTAATTCCATCAATTCTTCATAAACGTTGATATCTCTATCAACAGCACGAAGAAAAACAGCGAGTTGCGCCACACACACACATCTGTACTTTCGTCACAGGCAATAGAAAATGCAATGAAAGAGTCTGATTTTGTTTTTATCTGTTCGCTTATATTGGCAGCCAACTTGGTAACTCTTTCAGCGACAGTATTCCGGGACAAGGATATATTTTGAAAAGCCTTCACGCTCCAGGACTTACAATTTCCGCGGCCTTTACAAGGCACTTTTTATAAATTCACCTTCAACAAATGGTTTTGAGTGTTTATGATCAACTCCGACAGTACGTAGCTCGCTTGAACGGCAGATTCATTTTCTTGCTTTGGACGTGTAAACATAAGCTGTTGATCTTTTAACCGTGATTTTAACTCTTTTAACTTTTCGTTTCTAATCATGCCTGTATACTTGTCAAACTTAGTTTTATGACTATCATAGTGACGTTTTATATTATATAATTTTGGGGCACCGACTGTACTGTTACAAATCAAGCAAATAATTTTGTCTTTCACTTCACAGCAAAAAAACTCTAATTCTCACTTTTCTTGAAAGATACGATGCTCATCTCCAAGTTTCCTCTTACTTCCACTTGGTTTTGAAACAGACATGTTAAAAACTTTACCCGAAATAAATAACAATAAGTACTGTTACGTGTTGTAACAATAAGTAGGCAACTAAACTCTGCAATTCTATCGCAACTGACTCATAACTGACTGAACAACTGAACTGAATCGAGCGGAATTGGCTTATATACGGATTGTGATTTCTCGACAGTTCTTTCCAGAATGTTCAGGTAGCGTCATCTGTGTTCTCGCGCGATAGAACTTTCCGGAACAAGCCAGGCTTTTTAGGTTGAGCGCGCATCTTAGTTCATCATCACAGTACTTTATTTTCGGTTTTTAACAGGCTCGCGGGCCGCATTACATGGCTGTTTTCAAAATTGATTCGGGGCCGCAGGAAAATGCTCAGTGGGCCGCATGCGATTAAGTCTTCTTCAGCTAAATTAACTTATTCCCTAACAATATTTTTGCATGAAAATATTCCGAAAATTTTTCACTCCTACCCCATTTTCTCGCTTCAAATCTCTTCATAAGTGTTATCTTGTCTTCTCTACAGACGAACAATTTGGTCATTTCTAACTTGAGGTTGTTACAGTATATTTTAAGTTAAACGGTATTGTTGATATATCATAACATTAGCGTATGTTGGGTTGCATAAACTTTTCCCTCGTTATTTTTAAATTTCTAAACGGAAATTTGGCTCTTATCATAATTGGCCTTTTGATAAATTTTCTTCCACTTTTGAGTTCCGTTTTGCATTTGAAATAAGAGTGCATGATGTTCCCATGTTAGTTATCAAGCATTAATTTGGTTATTTATGGGTCATCTGTAATTATAAATAGAATTGACCTTAGCAATAATAATTTGTTTAGATTATGTACCAATTCTATATCTGGATTTACCAGGATTTTTTGCACTTTAACTTCAAGCCACACACCATCTTGGTAAGGTCCGATTTTCATTGCCAGTTTCAATCTAAGAAAGTTTCTTTAGGCTTTTAATTGTCCGATTGTATTTGAGGACGTTTCTCTCTGAAGAAGAAAAAAAATAAAGTATATTGGTCCAACCATCAGCGATAAACAAAGTACGCACAACTTACTATCCTCTGAGCAACACATGGCCAGCTGCAAGTGGGACCCCTTACGACTGTAACAGCTGGGCAAGCTTCCTCAGAACCCATACCAACATCAAGGAGGGCTCCGTTGTGGTTGCTCTGTGTAAGGTTTGGGCACTTAGTAATTATTGTTTATATACACATTAAATCGGTAAAAGCTTACTGAGATCTTCGGATATAGTTAGTACCTAGTGGATAGCAAAGGCCAAATTACGTACCCCAGATGTTTTATGGTACATTCCGCTACCAAAATGATAATGACAATTACATAGTTAATTTAATTTACGGTGTATAATTAACTTGTGTATGAAACCGATTATTACTTTATTTGTTTTTAAATTGCTCAACGCGCACGCCATTCTGCCTATGTACCACTATTTAAGGTTAAGATTCTTTTGTTTTGGTCAAGTAGTACAGTGAGCAGAATTGGTGGCAGTCGCGTCAAGGTTGTGTTTTTTCAGTGGCGTCCGGAAACTTTTTGCGGGAAGGGTTTATTTTTATTTTTTTCTATTGGTATTTTTATGTTTAGAAATGGTTAAACAAAGGGTTGAGGCCTCATTACTTTATTTCGAATACCATGTTTAGTAGGTTAATGTATATATTGACGTTTATTTGCTACCCGCAATCCATTCCCACGCAATTTAGTATAGTAGGTATACTTGCACAGTATTTGTTTTTACACAACTTATTATTATCATTATAAATATTATCATTAATCAATCATCACTATATATATATATATATATATATATATATATATATATATATATATATATATATATGCAAAACGTCAAAATTGCCTCCGAATCTGTAAATGTACTACACGCATTTCCCTCCAAATCCGGAGGCCAATACGTCAAAACGGAGGCCACTAGGTATTAGCGTGTATATGATCATCAGACGGTTTGTATAGGTCTGTAAACTTGTTTTTCAGTTTTTGTATCGGAGGTCATTTTGCAGGTACACATATTCAGTTATACAACCTAGTTCAGGTAATTATAAATATGTGGCGCCACCCACTAATACACATACACATCATACCGTATGGCCTTTACGAATTTGCTTCCTAGTGCGCGCCAGTCGTATTCGCCTCCAAAACTTGGCAACAACGTGAGAGACAAATACGCTATTTCCTACTTCAAAGTTTAGTATCACGGTCATTACAAATCAAAACTAATTATCGCATCAGAAATATAAGCAGTTAAATTTGGTCTTTAGGTTTCTTAATAAAGTGAATCATTGATTCCTGCAAAATTATAAAATAAAAGGAACTTTACTGAAAACAGTTTTATTTTTTCATTATTTGTAAATTAAAAGAGTGGTTGTCAACTCATGAAGCTTGCAGGACACGCGTTAAAAAATCATTTACCATATTCTGCCATCCTACGGAAAAAACTCATATGTGCAGTGAAACAACTTTGAAGATGTTGACGATTGAATATTTGAGACTAAAAAAAAGACAAAGCCCATTACTCATCCTCAATTTGATTAGTTAAATCTGCGGAAGAGTTGTTTACTGAAAACTCTTTCCAGAAAATAAGTTTAAATTCTGGAGAGGCTCTTGATCAAATTATCCTTTCGTGTTTGATTAATTCCTCTTTCCCTGTCATTCTGATCCGATTTTTCCAAAATTCTAGATTTTTGCCCAAAATAGCCAATTGTTTTTCTTCCACGTTAAATCTTCTTTATAAAATAGATCATTTTGTTCTCTTCTTACTGTAACTGAGCATATATTTTTTGGTAAAAGGTTTTTCTAGTTTAATTTTTGGAGCTGATAATTAGTCACAAGATTACGCCAATGTCGAAAATCTGTGTAACTTATTTCTTTAACAATAATTCCTTTTTGCAACTATCTTTAACGACTTCAACGAAATCTTGGAAATC
The DNA here is from genome assembly GCA_030710515.1 of Abscondita cerata. NCBI lineage: Eukaryota > Metazoa > Arthropoda > Insecta > Coleoptera > Lampyridae > Abscondita > Abscondita cerata. Next base: position 49,642 of record JALBCR010000013.1, read on the forward strand.
ATAGCACTTCGGATGCTTTCTTAGCCCTTGTTCTACCGTGTGGTGGAAACTGTCCGCTGACATGTACGTATGTCCTACTTCCAAATATCTAATAGCAAAACTTCCTGCTGTTACCTCGTTCGAATTTTTAAATATATTAAAAAGAAAAAACGCCAGTTATTATTCTGTCCACTGCAGTTACCGGCCCACAATACAATATGTTTATAATCCCGAGCACCGATGGTCAAAAAATTGTGGAACGCGCTAACAACTTCTTTTGCGTCTCGAAATGTTTTCATGCCAAAGAACAGCAAACGGTTTAAATTTATTCGTTAAAGAAATTGCTTGAATTCAAAACACTATCCGATAATAAGCTCAGGTTTCCAATGAATTGTGAATTCTGCAATAACGAGGGTATATTAAGCGCAGTCAAGTCAATGTATGTTAAACATCGATTCATTATTAGAATCGACAAAATGCAATGTTATCACCTCGTCATTAGGAATTAAATCGTGGCTCGAAATATTTTCAAACATTCTTTCTAAATGATCATTTAACAGACATCTCACTAGTTGAAATGTGGCCTTGAAGAGATTCCAAATAATTCCTAGTGTTATTTTCATATTTGGAAACAAATAACAATCTCTCATTAATTGTAATTTCTCATCTTCAACGCGAATGTTTTTGGGTTTTTGGTAGAGGAGGATGTTATCTCAACTGTCTCATTGCGATTAGCTATTGCATCTGTTTTATGTCTCGTCATAAACGCTAGCATTTGACCTCTGCTTAAACCGCCTTTTCTGGCCGTAGACTGCATAATAAACTAATATCAAAGGTGACTTAAAAAATTGTTTTCAATGAGAAATCCTAACACTTACTTATGAAGGGCTTTAAAACACACACCACCAGTAGGTAATGTTTAGATTTCTGGAGAAACTAATAGATAATAAGAAAACGAGAAGCGGTTAGAAAAACAGATAAAAAGTTCGAAGTAAAACTACGAAATATTTTTGAAATAATCTATCACCATTAACTTATCAAAAAGATGCAATAATTCAAACACATTCAAACTATTTCACCAAGTAAACTGATTTGCTTTGCCCGTTAAGGAAAAAACGCTTAATTTCAATATTTTTTAAAATACAAGAACATTTTTTACCACTATTTTGTTTGTACCAGTCTGATTAGAATCTCGAACTTTATAAAAAATGTTAAAATCTTAAATTTGAAAAAATCTGCACATACGAGGTTCTTCTGTAGCGGAAGTATTACAAAATGAAATAATCACCACGTTACTAAATACGAAATAACAGACAGTAGTAATTTAATTTATCTATTTTTAATATATGAACATTGAAAAATACCTATTGCAAAACGACCAAGATCTTGTTTATTTTGCTATATTACTTAAGAGACAGGATTTCAATCTGAAGATTTATGTGTTATTAATTTGATACGAGTTGTTTTAAAAAATATATTTTTTTGTAAAAAATGAGAAAAAAATACAAGTTATTAATAGCATTCTTATTTTATCCTGTAAGTATTATACACGTAGGTTTTTACTCGAACCCAATCTTTATCCTTAAATAAGTGAGGATGTTTTTTAAGGAATTCTTCACATTCATGTTTTTTTGGGGCTTGTTTTTTATCAATGTGAGATTTAAATTCTTTTTTCACTAGGTGAATCTGCGCACTACTCCAAGGTGTTCTACCGGTTTTTTTCACTGCTAAAAAATATGAAAGGTATAATCATACGTAAACAATATAAGAATCGTACTTTACCTTTTCTACATTCTGCAGAAGTTGAAGCTTCACCCTCAAAATGATCTACTACGATATTCATGTTTGTGATTGTACTTTCCGTCTCTTCTTCATTGTCAGATTCGGCTAAATCTACTTCGGGATTGATGTCAATTTCATTTAAAGATTTTCCTTTGTATTTATGCCCACCACCTTTGTCCATGAGAATCAACAACTTCGAAACCTTAGCAGTTTGATAAATATCCTGCGGTAGTCTGAAATTGTTAAAATTTTAGATTTTTGTAATGACATATTAACTGAAATTTAAATTACAAGTATAATGTGAGATAAGGTGTTCTTAGCATAATTGCTGAATTTTACAATGACATTATATTATACAGTTATGGTCAAAACTTACTTGTAAAATTCATTGTGAGTTTTTTCCGTATGGCCCATAAACTGGGCAAATTGCTCCGTTTCATACGATTCCAGATTTAAAATTTGCATAACTGTAGCGATCTGCTTTCGAAGTTTATTTGATGAAATTGATCTGGGATCTTGTAAATCTGCCTTCTGTGCAAATTTTCGTATGGCAACGTCACCTTGCCCATTGTTTGCTTTTAGGAAACGCAAACAAATATGGATTTGTTTCTGGTACCAAATTAGTATTTTGACGTATTTCAACAATTTTATTTACAAAATTTTGAAGGTTTTGTGGAAACAAAATTACTATGGCTCGACTGCCTTTCCCTCCAGTAACTATTCTTTTATAATGTTTTGTTAGTAATTTTTCTGCATCTGTTAAAGTATTTAAACATTCATCTTGGTTGATAGTTGAAAAATTTTTAAATACGTTTCAAGTTTCGTATATTGTACATCCCCTATACGTCGTCTATTATACAATATGGTCAAAGTTAGAGTAGCATCTACCAAGTTTCTATATTCTTTGCTATCATTATTATTATTGTTTAAGATTGCAATAGCTTTATTGGCAACATCAGTTACGTATGTTTTGAATTTCATAATGTCTTTAGTTAGTGGTAAAATTATTGGTTTGTTTGATTTTGTCTCATTTAGATTTTTGAATGCTAAACTACTTATTTCTGTGGTCCACTGAGTATTTACTAGTTCCCTAAATTGCTTCACTTGTTTGATTTTAGCTTCCGTCTCCAAAATATTGATTGAAATATCTTTTTCAACAATAATCTTATTAACAAGTCACTTATTTGCTTTAAAGATGTGCCGATGTGTGAAGATAAGCTTGGAGCTCTGTATGTTTTGTAGTAGCGTCATATCCCCCAATTTTTTTGCGCATTCTATTACTAAATCAAACAAAGTAGGATCAAGTAAATCACACAATCGGATACTTTTATCATTTTTACTATCCTAAATTCGATGAGAAGTCTAGCCAGTTCACGCATCTTATTAGAGCATACTGTAGCCATTTGTTGCCTGCTATGTTTTTTAAGGTATTGTTCACCAAAATGACATATTAGTGCATCTGATTTTGCAACAAAAGCTATTTCATCAGCCCTCATGATGTTAAACACTTCTTCCTTTACTCGCAACTTATGTAATGTATTATTGGCAGATATACTAGCAGCTACCAAAGTTTGTGAAGCAGACAAATGTTTAATTTTAGTAGGATCGTTACTAATACTCGCGGCCACGCATTTTTGGTTGTGTCTAAATAAATACTTTCTTGAATACAATCCTTTACAATTTGCACAAGGATAATAATTTGTACTTGGTTTGTCATGTATTTTGTATACCGGTCTTATGTTTCCTTTTAAAAACTCTTCAAAATGTCCTTCGTTTCGTAACAAACTTATTACTTTTTTCTTTCGTTACTTTTTTCGGAAAACTTAGCATTTCATGAACTTTTTCATTGTCTTTGTGTTGACGTTCTAAATGGCATTCAAAATTAGTGACTTCTAAAGTGCACAATCTACAAAATGTTTTTTTCTTTTTGTATTTTCTTACAGTCACAGTGTTTTGAAAAGATTCCATTTCTGCTTCGTTTGTAGAGGAAAGTGTTTGAACGATGGATAATGAATTTCCAACATTATCGTAATTTAAAAATTGATCATTTTCTTGTACGTTGGGTCTTGCTTCTAATGACTGGGTTTGAGTTTGAAGACACAAGTTATTGTTATGCCAGTGTTCAATAGTTTCTGAACAAAACAACAACGATTCTTGTATAGGCAAGATATCAGATTTTTTAGAACCACTTGAAATACGATCCGAGTCTGATTGTATAATAAAATTGTCTGAATTCTAAAAATGAGATATTAGATATTAAAACAGTGATCTAAAGTTTTTCTTTTAAATATATTCAATGTAATCGAGCAACATATGTACCGTATTTTCATTTATTTTTAGATTTACTAGGAATTTATTAGAGTTTACAATGTTAAATAATTTAATATTATGTTTAATGCAAATTGTACTACCTCACAGCTGTCACTAAAATCAGTCTGCGATTTAGATGGAACGTATTCAGATCCAGATTCTTCGAACGTAGATAGTCCAGATGATGATGTAAAAGGCTACAAAGGTTGCAAGTTTAGTAATTACCTACAAGATCTATTGCTCTGACTTTCAATTTACTATTAGTGAATTTCAATCTATATGCATGGATCAAAAATGAATTTAATTAAGGCTAGGGAATTCCCATATGCAGTTTGAGTCTTTTGTATTTTATACCTGAACATTAGTTTGAGGAAACGTAAATTGAAATTTGTGGATAAATATCGTTTAATAATGTTTAATCTTTGACGTGATATACTTTTTTGCTTAATTTTTATGTTTAACGTAAAAAATTTCATATAAAAGAGGACTAGTTTTTTCACTTGCCATTTGTTGAAATATGCAATGTTTATTTCCTTCAGAATAGTATGTTATTTTAAAACTATATCATGGCATATAATTCAATTAATAATATTCAATTTGATTTTGTACCACTCTCAATTTAAGCTTATCAGTTAATTCTGGTATAAGAAGTATATTTTTCTTAAGCCGATGCTTAAGCCCAATGGAAAATATGATTGCGAAGAAATGTTAACGAAGTTGCTAGGTGGTTGATTTTAGTGCACATTGCCGCATGTGGGATTACTAACAAATAGGGTTTTCCACGTATTTGTTTAGAAAATGTTGATCACCACTTTCAAAAATTCCCCAGCCTTAACGCTGATAGCTTAAGTGTTTTTAACCGACTTGCATTTTGAACATTCCATTGAATAATTTATTTTTCTTAAATTATGTTAAATATTAAAATTAATGTACGATCTGAGGTCGAGGAGCAACAATTCGTTCTTTAAACTTTAAGAGTTTAAAAAGTCACAAAACATGCCTGCCCAGTTTAGGGAAATAATATTTATTAAAACTGGAGCAGTTTGAAGAAAAATGAAACATTCTCAAAATTTATAATAAAATGAAAAACAGGAGCTTCCCAAAAAAGATGCATGAAACATGAGTTAAGGTAAAACTTGCGCATTTGAAATTGGCAATGAACGCAAGGTAATGATTTGGAACAAAGATGAAAATATGCAAAAGAAAACACAACTTGCATACCAAATAGGAACTGGCCCCTAAAACAATATATACTACCAGGTACGAACATGTATGTCATAAGTTAAATACTGAAGATGACAAAAACATAGTTGGTAAGACAAGAATGAATAAGACAAAGAAGTAGAATAACAGAATCAAATATTGAAACAATAGATTCAGTAAAAATGTTCGTGTTAAACAACGAGTTCAAAACGATGTCATGTCATCCAGGAAAGTAGGTAAGAAAAACGAAGTTGTAACACTTTAATTATTCAACTGGTGAAAAGAAAACGCCACATGTGGTAACTTTTATAGTACTGAATAAAACGAAAAGTAGAAAAAATCCCAAAAGTGTAATGGAACTAAAGACTTGAATGTAGAAGTAGGAAGGTGGGATTTTATAACGGAAGGAGAGGGAAAACACGCAATACATAAAACTAAAAAATTTTATGGTTAGAGTCTGCGCTACCCAGCGACAAGAATAAAAATGGTTATCAGTAGAACGAAGCATATAGACCAGAGGATTATTTTATATCGATTTAACTCAAATTAGTTTAATCTTTCTAAGTGAGCTACAACCCTTTGAAAAAGACATTGTTATATGAGTTTTCTTTAAATCATTCGAATACGCCGTATTAATAAGGATGTCTTCTTAAAAGGGTCATAGTTCAGTAAGGAAGCATTTTTGGATTAAAGTAATTTGTGTTAAATCTTCATAAAATAGTCTCTAGTATCTGTAGTTTCCGTTTGGCAGAAGAGTTTCTGGACATCATGTATAAGCATCACAAAATGACATGGATCAATTACAGATATTCAGACATTCAATGGAATAAATGAAACGGACCGCAGAGATATATTTCCAAATGATCTAAAGAAGAAATAAATAGAAAGATTATTAAATTGTAGACGAAATGAAGTGGAACATGCTTAAATAAAGCAGCATTCAATGAACAACATTTAATAAGATGAAAGAAATATCTACGTAAGATAGATGGTGTAATCAAATATTTAAAGAAGAATTAAAAATACAATACTGAAGTGGCTTGAAGTAAAAATGATATAAAACAGTAAAAAGATACAATGCAACTATTAGAAATAGAAAAAAAATGTAGTAGAATATTAAAGAGATAAAAATAAAGAAAAAGTAGTAACATAAAAACAGAATTATAAAAAAATAGTATAGTGATAAGTGTACAACAATCGGAACGAAATTGATAGAATACTGACAGAAAATAATAAGGAACACAAACAAGTGTAGGTGGACTGTTTTATGAAAGTACTAACTACAACACTAGATAACATAGATGTTGTACCGGAATAAAAAGCGGACGACAATACATTACTTGAATCAACAATGGGTAAAATGAAACACTTCGACTAAAAATAATTTATTCGCATCCTACTATTTTACTACGCGGATCACAAAGTCGCAGTTTAGTTTTCGTTGACGCCCCACTAGAATTATTTCCGGAACTACTCTGATTTAGATTTTGAAAATTTGGCTTTGAGGTTTTTCCAACATGGTATTTCTAATAAATATAATGGCATCCACTTCCGGTTACGCCAGAAGTTCACATGAACTGCCTTATTTTCAATGTAACACCCTATATATTTTTCATTTTTGTATGCTCCACTTATTTTTAAGTAGAGTTTTATCAAATTTTCCTATACCTAAATTGAACTGTTTTCAAAAAAATTGATTATTTTCAAAAAATTTCAAAAAGGGTAACCAAATTAAAATAATGCAAATTTTAAAGTAAGAAAGATAGAACAATAAAATTTACAGGAAGTAAAGTTATACACTTAAAGTTTCCATTCATACTTACTGAGTAGCGTAATCACATACAGGGTGGTAAAAATTTAACGTCAAGTTTAGTTAACTTCGTACTATTTTAAATTGTTTTTTCAAATGCAGTACGCTGTATATTTTGCCATAATCTAATACAAAATTTTATTCTTTTTGGGCAATATAACACTACCCTATACCTATCTCTGCTAGTTTTCGATTTACCTCTATTTTTCTGTCCTGTTTAAAATATCAGCTTTGAATAAGTGTTTTCCAGAATTAGGTACACAATAAATTATGCAGTTAAGTTTCATCAAATAACTACAAATTGCAAATGATTTCTTGATTGTTGTGTTGTTTAAATCTCACATCGATATTTGCAAATGATTTAATTCAATAAACAGAAAATAGAGATAAATCAAAAATTAGCAGAGATAGGTATAGGGAAATATTATATTGCTGGAAAGAGAATAAAATTTTGTATTAGACTATGCTAGAATATAAAGGATATTCCATTTGAAAAAAAATTTAAAATGGTTTAAAGTTAACTAAACTTGACGTTAAATTTTTACCACCCTGTATGTGATTAAGCCACTCAGTAAGTATGAATGGAAACCTTAAGTGTGTGTATAACTTTACTTCCTGTAAATTTTATTGCTCTATCTTTATTACTTTAAAATTTAGTTTGGTTACTGTTCTTGAACATTTTTTTTTAAATAATCGATTTTCTCGAAAACAGTTGTATAGGAAAATTTGATGAAACTCTATTTAATAATAAGTGAAGAATTCAACAATGCGAAAATATACAGGTTGTTACATTAAAAATAAGAGAGTTTACGTCTGTAATAATTCTAACGGGCCGTCAACAAAAACTAAACTGCGACTTTGTGATCCGCGTAGTAAAAAGCCTGAAATTTTTAATTACTGGAACACATTTGTGGTTGTAGGATGCGAATAAATTACTTTTGTCGAAGTGAATTGAATTTTTTAATGTTCTTTCGGATATTGTTAAAAAAGACTAAACTTTTCTTCTTCTCTTCTTTCTTCTCTTTCTCTTTTATGTCTTCCTTCCCACATATGACAATAACTAACTCTACTGTACACATCAACTAGTATTTTATCATTATTGCTGATTCAGTAATAATTTTCGTCTACTTTTACCGTACCCAACATAGTTCTCAAAATTTTTGTTTCCACCACTCTTAGTTTTTCTTCATCTTTTTATCATTGTCATAGTTTATGCTGCATACACTAGTATTGCTATTATTACGTGTGTAAAACAAACGTTTTTTGAGCACGAAAATTTTTAAAATACATTCGAAAAGTCAAAAATCCTCTTTACGTACTTAATAAAATCAACGTTTGTTCTACAATTACTCAAAGAACCGGTGTCAGCTTAATAATATCGGTGGACAAAATACAGGTTTTTAACGTGTTTTACGCACAAAAACAAAATTTCATAGTGAAAAAAAAGATTTACATTTTAGTAAACAAAAAATCATGCGTATTTAACGGTTGCTAGCACAATAATTAATCAAGTGATAGGAGAAGCAGATATTTAGCATCAAAATTGCCGACATTGATCTCATTCATTTAAAATTGATAGAAATTTTTCTTTCGATTTTGGAAAAGACGTTTAATACACAATTGTGTGGTACTCTAGAATCAAAATAACTAATACTTAACGGTTAAAAGAATTCTTAAATTAATGTGTAAACAACCGTTTTTAAACAACTGTAGAAAATTTTTAAATTAATTAAATTAAAATTGAAAATGGTACTTACAATTAATACATTTCTCGTTCTTTGACTGTTGGATTGCCGCAGAGACCATCTTTCTGCATCTCGCTAAACGTACACTAAATGAAAAAAATAATAATAAGAAAGATTAAAACCCACAATTATTGTTCCTACGTACTTATTGCGTATTTTAAAGTGCTTTTGTCAACTTTTAGAAAACAATTTATTTCAAGAAAAACGTATAAACACTTCATAAAGATATTAAGATTTTTAATTCAATGCAAAAGAGAATAAGTTAGATAGTATACGTACCTTTGCATTTTCTAATAATATTAGAATCTCAAAACGGTAATTGGCACAATCGCGATCAACTAAACTTAATAAGTTGTTGGGTTATACATTTGAGAAAGTGTAAATAAAGCAAAACTCATATTCAAATTAAGATTACATCATGAACGCTGATAATGCAGAATGTGCTGGTAAGATTTCCGTTGAGAGGCGAATTGAATTTAACGTGTACCAAACTTTTATTTTTATTTAAGTTCGTTATATGTCCAATGGTGCTGGAGGCAAATACGAGTAGTAGACATATATCATTTTATACATTGGAAGCAAATATGACTCAATGTGTGTGGAGGCTAGTTGCTATTTTCAACGTATTTTACTGCTCTTGCTATGCTTGCTATTTAGACGTAAAAATAAATCTGAAAAATGTTAAATACTAACTGTATCTCGCAAACATGCAGTAAAGAAAAAAAAATAAAAATTAAAGCCCAAAGTTGTTGTACATACCTGGTGTCTCTAGCAATACGCAACATAAAAAAATATTGAATTGATCTAAAATAGTAAATATTTATTTTCAAAAGTCAAGATTATTTTACATTCGAAGGAATACTAAACGTTCTACATCTGCCATCTCCTTCTAACGTCAACAAAAGATAAAGAGAAATAGCGTATACATCAATTTGAAAATTTCAAAGCACTAGTAGATCAATTCAATATTTTTCTATAGTAAAAGTCCTTTGTCCTACAATTCTTGTTAATATTTACAAAACATTATTTCTAAGTAAAAATGATAATTAACTTTTTAAATCGATGCAAAAGGAAAATATGTTAAATAGTATATGAATCTCTGATTAGATGACATCAGAAACGCAGATAATACCAAATGTTTTTGTAACTTTTACGGAGGCAAATTGACTTTAACATGTACCAAAAACTTTTGTGCATCAAAGTTTTATGTTCGTTAGATGTGGCAATGGTGCTGGAGGCAAATACGAGTAGTGGACATATATCATTTTATACATTGGAGGCAATATGACCCAATGTGTGTGGAGGTTACTTGTTATTTTTAACATGGCAAAAATTTGTATATATTATCCAGCCCAAATCTTTACCCCTCTTCCTATGCTTGCTATTTACACATACAAACAAATATTTTCCATATATCTCCAATTAGATATACATCTTATTTTGACCGGAGGCGTGGACGTCTGTTGCATGTATGGAGGTCAATAAGATAGTCAGGCGCAAATATATATATATATATATATATATATATATATATATATATATATATATATATATATATTTGTTTTGCCATATGAATGTTTAAATTTAAATCTACAATAAATATTATTTCAGGAAATCCTGCAATTATTTTAATTTGTAACCCTTTCGGTAACAATTTAGCGTAACAAGGTTTTCATAATTGAACGATGCATGTTCAGGCTTAGAGAAGTACCAATCTTTTGCAATTCCCGCTAATTTAGTGACAGCAATTAATAAGCAGGTTTTTGGTCTAAAGAATAAGCGTCCTTCAGCATATCTATTCGTTTAAACCAACTGTCGGAACTATCTCCGGAGTTTCCTTTAAATTCCGGTAACAAAGAAGCTACTTCTAAATTGCTTAATTTCCGGTCTTCATTAATGTTGACAGCACGAACTGCCGCCGTAACAATTTCATCAATGGTCGCCTGAGAATTCTGCGCTTCCATCATAAAAACGTCGTGTCGAAATATTCTTAATTTTCAATCACTATCTTAATAACATGAACAAGTATCCCACTTCTGAATTTTGTAATAACTGATAATCGAGCGGTTTTATAATTGTTTATTATCTATTTCCAACTTAACTAGGTACATAACTTTAACATAACCTTTCTAACATAATACCCAGGACACATCGAACTGTTGGCACCATTCCCCCCTTCTTTTCAGGTTACCAACATAAGACATCAAACTAAAAATATTGCTATTCTACTACCAACTTAAATATAGGCGCCCAATTCAAAATTATACTCTACAATTTTTTGGTTAATTTAATTTTGGTGTGAACGTAGCTTCAGAACGTTTTACACTAAACGTCAATTGAATTTTATGTAAACGGGCCTTTAGAACGTCAAAATTAACGTCAAATTAAATAGGTTTCTTCCACGTGACGTCAGAGTTAGTGGTGGGGTTGACAATAACAGCTGATCTGGAGGCAAACAAAGCGTGAATTGTGCATATCGTATACGATACAGTGTAAAGAACATTTGGAGTTTATTTAACATCTACATCACGAGATTATTATAAAAAAGTAATTAAGTATAATTTGTATTTGCTTTCAAAGTTGTACAACATAAGTATATTAAAAAAAAATTCTGTTTGTAATACAATGGTAATACGTTGTTAAACAATTTTAGTGCCACACAATTGTGCAGTTGTTGGTTGTGCCAATAATAGTAAGAGGGATTGGAAAAAAAAGTATTATTTGATACCTTCAGATAAAGATAATCGAGGACGCATTTTGCAAGGAAGAATTGAAAGACGTACGGCGTGGATACAATCATTGCATCGTGATGATCTGACTGACACAAAAATTCAGGTTTGTTTCATAAAGTAAAATAATTAATAGCTGTAATAAACAATATTTTCAGGAAAACCAGCTGCATTCGAAGACACTACGAACCCAGATTACGTACCACATGTAAAAATGGGCTATAAACGTAGTGCAAATTCAGAAGGGTCACGATATAAACGGTTGCAACAAAGGACATTGAGAAAACGAATTGCTGTAAAACAGGTACGGTATTAGTGTTTTTATTGTTAATTTTTTATAAGCTCAAGTTTTATTCAGTAAGTAAATTACTATACTACCAATTTATAAGTAGAAAGGTTTATGAAATTTTTAATAATTTACCATATGCTTTGTTTTCTATAAACATTTGTGATTAATAAAAGCAATGAACAATATTATGTGATGTCAAGGCCATATAAGTGATAAAGTTCTGTTACAGGGAAATGTTGAAACTGATTTACAAAACCCATCGAGTGTGAAGATACAAAAAGCAACGTCCAAACTGAAAACAATATAGTACATACAAGTGACACAGACAAAGAAGTGCAAACAAATATAACTAGTGAGAATATGACACATTTTGAAGAGTTATCTTTACAAATTCAATATCTAAATCAACAACTTTATGCTCTTCAAGGAAAACTTAACTCTCTTTCAATTACTGAAGCCACATTTGAAGGCAATGATAGAAAAACAAAATTTTATACAGGGCTGCAATCGACAACTGCATTAATGAAAATTTTCAATTTAATTGAACATGCAATCACCGACATCAAGTGCATGTCAAAGTTTCAGCAATGTATTGTTACTTTAATGCATCTGCGTTTAGATCTGAATTTTACTGACCTTGCCTACCGCTTCAATATAAGCATTCAAACTGCATCCAGAATTTTTTATAAGTGCTTACATATTTTATATATACATTTAAAGAGCTTTATTATTTGGCCTGAGCGAGATGAGTTGATTTCCACAATGCCCGACTGCTTTAAAAGAATTTTGGAAATAAGGTTACCGTGATAATAGACTGCTTTGAGGTGAAAATTGAAAGATCCTCCAACTTAAAAGCGCAAGCAGCCACATGGTCGAACTACAAACACACCAACACAATTAAAGTATTAATAGGTATTTGTCCTCAAGGAGCGATTTCGTTTATTTCTCAGGCTTATGGTGGACGCAACACAGACAAAATGATTACAGAAAAATGTGGAATTTTAGATTTTCTTCTACCTGGTGACTTAGTGTTAGCAGATAGAGGTTTTTGATCACAGATTGTGTGAGAATGCGTTTAGCTGAAGTGAAAGTTCCAGATTTCATGCCTAATAAAAACAATTGGATCCATTACAAGTTGAATCATCTAGACGACTGTCTAATGTAAGGATTCATGTCGAAAGAGTTATCGGTTCAGTACGTAGAAAATATAGGATATTACATAATTTATTACCTATAAAAACATTAAAAACGGAATATCGATTTGAATATACCTGTAATTGATGAGATTTTAACTGTTACATGTGCACTAACAAATTTATGTCCATCAGTGGTTACATAATTTAGTCATCGAAACACATCTTTTAAAAATAAATAACAAAAGCAGTCTTCAAAAAAATTATTCTTAAATTGTTAGTTTATTTAAATAATAATTAAAATACACAAAATGTAATTTTTGTAATAAATCGGTAACAAAATTCTCGTCTATTTCAATCTGAATAACACATACCTTATTATCAAATGAACTGTAGATTACAAAATCACAAACATCCAATTTTAGGATAGTCATCCCTAACTGAACTTGTGCAAAGTAGGAGTGTTTCGTATTTAAAAAAAAAGGAAATTGCCTTGTTCTATCGACCTTAATGTAACTTAAATTACACATTAATTCCGTTATTCCTAGTCGACTACCTAATACAGGACACTTAAATTCAATTAATTTATAAATACATCCATTACACATCTTTAAACCATCTGGACTACATGCTAGCCATGGTAATGATGGGTTGATAATGAGTCCTATCTTATAAATTAGTCCAAATTGTTTCTCATAGGCCATCTGAGCAGCACCCTCAAATCGTTTGCCATACTCAGTATCTTTGTTCCCTTTGAATGTTGGGTTTATATAAGCATTAAGTTTTCGGTTCCAGTTGGGATTTCGATTGTTACAATATGTGTACAGATGGTAACACACGGAAGCAGTGATCCTACACCTTCTATGAAATCTCCACTCGGCATTACTTTGGGATATTGTCCTTTTAGCGATATCTAGGGCATCAGAAGTAGATAATTCTATATTTGTCTTATAATAGTTAGATGTATGTGGATCTAAATGTACAAATGGGAAATTTAAGGACATTGGAGAACTCCTAAGGTTATTTTCCAGGGCTTGTAGGAACTCTTCTACATCATGATCAGTTTCCATTGGCTGATGTGGAGATGTAAATTGTGTACTAGTACTAGTGGAACCTGCTTATCTTTGTCGATATGTTAGCATAATCACACAAGTTTTAACACAATGTACATTCTCAGTAATTTTAAATGATTTTCATTTAGCCGCCCAGTTGCACCAACACATCTTAAACTTAATCAATGCTTAAAAACTTGTATACATATTGTTAAAAACATAATGATTCTTTTTAGCATCCCTAAAGCTTAAGTAGTGTTGATGCCACCGACCACCACTTTTGTAAAAAGTTATTTACTATTTGTCAATTTTATCTTACTGAAACATTTACCAAAAGATGATGACTGGATGAAAGTCATTTTAAATTACAACTTTAACTAGATATACAATACCTGTATTAACAATTTCTTCTGTAAATGGCTTTAATATTAAGTGAAGTGCTGATTTGCACCCTGCATCTTTGTACTCTTTAAGAAAGTGAATTACATCCTTTGTGACAGCGGTGATTTGGATTTACTAACGCTAGCTACTTGTGTTTTAATTTTTGACAAGTTTTTCCATAGTACTGTTGGTGAAGTAAAATCAATTTCATCAACTGACAAATGCATATTCACATTCCTAGATGCAATCCAATAGGCCAATCTGTCAGTAACTGATTCCATCGGTTTTCTTTTCAACAGTGCGTATAGAATAGCTGCAATGTGAGTACATACTTCGCCTAATCCTGCTTTGCAATCACAATGTGCAGCTTCTATTTTTCCTGTATTTCCCAAAATAACCCAAGGTTTTAATGGTGTATCATTTAATCTCTCAGAATGGAGAACCTAAAATGAAAAGTAATAATACTTGATAGAATTATAACTAATTTTATTCAGTATACAGAGTAAAAATATTGACTTCATTGACTTTCAAAAGGTGATAAATAACTCGGTTAATAAGATTTTATAGTAAAAGCATAAGTAATGCTTACCTTGCCTAAAAATAAGTAACGGCTTAAAATTTTGGTAATTTTAAGTTCTTTTACCCAAGCACAAACTACTTGAGCGAAAGCCGATATACTCTTATATGCTCGAATTTCCTTTTGAGTAAATGGACTGGCTCGAAATAAAAGATATTCCGTAATATTCTCTTGAGTAATTGCAGGCAAATCTTCAAAGTTGTTGTTAAAATCTTTGTCATGCAGTTCATAGGGATCCACATTGTTTATTAATTTAATTTTCGTTAAATAACGTTCTTTATTTTCCTGGGTAAGCGAATGGAAATATTTTCCACAGTTAAAACTCATTTCTACAACTTATTTCGTTAAAAATGTTGTCACATACGAGCAATACATGGTAGTTGTTTGTAAGAGAATGGCAAGAATATCTACTGTTGCCCTCCAGATCAGCTGATAAACGCCATATTGATGACGTACATGGAAGTAACCTATTCTTGGTTAATTTAAATTTTGTGTAAACAAAGCTTCAGAATGTTTTACACTAAATGTCAATTACATTTTTTGTATACGGTGATTTAGTGTATTCTACACTAAATGTCAAAATAAGTATCATTTAATTAAACAATATGTTCGTTTGTCCCGCACTAGATTGTTGCAGAACAAGACGGTGTAATTTGAGTGACGTCACGGTGCAGATCAGTGTAATCAAAATTGTTTGCTGTGTGTACCGACAACCGAACGGTTTTTTAAACAATTGTCATACGAGCATGCGCTTTGTCGCCTTAGTTGTTGTAAATATTTACAAGTAAGGTTAAGTTGTAACTTCAATTCTACATTTTCCTATGGCTGTAAATTACATTGATTGTGTAGTATCAGATGTTGACAATGTTTCACAATGCTACATATTAAAAACAAATGGTTCGTACTAATCGGTGTTGAACCTAAAACTGCATTAATAAAAATGTTGATTACAGATGATGTCTACAAAATACCCTTCGGAATGGTGGATATGGTCAATGGACAAACAATTGCTGTAAGCGAGGATACCTACTTAAGATTATCCATACCAGCAGAAGATTCTGAAGACGTAGTGGCTACAGAAACTGAAGGCTATGATGAATCATATGTATACGAACATGCAATAGTTTCAAATGAAAAGTTGGCAGAATGGCATGATGCCCCTGCCAAGTTACTTCTAGAGGTGTATAAACAAAAGAAGGCACTTGTAGAAAACCGTAAATTAAAGAGTATGAAGCAGATGTGGGAATTGATAGCACAACACTTACAAGAATATGGTTATACACATTTACTAGTACCCAATGTGAAAATAAATGGAAAAGTCTAGAAAAAGCCCTTAAGAATAAACTAGAAAATAATAACAAAACTGGACGGCATCGTAGAACGTGTCCATATGAAAAGTAAGTTTTGTGGACAGTATCTCTATAAATGAATATGTTATTGTTTGTAGAGAGTTATCCGACATCTTGCTAAAAAGAGCCAGCATTGTACCTCCTGTGGTAATGACTGCAAAAAAAATTATTTCAAAAGATGATGTACTACAGGATGCACAGATAAATAATGATGTTGAACAGATGTTGTTAAATGTTACAGTTCACAATTATAAACATATGTTATGATATGTATAGATGGCGCCCTATGTTATACACGAAAAAAAAAAAGGAAATTTGGTTATGTTGTAGCGTGAACCTATGCTTTTTGTGTGCGTGTGCAAGTGGGTCGGAATAAATTAGTACAAAAAATACATGTTGTTTTACAATTAAAACACAAATATCTAATAGGTTATGGGCCCAGATAATTTCTGTGCAATATAAACAAATAGTGATTAGTGATTATTAAAAAGAAAGTTCGGCAAACCTAACTTAATAAACGAAAACGTAATGGCGGGAACTAATAATTTTCTAGTACCTAGTTTAGAAGCCAACAATTTTAATAACTGGCAATTTCGAATTGAAACAATACTTAAGAAGGAACAATGTGAACGAGCCTTAGAAGACCCACCCGATGAATCCGCTACAGCTGAATTGAGAAGAAGTTTTGAGAAGGTTGATGCTAAAGCAAAAGCAATAATAGTACAGGGTATTACGGACAAACATTTGGATATAATCAAGGATTGCAAAACAGCGAAAGAACAGGTAGGAGCACTAAAAAATGTTTTTAATAGAACAAGCTCTTTTACAAAATTGTCATTATGGAGAAAATTATTAAATTTAAAGTCTGGAGTAAATGAGAAACTAGAAGACCATTTCCTTAAATTCGAAACTATAATTAGGGAATTAAAGGATTTAGGGTCTGATATAAATACCAGTGACAAAGTTTGTCATTTACTTTTGTCGTTACCACCACAGTTTGATGCAGTAATAACAGCACTTGAAACAATTACAGAAGTAACCGTAGATTTTGTAAAAAGCTAGACTTTTAGATGAAGAAATAAAACTTCATTTAAAAGATGAAAATAAGTCAGATAAAAATAATGAAGTAAGTTTTAATGCTATAAATAGTAAAATTGTTACACATGTGGGAGCCAATTTCATTTTCAAGCCCAATGTCCTAGAGGAAATTTTGTTGCTCCGCAAGGTAATTACAGAGGTTCGCAGAGTTACAATTACAGAAATAATCGAGGTACTCGAAGTAGAAGAAGAGGTAGCAGAGGTTATCGAAGACCACATCAACAAGCTAACGTCGCAGAGGAACCCGTTATGCTGTATGCAGCAAATGTATGTGAGGAAACTCAAGGTAACACTAATTTTATAATAGATTCAGGGGCTAGTAACCACTTTGTCAAAGATAGTCTTGAAAAATATATGAGTGATGTTAAAACATTACAAAACCCTGTATCTATACATTTAGCAAATGGAGAAATTTTAACAACGAATAAAATAGGAATTCTTAAAGGTAAATGTCAAGGGCAAATTATATGTATAGAGGCCCTAATAGTACACGATATTAAACATAATTTGATTTCTGCATCCAAAATGACTTCAAAAGGTCACAAAATTGTTGTGAAACAGCATGAAACAAAAATAATTGGCAATAATTTTGAATTAACTTGCAACATTAAAAACGGTTTATATATACTATCTCTAGATGAAATCTGCACAAAGAAGAAGCATGTAATGTGTCATTGGATGAAAATACCTGGCACCGAAGATTGGGGCATGCTGGAAAAGATGCGCTTCTTCAACTAGGATTAAAAATAAATAAGCAAAATATATGTTCAACGTGTGCAGAAGGAAAAGCAACGAGGTCGTCATTTTCAGCAAGTCAACGATGTTCAAAAGGAATCGGAGAATTAATTCATAGTGATATATGTGGACCAATAAATCCATGTACAAACGAAGATGGCAAATACTTTCAAGTCATCTTAGATGACTACTCTCACTTTTAGTAGTTAAAGTATTGAAAAATAAAAGTGAAGCAGAAGGAAATTTAAAAGAATACATTGCAGAAACTGAAAGACAACATAATGTGAAAATAAGGCGATTGAGATTAGATAATGGAGGAGAATTTACATCTAAAGATTTTAAAGGATTTTGTAAACAAAACGGTATTAATTTAGAATATACAATGCCTTACAGCCCACAGATGAACGGGAAGAGTGAAAGAATGAATCGTACTTTGTTAAACATGATACGAACAAAAATAATCGATTCAAATATACCAAAATACCTTTGGGGAGAAGCCGTAAAATGTTCTGCTTATGAGTTGAATAGAACCCCGACTTCAGTTTTACCGAGAGGGCAAACACCTTCACATGTATGGCACGGAAGAAATGACCTCGGGAAATTAAGAATTTTGGATGTCGCGCCTGGTATACTCTACTACCAAAAGGAAACAAGTTAGAACCAAAGGCAAAGAAAGCAGTATTTATTGGATATTGCGGGGGCGGATATAGGTTGTATTTACCTAATGAAAGGACAATTATAAAAGTAGAGATGTACGTTTTGATGAACGAGTTATGGAATTTAAAGAAAAACAAGAAACTGAAGAAATAAAAAATTGTAACGCGGAAAACAGAATAGAAACTGAAATTAGAAAATGAAGAACATGAAGAAATTGACGAAAGCTCAGATGAATCTGAAGATCCTTTACCGAACATACGAACGTCAAGATCAGGCAGAAATATAGTAAAACCTAAGCATCTCGATGACTATGAGATGTATGCCGCTTATTGTTTACTTTCTTCCACAGAAGAACCAAAAACATACGAAGAAGCATGCAAAACTAAAGAATGGCAACAAGCAATAAATAACGAACTAGAAGCCCATGAAAAGTTACAGACATGGACTCCAACTGATTTACCTAATAGTCATGAAGCTATCGAAACAAAATGGATCTTTAAAATAAAAGAGGACGGAACTAGAAAAGCGAGACTAGTTGCCAAAGGATTTCAAGTTCCTAACAGCGGAGAAGAATATAGTTATGCGCCGGTATGCAGATTAACAACAATACGAATTTTATTATCCGTATCTATACAAAATGACTGGAAATTAAAACAAATAGATGTCCCGACCGCTTTTCTAAACGGATTACTAGACAATGACATCTACATTAAAACACCTGAAGGATTGAAAACAAATGCACAGTATTTAAAACTTAATCGTGCTTTATATGGATTAAGAGATGCGCCAAAATGTTGGAATATAAAATTCAACGAAGTTATGTTAAATCTAAGTTTTAGAAGATCTGAATACGATTATTGTTTATACTCAAAAATCAAGTTTACTTAGTTTTATTTGTTGACGATGCTTTATTGACCGGGCCTGAAGAAGAAGTTAATAAATTAGTTCAAAACTTACATAATCATTTTAAAGTGAAAAATATAAACAATGTTTCAAACTTTCTCGGAATGGAAATAACTCGAATGCAAACAGGACTTAAAATTACTCAAACTAAAATGATATCACGTTTATTAAAAGAATTCGGTATGGAAGAATGTCGAGAAATAGCTACTCCTATGGAAGTGAACTTTCAAATAGACAGTAATGAAGAAGTAGTGAATGATGTGCCTTATAGACGATTGATATGTAGTCTTATGTATTTGTCAATCATTTCGCGCCCAGATATCTCTTACAGTGTTTCATTCTTGAGTAGAATTTTAGATAAACCTACCGTTAACGCGTGGAAAGCTGGTAAACGCATATTAAGATATTTAAGTGGAACTAAAAATTATGGGTTAACATATACGAAAGGTGATTGCGGTTTAGAAACTATGTGTGACGCAGATTGGGGAGGCGACAGACAAACTCGGAGAAGTGTTAGTGGATTTGTAGGTTTTCACGCCAAGAATCTGATAGCATGGCATTCCAGAAAACAGAGTTGTGTAGCTCTTTCTTCTATGGAGGCGGAGTACATATCTGCAGGAGCAGCCGCTCAAGAAATCGTTAACTTAAAGGGCGTTTGTTCTGAATTTGGTGAGAAAAACCTGTTGTTCTAAAAATAGACAATCTCAGTACAATTTCAGTAATCAAAACTTTTGAGAACTCTAAGCGAAGTAAACACATAGACATAAAATACCATTTTATTAAAGATCTTTGGTTAAAAGAAAGAGATTGTTATTCAACATGTTAGTTCTACCAATAATTATGCTGATATTTTAACTAAACCACTTTGTAAAGAAAAATTCTTAGCATTAAGAAAACATTTGTTGAGTGATTGATTTAAATTTTGAAAACTTTATTTCGTATTAAGAATTTATGTTTGTGTTCGTTGAGCAATAGAAATGTGCTTCGTTTAAATATTTAGTTTAAGACATTTCAATTGAGAGGGGCTGTTAAATGTTACAGTTCACAATTATAAACATATGTTATGATATGTATAGATGGCGCCCTATGTTATACACGAAAAAAAAAAAGGAAATTTGGTTATGTTGTAGCGTGAACCTATGCTTTTTGTGTGCGTGTGCAAGTGGGTCGGAATAAATTAGTACAAAAAAAATTACATGTTGTTTTACAATTAAAACACAAATATCTAAAAGATGTAAGTACTATATAGTATGTTAGGAACAAATGTCTTCATTTTTTTCTGTGTCTCTAGTGATCTAGATGCACCTGAATCACCACAAATCTCAAATAATGACGATACACCTTCAACAAGTAGATCCGGAACACCAATGAGAGAAGTACGAAAATCAGGCCCCACAAAGCAGTCAACGCTTTTTAAGGAATTAAGTAAGTTGCGGGAATCTGTCGACCAAAGAAATGCACAAAAAGCGGAGGCAGAAAAACAAAAATTTGAACAACGTGAGCGTATGATAGCAGCAATACAAAGAAAAAACGATTTATTAACACAGTTACTAACTAATAAAAGTTCAATGTAATTATTATATGATAATGAAATAAAAATAATAGATACATATAAATCAAAATAAATCATCTAATATTGCGTTTTTTTTCAAATATCTGTCTGCACAATTCATTTCTCATGTGTCGTCCTGTTTCAGGTAAAGCACTAGCTGTCGCAACAACGTCTTCTGGTTGTACATCTGGAAATGAATTTTCTGATTGAAATATTGAGTTGTCTTCTTTGTGACCCATGTTATGTAAGACACAACAAGCTCGAATAAAATGACAAATACGATCGTGGCCCCTGAGTTTTAAATGATACAACTGACGAAAACGTTGTTTTAGCAAACCAAAAGCGTGTTCTATACTCACTCTACATGAGCTTAAAATACTGTTATAATGCTTTTGAGAATTAGTCAAATGTCCATTGTCGCGATATGGTGTCATTAAGTGAGGAAGCAATGGATAAGCACTATCTGCCAATACTACATAATTACCTGTAACAAATATTGCAGTATATTGCAAATAATACAAGCATAATCACTGTTATACCATTGCTACACATTTCATGTAAGTCATTAAATAGTGGTGAAGATTGGAAAATGCGAGCATCATGTGCTGATCCTGGGTATCCTACAAAAATGTCAGTAAAATTTAGCTGTTCATTACAAAGTCCTTGTAAAACTATTGAATAGAAGTTCTTCTGATTAAAATAGTCAACCGGTCTTTCAATTGGAGTGTCGATTTTGACATGGCAGCCATCTATACAGCCTAAAACACATTTCAATTAATGAACTGCAATATAAACAGCTTGGAGTATATTATTTGTTATTCACCTATTACACGTGGAAACCCTTTCTGAGAATAGTAGTTTTTTGTTTCTGTCTGTCATTGGGCAAGCAAATAATGTCTTTTGCCATTTCACTGAGAAATAAGCTCACTCGTGTTATGACAGCATGTAATGAACTTAAACTAAGATCAAAACGATCGGCTACATCTCGATAAGAAGCAGTTTGATGGCCTGCAAACCATAAAAAGACTAAAACGTGTTTCTCAGGTGTAATGTTGCTTCTAGTATTTGCTGAAATAATTTTGTTGTAGTCTCTCTGTAATAAACAATATTTACTTACCATTTTTTAACAAATTTAAATAATGATTACTTGCTTTAAACATCAAATTTAAAGTAGTCATCAAATTTCGCTGTATTCGGAAATGCTGGATAAAGTCATGATCAGAGTACCGTTTAACCACCTTTCCAAAGCACAAATTGTAAGCATAACAGAAAAGAAAATGTTACAAATTCTCACCGATTCGTAATTTTTATGGTAGTTCTTGGTTGACGATGACAAAAGTTTTCAATTAACGCAATTGCTAAATTTACATCAGCATCATCGTCACTTGATGAGCTGCTCGAAAATATGTTATCTTCTACGTCGTCATCTATAAGAAACAACTTATCCATTTTTAATTTTTTCTGATGAACTTAAAGGTTATGTTGTCCAAGAATTGTTTTTGCACTCAATTACACTAAACGGCTCGCAGTCTAAAGATCGAACAAGTTAGTGCAGTTCGGAGTTGTTCTGAACATTTTACACTAGATGACTAGACAAACGAACACTACAGGGTCAACTGCACTATGACAAACGAACGCAATAATGTGCTCAAACTACCCTAGTGCAGACAAACGAACAAATATAAAAAACAGCCCGTAAATGAATTCGGGAAACAAAGTAAATATAGATGGCAGCACAAAAAATCGCGATGGCTGTCGAATGTGAGACAGCTGATTTACTTCTTTGTGTTTAGTATGGCGTTTAGTATCTACTTAAAATGCCATTAATAACATTATCAGATATTTTTAATTACATTGAAGTTGGATTAAGACCATTACAAGAAGGAGAAACTGTTCTTAATGCAAGACATGTTTTATTGTGTGGTCTAAATCAAAATGATAAAAATGTGTTAGCCATTTCTTTGAAATCATCAAAAATAAACGCCGCACCACATAAAATAAAAATTTAAATAGATTTAAGTACTTATATTGAAAATATACTTGATTAATTTTATTACTACTAGTTGCTTTTTGTGATTCTGCCATTGCTTTTCTTCGTTGTAACCTTCTAGATCGGTTGAATTGTAATTCTAGGTTAATTTGTCGTGACTGCCAACAGGTAATTTTAAAGACGTGTAAGCATATTATTTTTAACATATTAAAAGAGAAGCTGGCAACAGCGTAAGTTAAAAAGACAATCCGGCAACGTTTGCGGGTTTCCGTTGTGATGTTGGTTACTAGTTTTTAAATGTCTGTCGATGTAGTACATGCTGTCAATTTGTTGTAAAATTTATCGTTGAAAGTAAAGGCCATCCTTACAACGTCAGGTGTGGGGTTACCAGTGATTACCAGTGATTACCAGAAGTTGAAGCTTAATTACCGTAGAAGTGAAATTCCGAGATTATTAAGACGGCGAAATTTATATTCCGTGCCATGCCGATCACTCGTTCTGGTGGTTATGCTGAAGAGGTTCAGGGAGACCTAGGGCAAAGAACCAGTAGTGATGACAATGGGGCTGTAGGATATGCAGGACCGTCTTCGGATGCAACGGGAATGAACGTTTCGATTCAAGATTTGGTGAAATTGGTTGTGTCAAGCATGAGAGAAGCACAAGTAAGCCAAGATAAGCGTGTAACCAATGCAGAAATTGCTGCGTTATTACCAGAGTTTTCGGGCTCAAGTGATGAAGATGCAGCATCCTGGTTCCAACGGATTGACACCGTTAAAGATGTACATAAGGTTAGCAGTGACGTAATGGTTATAATTTTAGCAGGCAAGCTAGTGGGAACAGCGCATTCATGGTTTCATTCTAAGCCTTGTTATGCCGCTCTTACGTATTCCAGCTTAAAGTCCACCATGATTTCAATGTTCAGTCGGCGAGAAAGTAAAATTAGTCAAATGCGTAAGTTTGATGCTCGAAAGTGGAGAAAAATGAAAGTTTTACATCATATTATCACGACAAGTTAATGTTAGGAAATCAGTTAAACCTTACTGATAGCGAATTGATTGATTATCTAATTGATGGATTTGATAATGCAGTATTACAGTCTCAAGCGAGGATCAGTCGTTTCAACTCTGTAGATGATCTCCTAAATGTGATGAATAGTTTAAGCAACTTTGAACGGGGTGTGTCTAAAGCCAATGTGTCTTCATCAGTTCCTGTTAGAAATCCGGTAGATGAGCAATCCAATGTATTAAAATGTTTTAGGTGTAAAACGCATGGTCATTATGCTTCAAAATGCCCTAGCAAGAAATGCTATCTATGCAATGCCGTGGGTCATTTCAAGAAAGACTGTCCGAGACTAAATGCCAAGGTTCCTGCCGATAGTACAACAATGTTACTCGAAAGGGGTCTAGAAGTTATTCCAGCATATGTGTTGCCTATTATGATTGGGGAAGCTGATCCAGTCAATGTGAAAGCCATTGTAGATACTGGGAGTGGAATTTCATTATTGAAAGGAGGTTCGTGCCCTGGTCACGTATGCAGCCCAATGCACATCAAAGCACCTTTGTTGGTATAAATAATAGTAGTTTAAACATATTAGGTATGTACTTGCCTCAAATTACGACAAATTTTGTTAAATTTGTAGTAGATTTCTGTGTAGTTAACGATGATGTAATGAGCTATGATTGCTTGCTAGGTCGTGATATTATTTCAAATCAGAATATTAATGTTAGTTTTCAAAATGATGCAGTAACAGTATCATCGAAAGTAGGTAATGACTCTGAACGAAAGTTGATGAGAGATGAAAGTGAAATGGAACAGCTTATGTTGATAGATGTGGGTGACGATAAAAACTTTAGTTTGGATATTAATGAGGAGGTTTCACCTAAAGATGCTAATGATTTCATTACATTGTATAAAGCGGATTATTTGGATGTTGAGCGCTGTGGGCAACGTAATGTAAAATTTGAAGCATCTATTCGTCTAGAGGATAAGCATGATTATTTCTTTTATAAGCCTCATAGACTTTCGCATTTTGACAAAATTGCCGTTAATGATATTGTTAGTGATGGTTAGTGATGATTATTATTAGTGATGATTATTAAGTAGAGAAATAATTAGACCGAGCATGTCACCATATGCATCGCCAATAGTATTAATAACTAAGAAAAATGGGTCAAAACGAATGTGCATTGACTATCGCGATTTAAATAAAGTGGCTGTGAAGGATCGTTTTCCAATTCCTTCGATAGATGATCATTTAGACAGTTTACGTAGCAAAAATTATTTTAGCAAGCTTGACTTACGAGATGCTTTTTATAACATTTCATTAGATGCAAATTCGTCATTATATACGTCCTTTGTAACACCTCAAGGCCAATATGAATTTTAAGATTGCCTTTCGGGTTCTGCAATAGCCCCTCAATTTTTGCGAGGTTTATAACTCAAGTATTTCGTGAATTAATGGCTAGTGATGAGGTATTGGTATACTTTGATGATATTATGGTAGCTACAGAAACTATCTATCAAAATTTGGTCATACTAAAAAGGTATTTAACTTACTAGTTGAAAATTCTTTGGAATTGCGAACCGAAAAGTGCAGTTATTTGAAAACAAAAATTAATTACTTAGGGTATGAGATATCTGGGGATGGTGTTGCTCCAAATCCTGAGAATGTAAAAGCTGTAGTTAATTACCCAGTGCCTAGGGATACGCGAGAATTGCATAGTTTTTTAGGGTTGAGCGGATATTTTCGTAGATTTATACAAGATTATTCACTTATAGCAAGACCACTTTTAATTTGATTAGAAAGGGTATTAAATTTGACTTTGGGTCGGAAGAACTACGAGCGATGGAATGTATTAAAGAATGTTTAATTAAGGCGCCAGTCTTGGCCATATATTCCGTGTTGGCTGAAACCGAGTTGCATTGTGACGCGAGTTCACACGGGTACGGTTGTATATTGCTTCAGAAACAGTCAGATGGTAATTTCCACCCAATTAGCTATTTTAGTAAACGTTCCACCGAATTAGAGAGTCGATATCATAGTTATGAATTGGAATGTTTGGCGATTGTATACGCGATTAGACGTTTCGAGATGTACTTACGGGGAATTCATTTCACCATCATCACGGACTGTAGTAGTATTACTTTAACCTTTGCAAAACGTGATGTAGTGCCCCGAATAATGAGATGGGTTTTATTTTTACAAGATTTTAATTACAGTATTCATCACAGAGCTTAAATCGCTATAATTCTTAAATCACCTTCGTTGGTGACTTGAGCACAAGTTTTTGTTTAATGCATGCGCAAAGAGTATCCCGCATTTGACCAGTTGTCAAAGATTACATAACCTATATTATATGCTTTGCTTTACTATTGTGTGAAAATGGAAAGAATAGAAGAAATAGATGAATTTTTAGAATATATTGATGTTTTGGAGGAGGAAATTGAAGAACGCGCTCCAAGAAGATACATCCGAGATGCCGAGTGTTACATATTGTAAACATGGCAATGTCGCAAAATAATAAAAGGGTTTCACGGGCATTGGAGGAAGGGGAATGCACTCTGGTAATGGCGCTTGTTGCCTACGCTTGTAACAGGATTCGTTAAATAAAAACTACTTTAAGACTCTCGATTTTCTTTAAAGTAAAAACAACAAAACATGGTGTCAGAAGTGAAGAAACAGTTGTAAAGTGTGTGTAAAGATAAATTAAAAAGTGTACCACGTTTATATGCTAGTAACTAGATAGATAATAAAAGAAGCGATTAAAAATGGAATTTCGTCCACCAGCACCCCTTGAAACGGCAGATGCAAGCTCGTGGGAGAGATGGAAGCAAAAGTTTCAAATTTATTTAAAAGCAGCGGGTAAGTCGAACGCTGACAAAGACATGAAAATCGCCATCTTTTTGAATGTAATTGGAGACAATGGCCTGGATATCTACAACACATTCAATAACGATAATACAAAAGATTTAGAGTCCGTAATAAAAGCATTCGATGATTACTACATTCCTAAAAAGAATGTAACAATGGAGACATTCAAGTTTAATAATCTAGTCCAACAACATGACCAGAGCATCGATTCTTACTTAACCGAATTAAAGAAACAAGCTGCTTTGTGTGACTTTGAATGTAAAAAGAAGGCTGTGCAGAATCATATAAGGAGCGTATGATTAGAGACAAATTAATTCTAGGTATTATCGATAAAAATGTTCAGCAAAGATTGTTAAGAGAAACTAATATGACCGTGACGAAAATTATTGATTACTGTAAGTCAATTGAATTAAGCAAGGAGCATGTGAAGTTATTGAAGCCTGAAGAAGAAGTTAACGCTGTTCTTAAAAAATTCGAATGTAGAAGTTGCCTGTACACTCATGTAGCTGGAAAATGTCCCGCTTTTAATAAAACTTGTGCAAAATGCCAAGGTCGTAACCATTTTGCAAAGGCATGTTATAGGGAAGAAAATGGGAGAAGCTATGGAAATTACAGGGGCAGATTCAACAACAGAAATTCAGAAGAGCAAACTTATGGCAATCACAGCAGAAACAACACTAAAGGCATAAAAGAATTGAAAGTAGAAGATGAATTCGAAGTAGTCGTGGATGAAAACACAACAAGCATATTTAATGCAAGATGTTGGCGTCAAAACTTGGTTGTAAATGGGCAAACAATTAAATTCAAGCTAGACAGTGGTGCCGAAACAAGCATTATACCTCTCTCGTATTTAAATGAATCGAACCAAACCTGTGTACAAATTGGACCATCGCCAATTACATTGGTATCGTATGGAAATTTTAAAACTAGACCTCTAGGCCAGGTAAATTTTAAATGTAGTTATAAGGATATTTCTAGATTTGTTAATTTCTTAGTTGTTGATTTCGACTCTGAACCTTTGTTAGGTTTAAGCGATTGTTTAAAATTTAATTTAATATCGAAAGTAGATGCTGTAGGTAGTATGAAACATCTGGAAATTCTACCTAAAGAAAAAAATGTGATTTATAACATGTACTTAGAAATTTTTCAAGGGTTAGGTGAAATACCAGGGAAATTAATATAAAATTAAAACCCAATGCAATTCCAGTTGTACAGTTTGAAAGAAAGGTGCCATTAGCTTTACATGACCGGTTAAATAACGCTCTTGTAAATTTAGAAAATCAGAAAATTATCAGTAAAGTAGAGTACCCCACAGAATGGGTTAATAGTTTAATGATTGTCGAAAAACCTAATGGCTCCTTAAGACTCTGTATCGATCCAAAACCATTGAACACTTATATTTGTAGAGAATATTTTACCATACCAAAATGTGACGATATCTTGACCAAATTATCTGGCAACACAATTTTCTCAGTAATTGATATGAAAGACGGGTTTGGCAACTTAAATTGAACGATAAGAGTTCTGACTATTGCACGTTCAATACCCCATTCGGGAGATATAAATTTAATAGAATGCCTTTTGGCATTAGTTCGGCGCCGGAAATTTTTCAAAGAAAAAATTTCGAAATTTTTGGTAGCATAAAAGGTGTTAATGTGTACTTTGATGACATAATTATTTCTGCAAAAACTGAATACGATCATGATAAAATCCTTAAAGAAGTCTTTAACAGAGCTTTAGAATACAATATTAAGTTCAATTTTAATAAGTTTCAGTACAAACTAGAAAAGGTGACATTTATGGGTCAAATAATTTCAAAAGCAGGCATAGAACCCGATCAAAAAAATATTGACAGTATTATAGCTATTGAGAGTCCAAAAAATAAAAAAGACTTGTTAAAAATATTAGGAATGTTTAAATTTTTTTCAAAATTCATACCAAATTTAAGTCATCTTACTTTTCATATGCGAAATTTAACCAGAAACGACGTTACGTTTAATTGGAATGATGATCATGAAAGGGAGCTTCATACGTTAAAGAGTATTTTAACAAGTAAACCAATATTAAAATTTTTGATATGGACAAACCAACAATAATTCAGTGTGACGCTTCTAGTCAGGGATTAGGTTGCGTTTTACTACAAGATCATCCCGTGTCCTTTGCGTCTAGATCTTTGAGCGAAGCGGAAAAAAGTACGCTCAAATCGAGAAAGAACTTTTAGCTATAGTTTATGCGTTTGAGAAGTTTAATTATTTTGTTTATAGTAAAGAAGTAGTCGTCCAGACAGATCACAAACCACTCGTTTCCATACTTAATAAAAATCTAGATAAGGTTAGTGCTAGGCTGCAACGTATGTTACTAAAACTACTAAAGTATAACATTAAAATAGAATACATACCCGGTAGCAAAATGTACGTCGCGGATGTGCTGTCAAGATTTGTATTGAACAGCCCATCACCAGTTGATCATGAAATGGAGTATTTAATTCACTCTCTATCAAATAATATTAATGTGTCAGAAGAAAAGAAAAAAGTTTTTCAAAATAGCATCGAAAATGACGGTGTTTTATCACAAGTTAAGCGTTTTTGTGAAACGCAATGGCCCTCACATGACAAATATCTAAATCAAGATTTAAAACAATATTTTAAACTAAAAGAACATATCTATCTTTCAAACGGTTTGTTATTTCTCAACTCAAAAATTATTGTTCCAAAAGACTTACGAAGGGAAATGCTTAAATTAGTTCATTCTGCACACTTTGGTGTAGAAAAATGTAAACTTCGTGCTAGACAAATATTTTATTGGCCAAAATTATCATCCGAGATCGAATATCTAGTTTTAAATTGTGAAGTTTGTCAAGCCAATAGAACAGCCAATCAAAAAGAAACTTTAATATCGCACCCCATACCGGAAAGGCCGTGGCAGTATTTAAGTTCAGATTTTTTTGAATTTAATGGTAAAAATTACTTACTGTTCGTAGACTCGTATTCAAACTGGATCGAAGTGTACAAAGTCAATAATAAGTCAGTTGAAACCTTAATCAAGATTTGTAAGGATTTATTTTCAAAATTTGGAATTCCGGATATATTGTATAGTGATAATGTACCGTATAATAGTATTAGTTTTAAGAAATTTGCTAGTGATTATAATTTCAAAGCCATTTTCTCAAGCCCAAACTATCCTCAATCTAATGGGTTAGCGGAGAGATCCGTAGGTATTATAAAACAGATGCTAAAAAATCCGACTCTGAAAACAATTTACCATTACTTTTGCTAGAATATAAAAACACTCCAATACACAATTAGGCTACTCACCAGCTCAGATACTAATGAGTAGAACTTTAAAATCTCTTGTACCTACATCAACAAATATTTTAAAACCAAATCTTGTAGACCATAAAATTCTTTGTGAAAAACTGCAAAACAAGCAGATTAGACAAAAAAATTTTATGATAAAACTGCCAAAGATTTGCCAGAACTTTCAATAAATGACAAAATATTCTTCCAGAAGGATAACAAATGGGAGAAAGGGATTATAGTAGAAAAAC
Source organism: Abscondita cerata (assembly GCA_030710515.1). Classification (NCBI taxonomy): domain Eukaryota; kingdom Metazoa; phylum Arthropoda; class Insecta; order Coleoptera; family Lampyridae; genus Abscondita; species Abscondita cerata. Next base: position 80,334 of record JALBCR010000013.1, read on the forward strand.
ATAATTTAAGATCTTATATAATTAAGGATGAGAATGGAAATAAATTTAGGCGTAATAGAAAGTTTATAAACAAAACTCGTGCTAATGTTAACTTGGATGATGATGTAATTTATGAGACCACACCACTCCTCCCTAATGAAACAGAGTTAATCAGTAATGAGAATCCAACAAATGGTATGAATAACAATTTGGAGAATTCAAATATTCAAAAACGAAGTATACGAACTCATAAATTACCCCATCACCTAAGGCAAGATTTTGTCTTAGACTTTTGAATAATTTAGTTTTAGTTTAGCTTTGTATTCGTAGTTTAAACTTAGTTAAAAAAAAAAAAAAAAGGAAAAGGCGTGTTACATATTGTAAACATGGCAATGTCGCAAAATAATAAAAGGGTTTCGCGGGCATTGGAAGAAGGGGAATGCACTCTGGTAATGGCGCTTGTTGCCTACGCTTGTAACAGGATTCGTTAAATAAAAACTACTTTAAGACTCTCGATTTTCTTTAAAGTAAAAACAACAAAACACCGAGAATCCCCTACAATTTTATAACGATCACGAATTTCGAAAACGTTATCGTTTTCCTAAAGATACCGTTATAAATACAATTTTACCACTTGTAATTGAAGGTCTTGAAAAACCTGAAAACCGTGGTTTACCTATATTGCCCATTTTACAAGTACTTGTATGTTTACGATTTTACGCTACTTGTAATTTTCAAATGGTATCAGGCGATTTACGTGGCATTAGTCAACCGCAGATTAGCCGAATAATTAAAAAGGTGTCGAGTTTAATTGCACAGCGATTAGGCGAATTTGTTAAGTTTCCTCTTACTCAGCAAGAGTATCGAAATAATTGTAGAAGATTTTTTGAAGTGGCAAACTTTCCAAATGTTTCCGGATGCATTGATTGTACACATATTAAAATAGTAAATCCTGGTGGTGTACATGGGGAGGTGTATCGCAATCGCAAAGGTTTTTTTTCTTTAAATGTTCAGGTAAATACGTAATAGTATATTTATTGAATAACTTCAACATATACATTTATTTTATAGGTGGTGTCAGGTCCAAATAGAGAAATACTGGATATTGTCGTGCGACATCCAGGGTCAAATCACGACAGTTAATAATAAATACAATTTTACTTTATTGCAATTACAAAAAAAAATCGTAAAAATTCACAATGGCTACAAATGAAAATCCGCCTGCTGCGAAAACTATTGCTACAATTCCTACTACAAGTACTACAATACAAACCACATTTACCGTTGAATTCTTTGATGCTACAAAAACTAAATGGAGTCGATGGGTTAAAAGATTAGAAGTTGCATACAATGTGTTCAAGGTCTGCGATGAACTTAAACTACCATACCTTCTGCATTACATGGGCAGCGAAAGTTATGATATAGTTTGCGACAAATTGGCTCCAGATTCACCTGAAGAAAAGGCATACGATGAAATAGTACAATTACTTGATACTCATTACAATCCAGCACCGCTAGAGATTGCTGAGGTATTCAGATTCCAATCTAGAAAACAACAAGACGGTGAGCGAGTTCAAGATTTCTTACACGCCTTACAAAAATTAGCGATAAATTGTAAGTTTGGCACATTTCAAAGCACAGCTCTAAGGAACCAGCTAGTATATGGTTTATACTCTAAACGAATTCAAAGTCGGTTGCTTGAAGTCAAAGATCTTACTCTCGATAGAGCTTTGGAGATTGCTGTGGGAATGGAACTTTCTGAGCAAGATTCACACCAGTTACAAAATAAAATGGCAGTGAATGCAGTCCATACCTTACGAAACAAGAAAAGAAATTCACATGGAAAGAAGAAGAATGCAATTGATGGAAGAAAGAATACAACTACAAAGAACTCTTCAAACACAGCATGTTACAGATGCGGAAACCCAGCACACCTAGCGAACAAGTGTCCATTCATTAATTCTACATGTAAATTCTGCAATTTGCCAGGACATTTACAGAAAGTTTGCAGCAAGTTCAAGAATTCCGATGCACATCAAATAGAAGTACAAGAGGACATTCTGCAAATTGACTTGCGTGAGAAATTTTGATTGATGTTAATATTAATAATAAGATCATAAATTTTGAGATAGATAGTGGTGCTGCAGTTTCATTAATGTCAGAATCCGAATTTCGTATTATGTTTCAAAATTTCAGAATTTGTAAGTCTGACATAAATTTACTAAGTTACTGTAAAACTCCTTTGAAAGTCTCTGGTCAGGTTTACGTTAATGTGAATGTTAATGATGTAACAAAACAATTGAGTCTGTACTTGATTGATTCCACTAACCGAAAACCACTTCTAGGGCGCGAATGGATAAGAGAGTTAGGCATTTCATTACATAACAATGATGGTAGCATTTTACAGATTAATCCTACTCCTAATCTCAACTCCATCCTGGACCGTTATGGTTCAATTTTCAAACATTCCATTGGGGAAATCAAAGGTTTACAAGCCAACCTGAAGTTGAAGCCTGGAACGTCACCAGTTTTCATCAAAGCAAGAACAGTACCATTTGCACTAATTCCTAAAGTCGATGCCGAAATCGATAATTTGGTAAGACAAAATATTCTTACTAAGGTAGATCATTCTGAATGGGCTACGCCTATCGTACCCGTGTTGAAAAGCAATGGTAGCATACGTCTTTGCGGCGATTTTAAAATCACTTTGAACCCTAATTTAGTTACTGACGAACACCCGTTACCTACTATAAACGAGTTGTTTGCTAGCATGGCAGGAGGTGAAAAATTCACTAAATTAGACCTCAGTCAAGCTTTTCTACACTTACCATTAAATGATGCATGCCGAGAAATTACTACATTAAATACGCATCGCGGTCTATTCAAGTGTAATAGATTAATGTACGGCATCTCTTCTGCACCAGCAATCTGGCAAGAGAGATCGAAAATATCCTCAAAGAGATACCGGGCGTTACGGTCTTTATTGACGACATTAAAATTACTGGAAAGGATGACTCTGAACATCTTACTCGTTTAGATCAGGTATTGAACCAATTGCTACAACACAATATACACGTCAATTTAGACAAATGCAGTTTTTATCTAAACAAATAGATTATTGCGGTTACGTTATCGACAAAATGGGTATACACAAAATGCAATCTAAGGTCGAAGCTGTACAAAATGCGAAAACGCCTACAAATAAAACTGAATTACGTTCATTAATAGGTTTAATAAATTACTACGGGAGGTTTTTCCGAAACCTAAGTACCATATTGTATCCTTTGAATAAATTGCTACACAAAGCAACGAAGTTCGAATGGAATGCAGAATGCGAAGAATCATTTAACAAAATTCGATCTGAAATACAATCAGATAATGTTCTTGCGCATTACGATCCTACTCTACCGCTACAATTAAGTACAGATGCGTCACCATACGGTGTAGGCGCAGTACTTAGCCATGTTTATTCTGACGGATCTGAAAGACCGATACAGTTTGTTTCACATACATTAAGTGCTACCCAACAAAAATATTCACAACTGGACAAAGAAGCATACGCGATTATTTTTGGCATAAAGCGATTCTACCAGTATCTATATGGACGTAAATTCGACTTAATTACTGATTGTCAACCGTTAATACAAATACTAAATCCAAAAAAGAGTTACCAACATTCACGGCGACTCGCATGCAACATTACGCTATATTTCTGCAAGCATTTGATTTCAACATTAAATATCGAAATACCAGTAAACACGCAAATGCCGATGCAATGTCACGATTATGCATTGCTAAAGAAGGGCCAAATTACGACCAATGTGACGTGTTTGAAATTCTTCAGATTGAAAAGTTACCAGTCACTTTTCAGATGTTAGATGAAGCTACTCTACAAGATGAGTCATTGAAGAAATTGCATGATGGACTTACCCATGGTTTCGAAGTCAACAAAAATGACCGATTTGGTATAGACCAAAACCAGTTCTCATTACAAAGCAATGTCATTATGCGTGGTCAATGCGTCGTTATACCTACAATATTCAGACGCCGAATTTTAGATGAACTTCATTGCGTTCATTCCGGTGTCGTAAAAATGAAAAACCTTGCACGATCATACTGTTGGTGGCCAGGAATATCTCGCGATATTGAAAATCTTGCTACAAACTGTTTGAATTGTCAAAAGAATAAAAACTCGCCTTCACAAGTTGCACATTGTTGGGAACCTTGTCAAGAACCATTCCAACGAGTTCACATAGATTTTGCTGGACCGATGAACGGATACTACTATTTTATACTAGTCGATGCATTTAGCAGATGGCCAGAAGTACACATAATGAAAGAGATTACATCTAAAAACACAATTAGAGTACTGCGAAGAATATTTTCAACATATGGAATACCATTAGTTTTAGTCAGTGATAATGGACCTCAATTAAAATCCCAAGAGTTTGAAAATTTCTTGAAACTTAATGGAATCATCCACAAAGTTACTGCACCTTACCATCCTGCGACTAATGGACTAGCCGAACGATATGTGCAGACCGTGAAACATGCATTAAAAACACTAAATGTGAGTGAAATGAACCTTATGGATCACGAAAAGGTTCTAAATAACTTCCTCTAAATTATAGGAAAACTCCACATTCAATTACAGGAATAAGTCCGTCGAAGCTAATGTTTGAACGTGAATTAAGATCTAGAATCGATCTGCTTAAACCCAAATCCATTATGCATTTTTTTTTTGTTACTAAGGGGAGACTGTTATGTATTTTCCCCAGTTTTGTTAATAGCGGCAACGCTGTTTTTCTAATGTAGAAAAACTACAACTATATACGCATGCCACACCTTAGTTTTACTGTTGGATTTTCGAGTTGTATTATGATTTATATAAAGTAAAATAAAGATTACTATACAAAAAGCGAACCAAATATAACAAGTATACAAACATGGGTCACGTCGGACTTGAAAAAACATTAGAGTTGATAATGCGTAGCTATTGGTTCCCAAAATTGCGTTCAAAAATTAAAGATTTCATTAGTAATTGCTTAAAATGTATAATGTATTCCTCAAATAGCGGTAAAAGAGAGGGGTTTCTACATAGTATACCTAAGGGTAGTATTCCAATCGATACTTTGCATATTGATCATTTAGGGCGTATGGAAAAAACTAATAGAAATTTCAGACATATAAGCCTAGTTTTCATAGATACGAATTTCGGATGTTTTGTACAAAATGCGAATATTCGCAAAAAGTTGAAAAACTTTCAACTACACTACGAATTTCGGACGATTTGCATGGGGATTTTAAAGTGTTTGTATTTGTAGTTGCAAACCTAACCTAAAATTGCAGATTCCAACAAACCTTAAATACGATTCCGCCAGAAGTTATTACTTCCTCTTTTATTTATCGATAATGGATACTGATTACATACATAATACCTATTCTTACTTACGATGCTTGTATTTACTACACATTATGTGTAAGTATAATGGGGCTCAGAGTAAAAGTAAAACGATAAAAAAATATCGTAAGAAACGAATGTGGATAAGAGATATTTTTCAAAAGCGAAACACTGAAGGTGCCTTCCATACCTTAGTGCAAGAGATACGTGTAAATGATCCGCAAGTACATTTCAATTATTTCCGCATGGATAAAAACTCATTTGACAAAATCCTTAATATAATTGCACCTGCAATTACAAAAGTATTCCATACTCGAAAGCCGATTTCACCTGCCGAAAAATTGTCAGCAACATTAAGGTACATAAATACTAAATACGTCTTTTCCCGTGTAATATCAAAATAACTTTGTATACAGGGTGCCCATAATCTATCTCATAACATGGGTAACTTTCTTAATATGCAAAATAGGTAATCGGTTAAATTAGGAAAGTTGGGCAGAATTACAAGCAAAATGTTAAACTTTTTCAAATTTGACATATGTCTTCAACTTTTGAAATTTTGTGAAAAAACTGAAAACAGTCGATTTTTTAATGTTGTCCTGTTCCACTACTACTTACTTTAGAACTGAACTAAAAATGACATCTTATACATATTTTTACGTAGAATTCGATAAAATTACTCAAAATGTCATAACCCTCTTGATTTTCGAGATATAACACAAACTTACATTTTTTTAAATGACAATCATAGTTGGCTGTGATCTTATTAAATAGCTTTTGTTTTTGCGATTTCATTGATATAAGGTTCGATATACTTTACTCTTGTATTTCTGTTTAAATGCCCAAAATTGTGTTGTTGATACCATTAAGGAACAAAATGATTTACAAGTTAGTTAAACTTGAAACAAAAATTTATATTGACAATATAATACCACAAGTAGGTACTATTAATGGTTTGTAATTATGTTCTATTTCAATAATGTACAAAAGACATAAAAGTTCATATTAAATGTTCGAAATGGCCCCGTTAACCAATATGCACATTTGACATCTTCTAACCATCTCTCTATGCACTTTTTCCAAACTGCGAGGACGAATTCTTCTAATAATCAACCTAATTCTATCTTTTAATTCTTCTACATTATTGGGTTTTTCTTTGTACACCCTGTCTTTAACGGTTCCCCACAAGAAAAAATCGAGAGGTCTGATATCAGGTGTTCTTGCCGGCCAATTAATAGGACCTGAATTACCGATCCAGCTCGGAAAACGTTCGGAAAGATATTCAGAAACAGCTCTAAAATTATGAGCAGGAGCACCATCATGTTGGAAATGAGTAAGATTTTGTACCACATTTAATGGCAGTTCATCTAACATGTCTTCCAAGTCATTTTGAAGAAATTCTAAATATCGCCTTCCATTTAAATGGTAATTGTAAAAGAACGGACCAATTATTCTGCTACCGAGGATGCCACACCACACATTTATTGAAAAAATATGTTGATCTCGTCTCTCAACAGTAACATGAGGGTTGTTCTCAGACCAATAGTTATTATTATGTCTATTAAATACACCGTTATTGGTAAATTTTGCCTCGTCAGTAAATAAAATTCTGCGCGAGAAATATGGATCGTTGTCAGTTTCTCTTAAAACCATCGAGCGTAATTTAATCTTCTCTCTGAGTCGGCTGGATACAAGGTGTTGCCGATATGAAATTTATACGGCTTGAATCGATTTTGTTTTAAAATTAAACGAGCTTTTTCTGTAGAAGTACCACACTCACTTGCAATGTCACGGGTAGATGTTTTTGGTTTATAATTTACATATGCCAAAACTCTTTCTTCGTCTTCTTGATTAAACTATTGCTTAGCTTTTGGTTTCATAAATGATCCGTATAGTTTTAAATTATTTTCCAGTTTGGAAAAAGTCTTTTATCTGGTTGTCTTCTTTCCATATATCTTTGCAAATACATTTCACTGGCTTCATTACTATTTCTGTTGCTAGCATAATAACAAAAAGCATGTCGTTTCTCTCTTCATTTGAATACATTGTTTATTTTGAGAATTTTATGTTTTTAAAATAAATCACCGTGAATAATACAACTTACTTATGTAAATCAAATTATTTAGTTGACGACACAGGCTTTTGTTTCAACAGGTTTTGTTTGAAGCATTTGTTTCCATAGCCTGCCTGTGTATTATTTTGCAGCTTAATTGTATCAATAAACTACTTTTAGCATTTACAAAAAAATGTAAGAGTAAAGTATATCGAACCTTATATCAATGAAATCGCAAAAACAAAAGCTATTTAATAAGATCACAGCCAACTATGATTGCCATTTAAAAAAATGTAAGTTTGTGTTATATCTCGAAAATCAAGAGGGTTATGACATTTTGAGTAATTTTATCGAATTCTACGTAAAAATATGTATAAGATGTCATTTTTAGTTCAGTTCTAAAGTAAGTAGTAGTGGAACAGGACAACATTAAAAAAATCGACTGTTTTCAGTTTTTTCACAAAATTTCAAAAGTTGAAGACATATGTCAAATTTGAAAAAGTTTAACATTTTGCTTGTAATTCTGCCCAACTTTCCTAATTTAACCGATTACCTATTTTGCATATTAAGAAAGTTACCCATGTTATGAGATAGCTTATGGGCACCCTGTATATATTTAGGTACTTGGCATCAGGTGACAGTATGGTTTCTATGTCGTATCAATACCGACTTGGAAAAACAACAGTCAGTAATATAATTAATGAAACTTGCGAAGCAATATGGAACACATTACATCCTACATTTCTTAAAATGCCAGACATAAATACATGGAGAAGTATAACAGAAGGTTTTGAAGAACATTGGCAACTTCCAAATTGCATAGGAGCCATTGACGGAAAGCATGTGGTTATTCAGGTGAAGGGCACATATATGTATGTATGTATTATAATTTTTTATTCAATACATGTACTCATTTACAAGCTCCCCAATGGCAGGATCTGAATTTTATAATTATAAGAACAATCACAGCATCATATTATTAGCGTTATGTGATGCAAAATATAAATTTACAATTGTAGACATTGGTGCAAAAGGGCGACAAAGTGATGGTGGTGTATTAAGAAATTCGGAATTTGGAAAGCATCTTTTTAGTAACACTCTGAATATACCTGCTGCTCAACCTATTGAATATGAGGGAGAAAATGTTCCATTCTACATTGTTGGTGACGAAGCATTTCCTTTGCGTAGTAATCTAATGCGACCATATCCTGGAAGGATGCTAACTCTGGAAAAGAGGGTTTTCAATTATAGGTAATTACTAATTCATTACTTATACATAAATAAAATAAATATTATCAATTTTAGATTAAGCCGTGGTAGACGAGTAATTGAAAATGCCTTTGGGATATTAGCATCCCGCTGGAGAATTTTTCGAAAACCAATAATAGGTAACCTAAATACTATTGAAAATATAATTAAAGCAACATTGTGTCTGCATAATTTTTTATTGGAACAAAAAAATTGTAGTCAGCAATACTGCCCTTTTAATTACACTGATGAAGAAAATGCTGATGGTACTGTGACTGATGGTCAATGGAGAATGGAAGCTCCATTACAAAACATGTCGGATCTTTCACAATCGGGAAGCAATTTCTTTTCCATGGATGCTGCTGGTGTGAGAAATGCATTGACAACATATTTTATGACTGAAGGAGCAATATCTTTTCAATGGAATAAATAAGACACAAGCACAATCCTTTGTATATTAGAAAACTTTATTAGTATTCTAATGTAGAAAAATAAAAAATTTTAATGTTATAAACTCATACACACGATTTTTACTTAATTCTCTTCATGAAGTACTGCATAGGCTTTAGTGAGGAATTCAATTTCTAATTTTGCTTTTTTGCGACTAGGAAGTTGGTCTAAAATTGTGGACAGTTGTTGGCAAATTGGATTCACTGTTGTACGAACATCTGCTTGTATAACATTAGGAACAGGTAGGTTTTCTATTGCAGTTAAAATTGCATTTTCAATTTGATTAGTACCTGAAAAATATCTATAAAAATATGCAACTTATGGATTATAGGTACCTACATACCTTTGGCTTTATTCATTTTTGGAGGAAGTACGACATCTTGGGATGAACATGATGTTGGGGAATCCAAATTCAAATTGCTTATTGTACTACAACAACAAAAAAAGACAATATCAAGCAATATTAAACGAAACTGGTTCATATTGTAAATGCAGTCAGAACTTCACACATGTACAGCTGCCTATCTTTTATGCAATATGAAAGTCAAAGGTGGTAACAAAAATTTGTTCATACCTCCTTGGTGCAATTAAATCAGAAAGGAATTTCATACTATCATAAAATTTCCAGGGTTTTCTTTGTTTTTAGAAGCAGAACCACTTGGAACATAAGTTTCCACCTCTCCTTTATAGCGTATGTAGGTGTCACGGAGATTTCTCCATTTTTTTTGTAATGTTTCGACTGATCGTCCTGCAATACAATACATCAGATGTCTGTTAAATATATAATTAATATGTATATAGGTCACCTAAAGCATCGCTAATTTCCTTCCATAACTTATCTCGTGTGGTTTTGGTTCTGGTAGATATTGCCAAACGTGAATCCCACAGCACTGGGCGATCATGCACCATCGCAATTAGGATCTCTTCCCACGAATTAAACTGGGGGTTGGGTGTTTCTGAGGTTTCATTCTGACTCTCTTCAGATTCTTCTAGCTCCAGTTGATAATGCCCACAAGGACTGTCAATACTCACTATTCTGTCACACTCTTCACAATAGATTTCAATATCATCCATATTTTTGAAATATTTGCACCAGTCTCGACACCCAGTAGATATTCAAACAATAAAAAAAGGTTAACATATTTTTGGGGGTTAAAGCAGAGAAATGATATACCTCCCACTAGCGAGAGGTGTTCAACTTAACAGAGAAAATTACTAGGTTACTGTAAAAATCCCTGCTTGGATATTTTAAACTGCGTACGAATATTCGTATGAATGAAAACTAAATTGTATACGAAATTTCGTAAGTACGAATTCTTAGGGATAAAATCCGAAATTCGTATCTATGAAAACTAGGCTATACTCGTAGTTATTGATGCGTTTACTAAATTTATAAGGTTGCACGCATGCAAAACGGTAGGGGCTAGTGAAGTAGTCAAATACATGAGGAATTATTTTCGTATTTATAGTATTCCTAAGCGTGTTATATCTGATAGAGGTACTGCGTTTACTTCGACGGAGTTTAGTGAAATGTTAGAATTCAACAATGTACAGCATATAAAGGTTGCGACCGGTACCCCTCGTGCGAACGGGCAGGTAGAAAAAAGTGAACCGCGTTTTGACTCCTATGATAGCTAAAGTCTGTCCTTCTCCTAACCGATGGGATGAAGTTTTGCACAACGTTGAATTTTACATTAATAACACTGTTAGTAAGGCCACAGGGAATACGCCGTATCGTTTACTTTTTGGTATCAATCAACGAGGAGAAATTGATGATGCACTAAGAGAATTTTAGTAGATGATATTTATAATGATTTACAAACAGTTAGGGCAAATGCGGTTGCGCAAATTGAACATTCTCAAAATTATAATATGCGTTACTACAATTTAGGTTGTAAAGCGGCTAAGTTGTATAATATAGGAGATTATGTGGTAATAACAAACACTGTAAATGCGCCTGGTATAAATAAGAAGTTGTTACCAAAATATAAGGGACCATATGTAATTCATAAAGTTTTAGGAAATGACAGATATGTTGTGAATGATGTCGAGGGATACCAGATTACTCAAATACCATTTGAAGGTGTTTTTGACGCGTCACGTTTAAAACCGTGGTCTAAAAACAATCCCTCCACAACCACATCTGAATTTGATCGGGTCGATCAAAGTGTCAGGTCGGCCGAGTTGTAAGCATATTATTTTTAACATATTAAAAGAGAAGCTGGCAACAGCGTAAGTTAAAAAGACAATCCGGCAACGTTGGCGGGTTTCCGGTGTGATGTTAGTTACTAGTTTTTAAATGTCTGTCGATGTAGTACATGTTGTCAATTTGTTGTAAAATTTATCGTTGAAAGTAAAGGCCATCCTTACAGACGGAACAACATATTTTTTCAATCTAAATTTTTGGGAATTATGCTCTACAAATTTAAGGTCTAATAATTTTAGTGTATTTTGGAAATTAATTTCCTTACCCTTAAAAAAAAGTAATCTTCATTCTTAAAATGATCGCTACATACGCGCATGTATTTTGAAATTGGTTTCCCAATCGATAAAATTCTTTTCAATTCTGCACACAATCTTTTATCAGCTGGGAAAATATGATGTTCATTGAGGTACACTACAATAAACATTACTTCTTGCAGAACGTTTTTTGTTGTTATTCATAATTAATTTCGAATAATAATGTAAAAAAAATAACGTTAAAAGTTACACATACTTAATCCACAAAACAATGATAAACCCATAAACAAAGAACAGCTGTCTCACATTCGACGGTTCAAAATTCTACCACTAGGTGAGCTCAAGTCGCTTTGTCGTCTCAATACCGACGTGAAGTTACCCATAACTCTAGCCACAAAAAAAATATATGAATTTATGCTACATAATGATACTTTTATAAATTTATTTAATATAAATTAAGCATGAATGTGTACATACTACAAATATAATACCTTCATTATTTATTAAAAATTTTAGTAAAACGACAAATTACTAAAAAAATTATGGAATGAATGCTCTGAATACAAATTTTCGACGTAATTACAAGTGCCTGATCAATTTTTATGCAAATTTACACAATGATAGAAAAAGTTGTGTACAACAACATATCAAAAAACAAATTGTAACCATTTTTTAAGAAAAAGTTATTTAGCTTCAAGTTACTCAAGATACGTGTGGAACGCGATAGAAAAACCGCTACGTTTGGAAGTATTTTTAATTGACAAATCAATTATTATATATTATTTTATTTTTTTTTGTGTTTTGCCTATTGTCGGTTTTAGTATGTTTCTGTTATGATTGAAATATAACTGCAGAGATAGAAGACAAATGGTTTAGCGCTAATCCCAGAAACATAATCCTACTTGAAACATACGATATTTGAATATTTGGCTAATTTTGTTTTGTTTTGTCGTAAATGAAATTATTGTATTGTATTCGTGTTACTGTTTCATTTATTTTGTTACAATTGTCCTTTGTTTTCTTAATCGCAGATTTCGTTTGCACTACTATTGCATACAACAGAACTAGAAACTAGAAATTGAAGAATCTCTTATGGCAGTTTTACTGATAAAGCTCTATGATTAAATATGTACTTAAAATATTTTTTTACCTTTCATTAGGTTTTTAGAAAAGAGGTGGTAACTACTCAAATTACCTATTTTGGTATTACCATTGTATTACTCTAGCTTTCGGGAGTATTGCAGTTTTACTTGCAGTTTGAAAGTAAGCATATAAGGTAACTGGGGGTAATAAGGCCCACCAGATAATAAGGCCCACCGCATTATTTTGGTGAAAAGTTTACTTTAAAATACTCCAATTGCCTTCTATGGGGTGCTACTAGCACCGAGAGTCTATTTATGTAAAATGGTTTCCCTGTGACCGGCATGTACCTAGTTATGAACCAACACGTTTTGTTCATGTGCTTGTTCTAAGACAAAAGACACTTTGGTAAGTAATTAAACCTATTTAAACTAACTCAATATTTTTTGTGCGTATTCAGGGTTTATCTATGAACCGTGTACTTCGTTATTCGTGAATATTATGATGGATCTCGTGTTTTTATTTTCATAATCTTAAAGTGAAAAGAATATAACGTAACAGATAATAAAGCCCGGGCCTTATTTTCTGTTTAAGTTATTTTACATACCAGGCTTTATTTTCTGTCCTTTAAAATACAACTTATAAAGCCTAGCTTTTCTTTAATTTTATTAAAATCAAAATAAATACGATTTTAGACTATGGGTAAAATAAATAGAGGACTTCGTGCAAAATGGACCGAAGAAAGCATGGCCCAAGCATTAGAGTTAATAAAAGAAGGTAAATCACAGCGGTACGTTGAAAAAAAGTGCGGAATACCTAGAAGGACTCTAAGAAACCATATAAGAACACAAACCGCAAGAAAAAATTAGGAAGAAGGACAATATTAACAACAGAACAGGAGGCTGACCTGGAAAAAAAATAGTAAGACTGGCTGATAAGGGGTTCCCCTTACTCCAAAATCGTTAAAAGAAGTGTGTATAAATATGTAGAGAAAAACAACATAAAACATACTTTTAACAAAGAAACTCAACTTGCCGGTAGGGAATGGTTCAGAATTTTTTTAAAAAATCACCCAAAAATTTCCAGGCGAAGAGCCCAGATGATGAATCCTGCTCGAGCTCAAAAATTGAACCGCTTTATTGTCTCTGACCATTTCAATAAATTGGGTGAGTTACTGGAACGAACTGGTTTAAAAAACAAAGCTACCAAAATTTATAATATGGATGAGAAGGGTTGCCGATTAACCCTTCACCATCAACAAAAGGTTTTGTCTGCTAAAGGAGCCAAACGAGTGCATTTTGTTTCCCAAGAACATGCAGAAAATGTGACGATTGTCGCATGTGCTAATGCTCTTGGACATGCTATCCCCCTACTATTCTTTTCAAAGGCAAACGTATGAAACCAACATATTCTGATGGTTTGCCTACTGGGTCTAAAGTTATGATGACCCCTAGGGGAAGCATGAATATAGAAACATTTAATAAATGGCTCGATCATTTTATAGAGTACATGTCTCCTCCTCCTGTCATTTTAATTTTTGATGGTGCAAAATGCCATTTGGACATCACAATTGCCGAGAAGGCCGAAGAACACGGTATCCACTTGTATTGTCTACCTAGCAATACAACTCATGAGTTGCAGCCCATGGACAAGTCGGTCTTCAGGGCTTTTGAAGCATATTGGGACGATGAGCTTGTAAAATACTGGGATAAACATCCAACCCGAGATTTAAACAGGGAGAGATTTTCTGATGTGTTTCTGCCTACATGGGAAAAACAATGACCATCGGAAATATTGCTAGTGGATTTCGAGCGACGGGCATTTGTCCATATGATAAAGATGTTTTACCATTCGAGGCATTTGCTCCCAGTTTGCCAAGTGCGATACCTAATGAGACATCTGCATGCACTTCCTCTAATGAAAAGATATTGGTCGATATCGATTCCGACTATGATTCTGATGACCACTTACCGTTATCTGTGATACAAAGCCAGATTGGTCGCAAAAGGTTTTACGCAGGTACAGGGCGTAGATTACGAAGAAACTTTTTCGCCTGTTGTAAGGTATTCTACTTTGCGTTTGTTAATAGCTTTATCTGTAAATTTAAATTTAAAAATAACTCATCTAGATGTATCGACAGCATTTCTAAATGGTCGATTAGCAGAAATCGTTTACATGCAACAACCAGAAGGATTTGTTTTAGCAGGCCATGAAAGTAAAGTTTTTAAATTGCAAAAGGCTATTTATGGGTTAAAACAAGCTTCCAGAACTTGGAACAAACGTGTAGACGATGTCATCTTAAAAGTAGGTTATAAAATCGAACGTTGAACATTGTGTTTATGTGAAGAAAAACCAAGATCTCATAACTATCATAGCTTTGTATGTTGATGATTTCTTTATTTTTTCGAATGATCCAATAGAAACGAATGATTTAAAAAATGAAATTAGGTGCTAATTTCAAGTTGGAGATCTCGGTGAAGCTAAACAATGCTTAGGTATACGTATAGTTAGGGATTTCGATAAGGGTA
The DNA here is from genome assembly GCA_030710515.1 of Abscondita cerata. Lineage (NCBI taxonomy): Eukaryota > Metazoa > Arthropoda > Insecta > Coleoptera > Lampyridae > Abscondita > Abscondita cerata. Next base: position 95,533 of record JALBCR010000013.1, read on the forward strand.
CAATTTCATTAGATCAGGAATCGTATATAACACAAATATTAAAAAGGTTTAACATGATAGATTGTAAATCGGCACTCACCCCGATGGAGATAAATGTAGAATTTGATAATTTTAAATGTAACAAAAATATTCCTTATCAACAATTGATAGGAAGTTTAATGTACTTAGCAGTTATGACTAGGCCAGACATTGCATATTCTGTTAGTTTTTTTAGTCAGTTCAACAAATGTTTCAATGAAAGTCACTGGAAATATCTGAAGCGAATACTTAAATATTTGCAGAGAACTAGAAGTTATCGGTTAGTTTTTAATAAATCATTGTTGAATTTAGAGGGATATGTAGATGCAGATTGGGCGGGAAATAAGTCTGACAGGAGGTCATATACAGGTTTCGTTTTTGTTTGGCAGGAACAGCAATTTCTTGGGAAAGCCGTAAGCAAAAGACTGTTGCATTGTCAGTACAGAAGCTGAGTATATGTCCATGTCGGAAGCTGCCAAAGAAGCGAAGTACTTAAGACATTTGTATAATGAATTGACAGACCGAAATGAATGTATTGTATTGTTCAATGATAGTAAGAGCGCACAAAAATTAGCAATTAATCCTGTTTACCATAGAAGGTCAAAGCATATTGATATACGCCATCATTTTATTCGTGAGGCAATAGTAAATGATGAAGTAAAAATAGAATATATGCCTACCAATGAAATGATCGCTGATGTGTTGACTAAAAGTTTAACTACTGTAAAGCACGAAAATTAGTTTCTAAGTTTGGGTTGAAATTGCTATAGTATCGATGTAGTGGGGTGTTGAAACATACTGTACATCAATATTATAAGGAAGCGCCACCTACATGTATTTTACTTATGTGTTTTATAAACTTGACAGTTGTAACTCGTACGTCGTACGTGAAGCATTTAAATAAATATTCTAACAACTATATCTATGCTTAAAAACATAACAAAGACGATATATCGCTGCCGTCACGAATACGTTATTTGTAAACCTAAAAATTTCGACACTTATAAACGTGACGTATACGATATTTGCTAACGTCAAAAAAACGTTATTCGTAAATGTGAAAACTTCGACAATTATAAACATGACTAATACGTTATATCACTACCGCCAAGAAAACGTTATTCGTAAACGTGAATATATAGAGGTCTGTAAATATGACGTACGACCACAAATGGCATGAGTCCGCATATTGTTAACACAAAGTAGAAAAAAATTCATTTATTGAATAGAATAATATCAAAATAATAATAATATGTTAATAAAATAATTTTATATAGTTCTTTATATGGGTATTTAAAAGTGTAGTATTCATGGTCTAGCAGGAGTATCTCCTTTCTGCTTAAGCTGCAACAAAAACGATATTTTATTTTTCTAATTTTTTCTATACAGGGTTAACATAAAGGTTGGGAATAAATTAAACTATTTTTTAATTTCTAAGTTACAGCGTTGATTATGGTTACAGGATGTTGAAAAAGTCATTTGTGTAAAAACTTTTGAACGCTAGAAGATAACCAAACAAAATTTTAGCCGGAGGTCAATTTGGTAGTGCCTTAATAACAGTAAACAAATGAACTTCGTAGTTTACTCAGTTGCGTATGTATTATGATATTTCCTTAAGAGTTTTTCGAAATGTAATACGCCATTGGTAAAAATTTTGTTTGATATCTTTTCCTTAAATTTGACTTTTAATTTTAAACAAAATTTCCTCTTATCTCAACTTTCCTGTAATTGAATTTTTGTATATATCAACTTAGAAACGAAATTCGTAAAGCAAAACTACATATGAAAAAAAAATGTTTTATACTGAGGAAACCACTGTTCCATTTATATCCCCATTCATTATGTACACCGTGTACTGTAAACAGAATTCGGCCTTTTAAATTGTTTGATTAAGGCAATAATAAGATAACAACACCTATATCGAAACGTAGCCTTCCTAATTTAATTAGGTAATAAAACAATTTTAGAAAAGTCTATAAATTTACGGAAAAGTAACTTAATAATAAAATAATTACCTCAGACTTCAATCTATCGTAAGTATGTTGAAATACATACTTCACCCTAGATTCTGCTGCAGTTATTGGATATTGGGGACCGCATATTGAAGATATTATCAAGCTGATAATTTTTTTATTCTTCACTGGCTCTTTTTTATTGGAACCAGACCAGTTGCACATTTTTTGTAGTTCCAATGTGAAGCAATATTTAATTGCATTGGATACATGTACATCTGGATTTTTTCCTCCAATGTGAGAAATTATGGTTTCCTAGAAATTATAATAAAAATTATATGTACATTTACATTGAGAGTATATTAACTTACAAATTGTTTTGAATTATTATTTTCACTCAATAATTGTTCGAATGAATTTAAATCATCAAGAGATGATAGTGGCAGGAGACTAGTAATTTCTTTCAATTCTTCATTCTTATTGGAAGCACTACTTGTATTGGGTCCTGCAGCTGCCGTTATTGCTGGCATTTCCTTAAGCATATTTTTAAAATTACGAAATCTCTTTTCATATTCGTTGCAAAAGATTCTGAAAAAAGTTATGCCGTTTTAGCAAATTTAAATACATTTAATGAAAAATGTGAAACTGCAACACTTATGTTTGTACTTACCTAAAAAAATTTTCAGACCAAAAACTTCTTCTGTTATTACTGATAGTTGTTGTTTAAAGGGTTCCATTTCACTTTTAATGGATGTTAGCTCTACAAATTTATGATTATAAAAAATATGTCAACTAGGCGTTCTTATTTTTTACCGCTTGAACAAGTGCATTGAATTAATGGCGTCAATGTCAAATCATTTAAAATTAAAGAATCATCGTTTATTCTTGTTGTTTGCGCTATTCTGGAAGTATTCCCCGCAGAGCTACTAATTGAGTTAGTTATGGTAGGGGGTTCATCGGTTAATAAACCATCACTAGTGTCTTCATCATCACTTTTTCATAACTGTCGTATTCAAAATCTGAAAGTTTGTTTGACTTTTTCGATCTCGATTCATAAGGCAAATTTTCTGTTTCTGATGAACTGTTCTCTAATAAAAGCGTACACTTCTTATTTGCTTCTTCATATGTTTCTGTAAACATACGATGGTTAGTTTTCATGTTATAAAACAAACACCAAACTCACCAAATCGTGTATTTTTAAATCTAGCCACTGCATCATACAGAGGCCATTCTGGTTTTGCATCCAAGTTTTTTTTTGCATACAACCTTGAAGGTTTTGCCCAAGGTACTTGATTGTTGTTCAGCCACCTTTCAGGAACAACCTCAACTTCCTTCGAAGAAATGAAATCAACAACTATAAACATCATGTAAAAACGGAAAACAAATGCAGCTAATTACTATTTATCTGCAAGCAAAGGCAAAAATTCTTATATGTACATACACGTAATAGATAAATTAAAAGTAATAAACAAACCTTAACAAAATTTTGTATGACATAAAGGGAGAAAACAAATTTATCTTTGTGTGGAATTAGAACCATTTTGGCAATCACGTCTTCAAAGTGATATGTTTGTTGAATCGCATGAGTTTCAAATTCTAATATTCCAATATTAAAAATATTCAAATTAGTTGGCTTGTCATAAAAAGAATCAGTACGGTTAATCTCTATTGCAGTTAATGTCATAGTATCGTTGTCGACATGAAGTACTTTAATAATTTTAGAAGATTTTAAAAGCGCAACATTATTTCCTTGTTTGTTTGTTAAGATAAAATTTGGGAAATTTGCATAGTTTGCAGAAAAATGCATTTCTTTCCTAAACAAGATATCAGATAACTCATGGTGCCTTTTATAAACTTGTTGTAAAGGTTTCGGTCCAGATCTAAGTAAGGATTTTATTTTTCCTAGATGATTTTCAAATTTAAAAGCACTAAATTTATCAAGAGGTCCAAATATTTTTGCATCTTCGCTTAGGTGGATAAGGTTGTGAACATTGTAGGTCATGTTATTCTTTCCATACAATGTAGCAAAATTGTTTACAAAATATAAAATTAATTCTTTCGCATAATCAATCATTTTAAAGGATGTGCTACTCACCAAAATTCTAACTGAAATACTCAAAGTCATGAAGTGCTTAAAATAAGAAGGAGATAACACAGATTTTAAACATACAGGACCAGTGTACAATAAAATGTGCGAAATTCGGTCGCCTTCCACTTTTTATAATGAGTTAATACAGAAAATCTACGTGAAATTTCAAGCGGCAACCACCGATGACATTTTTTAAGTTATTGTTAATAAAATCTAAAGTTTTGGAATCAAGTTTACCTTTACCTGGTTTCCCATGCCAAACTGATATAATTTTTTTACGACTCCCAAACATACTAAGTGCATATAATCCAAAGGAAAGGTTTTAATCATGTCTATAGGTAAATTTTCTAAAATAGTAGTTTTTTATGGTGGTTCAAATATTTTTTAGATCTGAAATCTTCATCAGTACGTAGAGGAGCATTAGTTTCTAAATAAACTACGCTGGTATCAAATTGACCGCGAACTGTACATTTGTGGCATGCATTATAAGCACCATGAGAAACTGTTCCGTAATATAAGCTCTTGCTGGAGCATCACAAATAAAGGCTTCAATTTCAACTTCATATTCACCATTATTAATTTTTACTTTATTGGCAATTACATAATTAAGTTCGTTTACGAAATTTTGTAAAAAGTCGTTCACATTTTCTGGTTTAGAGTTTCCTTCAAACAAACTAACAATAAATACTGGAGGGGGATCAATATTTGAAACTGAACATAATATGGGCCAAAATTGTTTAACTGAACTGTCAGCAATAGGTAAACCATCAACATTAAATTGAAGCTTTAATTTTGTGTCCATTGGAACGCTATAGTTGTGCAAAATTTTTGTAAACCTAGTGCAAGACCAAAATCGCAGAAATTTCCATCTCCTAAACGTCGCAAAGGTACTATTCGTGGAGTTTCGAGTAATGTTCTTGAATCTGTGGGTAATTCTGGGTGACCATTGTCTATTAGTAACCTTAGTAAATTATTCAATTGGCTATGGTTAATTTTATTTTCAACTGCGTAATTTCTTAGTTTATCTTTAAATGATAATGCTCTACTTGATTCGTTAGGTATAAATAAATTAGAATGTAATGATTCTGAATGAATATCATGCAACGGTTCAATTATTTCACTAACACAATTTTGGGATGCCTGATGTAGATCAGAATTTACTGTAGTGCTTGTAGTATTAGTATTTGTATTATCGAATACGCCTTCAATAGGTTTGTTTAATACATTTTCCTGTAAACCTTTTAAAATAATTTTGATTCTTTCACGGCAATTTCATTTCTACGACGAGTTGACAGTCTCTTTAACTTAGGCATTGTTTGTACTATGAGGTCGTATACCTAATTCGTGTCTACAATAAACAAAATTATATTAATTGATCTAATGTGTAATTGATAATTGAAATCCGTTGAAATCATTATGACCAGCGATATCATTTCTAATTGAACCGACGGGGCGTTAAGGGATAGTCATCCAGTGAATTAAGCTTTTTCTAAAAATTGAGTTGGCATCAGCGAAAGTTAAAAAGCCAAGTCGCCTATAGTTTACGGTAATCCTGAATATACCAGCAAATTGAGTTTTGTAACAACAAATTTTTATTTTAAAACCAATGTAATAACTGCGTGATAGCTTCAAAATTTAAACAAATCTTCAAATTTGTATACATAACTTACAGATCCATATTTTATATATTTTTGAAACAACACATTTTAATAAAAATTACCGAAGTAAATGTGATTTTTAAAATATTTTTTCTATTTTGCGGTTTATAACAAATTTACGAAACAAAATTACCGAATGTTTTTCTGCTCCCGCCCACGCCTATGAAAAAAATAACTCAATTTGCAATTGCAGTATAAACTATTGCTACCGATTTTTAAACCCATATAAACATGATCGCGAATGAGTGATTATTTTATTACGTCCACAAAAGAAGCTTTTCCTTCGTTTTTATGAAAGAATTGGAACGAAATCAAAAGTTATTTTTCCAATACCCGCAAACATCCGTTCCCGTTTTTACATGTAGGTACTTAAAACGATTTTTGACTTTGTAATTCCAGAATATATTTACTTGTAAACTACTAACCGTATCTTTTGAAAAACATTTAGTCCACGTCGCTTTAGAACAATTTTAAAACTAAGCAATTGCAATAATCAATAAAATTTAGCTAGTTTCTTACCTTTGCTCGGAATTTTCTGAATATAGTCGCACTAGGTACGTCAAGTCAATTGCAACGAAAGAGAGATACTGAAAATAAAATTCAAAATATCGCTGATTGTATTGTCTTGTGTTGGGTTATTCGTATCCGTTTAATGTTTACAGTACGTCACATCCTACGTAAGGAATACACGCAGCATCAGCAAAATTTTTATAGTGCGATAAAAATGGACCAAACCACAATCAACCAGCTAGGTTTCTCACTACTGGAGTGGTGACGTCAATTTATTCTTCCTTTTGAATAAAATATTTAATAGTGAATGCGTTAATTAATACTTTGTAAGATATACTTACCTGTTAACTACCAAAATCTTGTTAATTACGTCAGTTTAATCTGTACGTGTGTTTATATATGACCACATATTTATCCGTGATATGACCGAGGAGGGCAGACGCCGATTTTCTCACACCACAAAGTATAATCGTTTAGAAAATATACTAAACATTAAAGAGAATCTGAGATCATCATATTTCATTATCTTCAAAATATATGCATTTAAGTAATTTTTACCTTTCTCATTGCGGTATATGTACATAGCTTGATTAAAATCTTTAAACAACCAAGATCAATTGTAAAAGTGAAATAAAAACTTTTGCAATGCCGTCAGTGCCGTTAACAAAAATTATATCTTTAAAAATAGTTCAAAAAAAGTGACACAAATCAAATCGGGCAAGAGTAAGCTTTGCAAAAATAATAAACATATGGGACGGGTGATAACATCATTGCATAAAATTAGAGCAATCGGTAGAACCAGGATAATACTTTTAATTTACGATTCCACCTTTAAAAGGAAGTACAAGCATTTGATCCATAAAATAATAATTGATAATAAAGTGAGATCAAGCACATCAAAACAAGGATTTTGTCGTGACGATTACGCTACTTTTTCTGATACTAAACTTTTAAGTCACTTTTTAAAATTTATCACGACTTTTTCCATCGAAACCTTAATTTTTTCGTGACTTTTTTAAAGATTTTTATTTCTTTTTATCTTGACATTAGAATAGTTTAGATCGTCCACGGTTCATCATTTGGAAGCAGTGGTTGGTCTAACGATAAATATAATTTTTTTAAATTGTCTATTTGGTAAGGTCGTAGGATTGATAATGTGACATGGTACAGATCAGGTACACATTCTGTAGTGACACCACCTATTATTATGATACTAAACTTCTACCTAACTTGTCACGCGTTTAGAAACAGTGGCCTTTTTTATTCCTTGAAATCTTTTCTTTGTCGTGACATAATTTCAAAAATTCTCGTCAATCAAATCGTGACTTTTTTGTAATGTTTTTTTTCATTTGATCGTGACACTACGGTATTTTAGATCGTCACGTTATTGAGGATGCAATAGTTGATCCAATAATATAATTATGACATTTTGATTTCTTGTGCAATCTTTAACTTCAATTTAAACAATTTAATTAATTTTAAAGTAACTTGTTAATTGATCCTAAAATTTCTTTAAATTGTTTACAGAATATATACAGATTGGGTCGTGACGATTACTCCACTTTTAGTCGTACTCAATTTTTAAGTAAATATTCCACGTCTAAAAAGTGACAATTTTTTTTCATCGAAAACTTCACTTTTTCGTGACGTCCTAATTTTGTCGTCACGTTGTGCTACTTGGGTTGTGGATTCTGGGTTCACGAGGAATGTGTTGGGTTAACAGCGGATGATATGGATGAGTTTTTATGCCCAGAGTGTATGCCATAAATATTATTTCTGTTATAATTGTTGTATTTTTAAGTTTGTTATGTTTTTTTTTGAATTTAAAAAATTTAAGTTTTTTTTTAAATTTAGAGAATGGGATTTTTTTTAAAAAAAAAAATTATTTATAAATCATTTTTATATTTTTTTTTTTTTTTTTTTTAATTAAATATTTATTTTTTTATTTTTTATATTAATTATTTTTATTATTTTTAAATTTAAAAATTTTAAAATAAAAAAAAAAATAAAAATAATAAATAAAATAAAAAAAAAAAAATAAAATATTTTTTTTTTAAATTTTTTAAATTATTTTATTATTTATAAAAAAAAATAAAAAAAAAAAAAATAAAATTATTTTTTTTTTTTTTTTTTAAAATTTTTTTTTTTTTTTTTTTTTAATTTTTTTTTTTTTTTTTTTTAGGTAGGGGAGCGTGGGGAATGACGACCAGCGGGTAATTGCGACCACACAATTTTTTAACTTTCCGGCTTGAATCTCAAATTAGTGATATGATCACCCTCTAGTGGACGGATATGTAATATAATTACAATAGTGTTTGTATTGGTAACTGTAATACTACTACAAAAAAATCGGTTGGTGTGTTGATGTTAGTGCTTCTAATTTTCTTACTGAATCGCCGAAGGCATAGAAACAAAAGTACAAGTGTTTTATTGATGAGAAGTTATATTAAAGGTATGTAAACAATGTATTTTACGAATTATAGAATAAAACTTTTCAATTCTTTTAATGGAAAATTCTAACTACAAGAAATAGTTTACATGTGACTGCGGGTAATTGCAACTAAATGCGTTGGGCAATGGCGACCGTATTGGTCGCAATTACCCTTACAGCATTAGCATCATAGTACTATTATCACTAGGTTTGTTTTTCATTTTTGATTTCCAGGATGCCCCGTCACTACACGCGTAAGACCCAAAAAGCGCAATGGACTCAAGAGAATCTAGAACAGGCTATTGCTGCTGTACAATCTGGCACACAAATCCGTTCTGCAGCTAGAAGGTTTGGCATACCTTATGGCTCTTTACAAACCAGATTGCGGAAAAGAGAAAATAATACAGCAAAGCCAAGAATGGGGCGAAAATCAATTTTTTCTGATGAACAAGAGAAGGAAATCGCTGATCATCTAAAGATGTTAGCTAAACTGTTTTATGGGTTAACTCCTAGAGAACTGCGTCAGGCAGCATTTCAATACGCAGAAAAAAATAAGATTAGCCATAACTTCAATAGAACCTCTCAGATTGCGGGAAGAGAATGGTATTATAATTTTATGACCAGAAATCCTACCATTAGTAAACGCAAACCTGAAGGAACTAGTCTTAATAGAGTGACTGCTTTTAATAGGTTAGAGGTGAGCCTTTTTTTTGAACGCCTTGAAATATTAATGGCAAAATGGAAATTTCAACCCGGAAAAATTTTTAATGTTGATGAGACCGGAATCTCCAATGTGCAGCAACCTGAAAATATATTAGCAGAAAGAGGTCAAAAAAGAATTGGTGCGGTAACAAGTGGAGAAAGGGGAAAAACTGTTACCATAATTTGTGCTATGTCAGCATCAGGGAGGTATATCCCCCTATGTTTGTTTTCCCCAGACAGCGAATGTCACCACATTTGCAGAAAGATGGTCCAGCAGATGCTATTTACGGCGTCTCAAAGAATGGTTGGAGTAATGAAACCCTCTTTCTACGATGGCTTCAACATTTTAGCAGCCAAGTGAAGCCTACTGCTGAAGAACCAGTTTTGCTGATTCTTGACAATCACTGTAGCCATATCTCAATTCAGATATATGATTATTGCAAAACTAATGGCATCATAATGTTATCAATTCCTCCTCATACGTCCCACAGGGTCCAACCTTTGGACGTAACATTTTTGGACCTTTTAAAAAGCATTCAAAAGGAATGCGATTTATTTCTTAAATCTAATAAGTTTCAAAAATTACACACTACGACATGGCATTATTATTTAATCGGGCCTACTCAATGTGGCAACAATTGAAAAGGCTGTTTCGGGATTTAAGGCAACAGGTATCCATCCAATAAAACCTGGTGTGTTTGGTGAAGAAGACTTCCTTCCAGCTGATGTGTTGCTGGAACAGGATCAAGAAAATCCTAACAAAAATAACATTAATGACATTCATTTAAATACAACAGCACCCATACCAGTTGAAGACCCAGCAGTACCTTCCACGTCGGCCTCATTTCAAGATATCTCTCCACTACCAACACCGTCAACGTCCAAAAACTCTGCAAAAATTCTTCGTCGAAAACAGCATTCAGAAATTCTAACTGCAACTCCCATGAAGCAAGTATTACTTGATAAAGAAGATAGAAAGACAAAGAGACAATCCAAAAGAACTGCGAAAGAAGCTAAAACGAAGGCATACACCAAACCGAAGAAAGTCAGAAGAGAATCCTTTGATTCATCAGAATCAGAAGATTTTGACGAAAACCAACTTGTTGATGATGATAGCCTTGATGACATGGAAGATAATGATGAGGTACCATGCTTAGTGTGTGAAGAATATGGCAAAACTGAAACATGGTACCGATGCAGAAGTTGCGGTCGTTGGGCTCATCGCGAATGTAGTGGTGCTAACTCACCAACAAACTACTGCTGTGACTTCTGCTCATGGCCAAAACCAAATGTTCGACGTTTAAATTTTAATTTTTGATAATTTGTTTATTTTGGTTTCATGTTACCTATTAATAAAAAGTATTTTAAGTAAATTTGTATTGTGTTTGTAACTACCTACACCTTGGTCGTAATTACCCCATACATGCGGGTAATCACAACCAAAGGCATATATAAAGTTTGAATTTTTTTCTTAAAAACGTAAACCTTTTTATGAGATTTATAGGCAAATATAGAAAAAAAAACTTAACAACGAATTAAATGCATGTCATGCAAAGTAAAAGTAAAAAAGATTTTGAAATTACGAACAATTTTGCTTAGATGGTCGTCATTCCCCCACGCTCCCCTAAGGTATACTTTCCGTGAGTATTATATTATCTTACGTTATTATTCCTTCTTGTAGATTATGAGAAATGGCCGAATTAGATATAGCAACAAAAGTAATAAACTTTTTTCGTTTACGTAAATTCTCTGTGCAGCAATTAAGAAATCTTAAATATAATAATAATATAGTGAAAGAAGCATATTTAGAGATTTTTAAGAATGATGAATAAACATCATAAACATTGTAAATAGAAATCGTAACAGTTTGAAGAATAAGGATCCCCAAAGATTTCCTCTGCTTGAAGTTATTAAAGAAAGTGAAGAGAGTGAATTAGTCAAAACTCCGAATGGATTATTGAATAATGATTTAGATTTTGATATAGAAGAGGAACCGAGAGGGGAACAATATACAAACACAAGTTCGATTGAAAACATTAGATTAAGTAGCAGTTTAAACAACACTTTTGAAGTAACCATAAATCTGGATCCAATTGATTGTGTTTTGGAGAAAATTTATAATACGTCTGTACCAATGGGAGTGGTGCCAAATCATTCAAAAAATATTTATCCTGCTCCGTTAGTGAGAAAATCGTACTGCGTTTTTGAAGGACAATTTTTATTAACAAAAGATGAAGTACAGGTCATCTTTGACAAATATAAAAACCAATTTATAAGTGAGACTTCAAATTTTGTATTTAAACCCAGCTAACAGCGTGACGTGAATCTGACGTCAATTGTGGGTGATTACTCGTCAAAAGTCGGCAGTTAAAAAAAAAAACGACATAATGACGTCGGTTAATGGCGTTTTACAAAGACGTGATTAAGAGGTCATTTGTTGGTGATGTTTTATTGTGCTGATACTTTTTTTATGTGCCGAATTATCTAAAACAAAAATCTTATTTTTAGAAAAATAATATTATTTGTACATTTCTGAAAAAAACTTTATGTATACATTTATAAAGGGAAACGGTCTACAATTATAACAATAATGCCACGAATTCTAACAACGTCGAAAAGATTTTCAAATTACGAGCCAAATGGGAAAATGAATGCGTTGAAGTTTACATTTGTTGCGCAAGCGCTGCTTCTATGCGTCTTGAACTTAAGCGTTGATTGATTAAGTCGGTTTTTGCGCCTATTTTGACCTGCATCTGCATGTTAGTGGTTGTGGTACATGGGCCATTTTGATTTCCGAGTGTAATATTTTACTTAGACAATTCACGCTTTTCCATATTTATTTTCATAGTTTATTTTGAATCAGTTGTGCAGTGGTGTCGTTAAATTGGTAAGTGTAAAGATATTTAGGTTATTAGTTCATTAAGAATGAGTATTTTATTCAGACACTATATATAAATATATAAAGTTGTGGAATTCGAATCAGAGGAGGTGGGATGTAGTTCTTGAAACGTGGTTAACCCCTAATAAAAACAACGCGTATTGGCCGCCTTTTCATGATAGGTATACTTACGTAAAGGCACTAAAGAAGAGGTTCGATATCGATACGAATACTTGGAATTCTTATCCAATTTCAAGAATTTTTTATGCAACAGGTATTTCAGTTAGATATACGAAGATTTAATATAATAGCTCCCAGTTAGTTTATTCTATGCACTTATTGTTGGTTCTTTGCTAGATAATGTAGAAAAAGCTTTTACGAAAAGTAACGAGAGCTGAAGAGTCGTCAAATTTGGACACAGAAACTGAACCAGAGCTAAGTAAACGAAAACGTTTTAAGAAAAACAACCTTTGACTCAGATTCCGAAGATGATTTATGTCAGTCAAACAAAAGTATTAACAACATTAAAGATCACCCTGTTGTAAATTTCATATAGAAACTTATAAAAAAAATTTGGTGGTCTGTATATGTTTTGTACTAGGTATTTGAAACAGTTATTGCATATACAAATAATATAAAATCAATATGCAAATCCAAATAGGAGGCATTATGTTTTTATGTGGAAAAGCATATATTGCATTAGCAGGTATGCATTTCCAAATAAAAATAATGTGTGCTATTTGGATTTACAAATTGATTTTTATATTATTTGTATATGCTGTTTCAAATACTTAATACAAAACATATACAAGCCAACAAAATGTTTTTATAGGTTTCTGTATGAAATTTACAGCAGGGATAATTTGTTTGTTATTTGTGCTTACACATCATACTTACGTTTATAAATATAATGGCCGAGGCTACAAAAAAGAGTGGATATAAATTATTTTTACAACAAAAACGAAAATCTGTTTCCCGAATAACACAGTGGCGTTGGCGTAAAGGTATGTGGATTATGATTATAAGCTAAAATTCGAGTATAAATTTTTAATCGTTATTATCCAGCTGCAAAACAATATCACGCTTCTAACATTAAAGACAATGAAAGTAAAAATATTGCTACACCTAGTACATCAACAGCCATAAGTAAAGAAACACAAGATACTAATTACATTGAGAACCTCTATGACAATAATGACAGTGAATATTTATCAACAAATCAAATCAATTCAGATGAATCCTATTCCACTGATAGTGACAGCGTTACCAGTACAAGTAGTAGTAGTAGTAGCAGTAGTACATATAGTAGTAATGATGATGCTGATAATAATAGAGATAACATTAGTTCTGATGAAGAACAGAAAAATTCTGAGCAACATGAAAAAAAAACGAAGTGCAGAGCAAGAAGATTTACAGAAGTACATGTATGAAAATGCTCAATTAACAAAATTTGATGTTTTGACAATGGTTTATGGTCTAAGTTTAAAACACAAATTAACAAACGAAGCAAGACACGATATATTAGAATTACTAAAAATATGTGCCAATCTTAAGGCGGTGCGATCCGTTTTCTTAACGTACATGTTTTTTTTTAATTTATGATGAAAATTAATGTGATATTATGAATATATGAAGGGAAACTTCTCTAATCAATAAAATTTATGAAATAATGAAGATCCCATAAATTTTTATCAACTAGTAAACAAATTAGGTTTTTACCTAATTTTTTCATACTCTTCATACTTTTGTAGATTTTTTTTACAGATCAACTGTTTCAAGTGTTACTCAGAGAATGACAAATTATTAATGTGTTATCTTAAATAGAACTATTATATTAAATTGTTTAAAGTCGGATAATTTTTTTTTCAATTATTTATGTCAATATTTCCATATTATTATTTGCTTTTAATCTTTCTAACTTTGTCATTCTCTGCATCTAGTATTGCAGATTTCGTTACATTAAAAAAGTAAGCAGTATTAATAGTAGAAACAAAATAATTAGGTTTTTTAGTGTAAACTTCTATGAAACAAAATTGAGAAACAAGGACAAACACTGAAAAAAGGATCGACGATAAAGTTTTTGGGTACCTAATGTCTTACAGTGGTAAATCCCTGTGAATACAATCTATACCTGTTTGTTATAACCCTTAACGGTACTGTATTGTATACACAGTTGAAGTTCACCAACCGCATAGTAGGTGTATATTGAACATTCTAATCTTTTGCAATTTTTAATTTTTTAAAGTTTATTAATATGGTGCGAACGTATTCTAGAACCAAAAAACGCGGAAAAGCGTCTACATCAAAAAGATTGCGTGATAAGCGAGAACAATCTCCCAAAAAATGTTTATCTGACGAATATGTCGGAGAAGATTGTCATGTTGATTATTTCAAGTAAGTAAAACTCCTTTATATTTTTGAGTGTAGGTACTGTAATTTTTTTATTAATCGTAACATGTTTAACTTGTCATTTCCATAACAAAGTTGTTAAATAAATTTAATTAGCTTAGCTAATTAGCTTGTGATTATAAAACAATAATTAAATTTGTAATTCATTGGTTTAATAGTTTTCGCAATTACGTAAAAAATATTACGTATACCATGACCGCGAAACTTTTTAGCGACCTCAAGTTTATCTTCCCTTATTAGATTTTTGCTAGAATTCACTATTTTAAAAATTGTGTTATTGAATTTTCAAACCTCTTCAAGTAATCAAACTTAATTTCTAGTTCTACAAATGACTATATGGACTTACCTCCATTAGAGACAGAACCCGACATTAATTGGCATCCAAAGAAAATTGAATCAGGAAACCGGATAGTGAACGTGGGATATTTCATTGAACAATGTAGACAAATAACGCAACATGATTACAAGTGCACAATGGGAAAATGATATTCAAAAATGAAATTAAGACAGGTATGTTTTCATGTTTTAATTTCTCATGTGAAACATGCGACAAAAGTCTAAAAATACATTCCCATCCACCACAAGAGAAAGGTGAAGTTAATAAAATGGTTGCATGGGGTGCAAATTCAGTTGGAATGGGTTACGCCCAAACGGAAGAATTTCTGAGCATTTTAAATGTACCTATGATGAGTCCTAGGTATTTTCGGAAAACGGAAAATCTATTAGGTACAGAATGGGAAAAAGTTTTGCAAAAACAAATAAAAAAAGCTGGTAAAGAAGAAAAACCAAAAAGCTGTCGATGCGGGAGACTTTGAGGAAGGAATCCCTTTATAACGGTTGTGATCGATGGAGGATGGACAAAACGTTCTTACGGTCATGGTTTTAGTTCCTTATCAGGGGTTGCAGTGATCATCGGCAAACGAACAGGAAAACTTTTGTTTTTGGGAGTTCGTAACAAATATTGTAGCGTATGTTCAACCAAACAGCCATCGGAAATACAATCTCACATTTGTTATAAGAATTATACAGGATCTCCAACCGGCATGGAGCAGGACATTATAGTTCAAGGTTTTAACGAAAGCGTACAAAATCATGGTGTTCGATACAAGTATGTAGTAGGAGACGGGGACTCGAGCGTTTATGCAAGAATTGTAGAGTTTGTATCATATGGACGATCAGTTGTAAAACTTGAATGCGCTAATCATGTCACTAGATGCTATACATCACAACTGCATAAAATTTCATTGAAAACATCCCATGAGATAGAAACAAGGCGCATTTTGAAATCCCACATTCCAAGGCTTAGTACTGCAGTTCGTTCTGCAATAAGAAGAAATTCTTGTAATAGCACAAATATACAAGAACTGAGAGAAGAACTGAAAAATGGGCCGTATCATGTGTTTGGAAGTCATTTAAACTGCCTCGATGATTATTGTAAACGAAAGGACAGAAATGAAACAAATTATGTCGTTTTACTGAAGCAAAATCAAATTTTTTCTGAAATTTGCTCCGCTTTGGATTACGTTGTTAGTAGGGCTCACCGGTTAATTACTAATTCTACCACTAATTATGCTGAACGGTATATGTCCCTCGTTTCTAAATTTTCTGGGGGAAAACGGACTAATCTTTGTCAGCGCAATTCGTATTTGAGACGATGTGTTGGTGCAGGATTGTCGTATAATAATGGTCCTTCTTGGCATTCTACTGTAGTAGATATGCCAAATAATTCTATTTTCCATAAATTTTGCAGAAAAAAACAGAAACAGAATGAAAAAAAGAAACCGACAATCAGAAAGAGACATGGTAACAATGTACAAAGTACCCATTCTGATGCAGAATATGGACCGGATGCAGCCGAAACAGATATGGATATAGAATTATTTGAAATAAAGAAAAACAACATTGTTACTCAATTGCGGAACGACGTAAATAGAGTAAGCCAAATAGAAATAATGACAAGAGGTTAGCATGAAAATTTAGCATGGAGATCTGCAAGACTGTTGTGTACCGGGGTCAATCATGTAAGCAGCAGTTCAAAAAGTAAATTTATTGCAACACAAATACAACTAAAAGAGTAATATTAAGTAAAAATCAACCTTCCGTTTTTCGTACCGTAAAGCGACTGACGTCGCGCTAAACATTGCGACGTTGTCACGATCGCATAAAGTGTAATACATAACACCCCTTTCCTATTCAACTGAGTTCGTGTAGTCGTTGAGATACATCGGTCTCGATTTGATACGAGTTGATCTTCGTAGTTCTGGAACGGGATTGGTCTCACTGGCATCGTTCTGACATACTGAGTCATCAGCACTTGGAGTAGTCGATGTACTCGGCTCTGGTGCATCAGGAACAAATGTTTCACTTGCTTCTTGCGATTGTGAATTCTTCTGTAACTGGTCAATATGTCGGCGTTGCAAGTTACCATTGTTGTCAACAGCCTCGTAAGACACAGGACCCGTAGCTCTCACTATTGTAGCAGGCGTCCACTTCTGGTTTTCGCAGTAGGAGCGGCTCAAAACCGAATCTCCTGGTGTAAACTGCCTCGGTCTTTTCACTTTTGTAGTGGCAGTATCAACTTTTGGCTGCAGAGAATCGGGGTGAAGAAGATCGAGATGGGTACGTAATCTTCGTCTCATTAATGCTTCCGCTGGGGTAAGTCTTGTAGTAGATGATGGTGTTGTATGCTGGCTTAGTAAAAATCTTGCCAATTTCAGCTTCCAATTCCCTCCACCATTTTAGAGAGTTTCTTCTTTGTCTCTTGGACCATACGCTCCGCTAGACCATTACTGCTTGGATGGTAGGGAGCAACGCGTGCATGTCTTATTCCATTCTTTTTAAAAATTCGGAAAACTCGGTAGATGTGAAAGATGTAGCGTTGTCACTGACAATGACTTTCGGTATACCATGTGTAGCGAAAATTTGCCGTAATTCTTCGATCGTAACGCCTGATGAAGTAGATGAAACAGGACGAACTTCTAACCATTTCGAGTATGCGTCTACCAAGATTAGAAGCAATATTCCGTTGAAAGGTCCTGCATGGTCGATATGTAGTCTTTCCCATGGTTCGGACGGCCATTCCCAAGGATGTAGTGGAGCCTTGGCTGGTACATTTTGATTCACCTGGCACGTAGTGCACTGTCTAACGGTATTTTCTATCTGCTCATTCATGTTTGGCCACCACATGTAACTACGAGCTAATGCTTTCATCTTTACCATTCCTGGATGAGTAGAGTGGAGCATAGTCAAAGCTTGGTTTCTAGCATCTTTAGGGATGACTACTCGGCTTCCCCAAAGTATACATTCTCGGTAAGTAGATAGCTCTAATTTTTTATTGTAATATGATGTGAACTCTGATGATGGTTTATCAGGCCAACCTTTTAGTATGAAGTCACGCACACGCGATAAAACTGGGTCTTTTAAGGTAAGTTTCGCAATCACTTCTGCTTTGATACAAGTTTCAGGCATGAGTTCCGTCATTAAAACGTTTGACACATTTTTTTCACAATTCACAAAATCTTCAGGCCACGGAATACGACTCAACGCATCCGCATGAGCAATTTGCTTCCCTGGTTTGTACATGAGTTTGTAATTGTAGTTAGATAGAAATATTGACCATCTCATCAGCCTAGGAGAAACCAATTCTGGAGTAGGTATATTTTCCCCAAGTATACCCAATAATGGTTTATGATCAGTGTAAATGATAAATTCACGGCCATACAAATAACTATGAAATTTTTTACACTAAGTATTATAGCAAGTCCTTCTCTATCAAGCTGTGAGTATTTACGCTCAGTTTTGTTGAACGTTTTCGAATGGTAGGCCACTGGTAGTTCTGTTCCATCACGAATGTGGCTAAGAACACTTCCCGCTGCGAAAGGTGAAGCGTCACACGACAACAATAAAGGTTCTGTTGTACTATAATGTACTAATAAAGAGTTTGAAGTTAGTAACTGTTTCACTTGTTTGTAAGCTTCTGTTTCTTCAGTTCCCCAACTCCATTGCACGTCATTATTAAGTAATCGATGTAGAGGTTCAGCAATTGTAGCTTTATCTTTCAAGAAAGAATGATAAAAATTAAGCAAACCCAGGAATGTTTGCAGCTCCCTCTTATTAGTAGGCTCTGGAGCATCGTGGATAACTTGTACCTTTTCCTTGTTTGGACGCACTCCATCTGCATCAATTGTAAATCCTAAAAAGTTAATGGATTTTGTAATGAAGACACATTTTTCTTTATGTAGTTTAAGCCCATTCTTCTGAAAACTCTGTAGCACTTCCCGTAAACGCGAGTGTACTTCTCCCGCTGTAGTTCCGCAAATAAAAATGTCATCGTAGTAAGGGAAAACTTCCGTAATATCACGTAATGTATTGTTAATAAATTGTTGGAAAATCTGGGGTGCAACTGTCAGTCCAAATTGTAACCGCTTAACTTTGAAGCAACCCTTATGTGTTACAATTGATTGAAGTTCGGCCGATTCCGAATCCACTGGTAGTTGTTGGAATGCTTGTGCCATGTCCAACTTTGCAAAGTATTTTGCTCCTCGCAAATTTCCCAAAATTTCTTTTACAGTAGGCATCGGGTAAGTGTATGGCAGCAAAACTTTATTTAGCGTACATTTGTAGTCACCACAAATTCTGATTCCGCCGTTAGACTTAACAACGCAAACTATGGGTGTAGTCCAACGTGGATGTTGAATAGGTTCTAAAATGCCCTGGTCCGTAAGCTTCTTCAGTTCAGCTTCTATTTTTGGTCGCAGAGCAAAGGGTACGTTTCTTGCCCCCAGTGAAATTGGTGAACATTCTTCCTTTATTACTAGTTTT